>OY811979.1:3587710-3757710 GCA_963681505.1 Eunapius fragilis | reverse complement strand
CAATAGTACATGACAGACTTTACACTTGCACACTGCTACAGCAATCACAAACAACACACAAGGCTAGGCAAGGGGCTCAACCTGGAGATGAGCCCACATCTCCTTATGGGAAAACCTCTAGCAGGAAAAAAAAACCCACCAAACATGTTGGAGAAAAAACCTCTAACTAGCACTGCCCAGCCACATACAACTTAGAACATATTCACCTTAGAGTCCAACAGCTTCCACCATCTCTGTGCCCAGGGATCATCTGCTCTTGCGATAAGACACATATCAGTGCTACCATTTGGCACTGATTAATGAACAACCAAACAAAATAGAATTACTGCTGCCTACAAGTGTTGTGCATGCACAAACGCTTCGACTGAGCAACTGCCTCCAGCTGCTGCTTTTACCTGGGCTGCCAGCTGCCACTTAAAGCTGGACCTGCCAATAACCAAGCACAACCCCACCATATTACACGTACCATCCCCGGTCGATATCATGAGTACCAGCCCTATTTAGGTGGAAGCTCATTTTGTGTCTATTTCAATACTCTAAAACTGCAGGTCCCTAAGCGTGGAAAACTATTTTCAACGACACATAAAATTTTAATTTGTTTTCCAGTTTAGTTTTTTTCCTTGTGATAAAGACTTCATCCTGACCCTTCCTGCATGCACACACATAAAACTTTACTGGTTTAAAGTAGATAAATTTGGAAATGAAGTACTGATGTTAACCAGTTAGTCCATTTCATAAGAAAGGGGTGTTTTAAACTGTAGGTATGCATGCATACGTACACATGCACATACACACATCACACATACATACATCATATGCACAGCATGCATGCCTTCATAATATCTCGTGTGCCTTGACAGAAAATACATACTAAAAATTTCATCACATCAAGAAATGACATTAGTAAGCAGTAATTCGAAGCCCAGCGACAGATCATCCTTTGCACCATGTACTAATGAAGTGCAGTTTTCTCACCCCATGAAAAGATACTATGTGATGTGTCACACCTTCCACCTCTCTCATATTGTTCTTATTAGTTACCATGGCAACCTGATAGAGTACTCTGACCTTGTGCAACCATCTTAGAATTGTCAGTGCTGTTGTTGTACACACTTTATAGATATAGAAAGGCAGGGGTAGGTAGGGAAAGGGAGAGGGAGGGAGAGTGAGGAGGAAGGGTTCCATAAGGTCATAATTAAGGTGATTTATAATCTATGGCTAAATGTCACATTTGATCACTTTTTCGTATGCCATTAAACAGGACGCTGACTGGCGATTGAGATATAGCTACGTAAAAACTTGAGAGACAAACTATTAATCTTCGTCAACACACACACACACACACACACACACACACCCATTATACTGTTTTGTAGCATCGGGTACACACCACACGATACAGAACGCAACAACTTATCATAGGCGTAGGAAGGGGGGGGCTGAGGGGACTATAGCCCCCCCACTTTTAAATGTGTGGGGGCTAAGCCCCCCCACTTTTATTATTGAGTATGAATAATTAATTATTGCACATGTGGCACGTGCTTCATGGCGAAAGATAGTAACGGGCACGTAATAATGATATCAAGGCCGTAAACAAGGGAGGGCTTGGGGGGGGGGGGGGGGGGGGGGGGGGCTTGAGCACCCCTAAATTTTCCTTGTGAGAAAATATTAAAATGTTAACCGCATCTCGTATAATTAGAATTAACTGTAATCATTGATAGCGGTCGATCGTGAGTAGAGTATTGTCCACAGCATGGACTCTATCTCTGCAGAAAGCATCATCCGAACAATAGAAGACATTTTGGTGAGGTTATCCCTTCACTTCAGAATTGTTGTGGACAGTGGGCTAGTTAACTACAATGGCAGGCTGTAAAACATATGTATCAAATACTATACTTCAAAATGAGCATAGAGCTTTGTATACCCATTGCCATGGCCATGCTCTGAACTTAGCTGTTCAAGACGCAGTAAAGGCAAATGTAATCCTTCGTGATACATTAGACACTACTAGTATCGAAGAAATGACAAAGCTGATCAAAAAATCTTCGCGGGGGCAAGTGATTTTTGAAAAGGTCAACTAACTATAGCAGTAGCATTTTTTGCTATACCGTGTAGAGCCGGGTGCATTTTTTGCTAACAACAAATAAGGAAACGGTTAAAGCGGCTGGGGCTTCGCCCCAGACCCCATTGGGGAGCTTACACTGTTTGGGGGCAGGAGGGGGCACACACCCCCATATTTTATAGCCCCTAAGTTGTCTACGGCCATGCGACTATGCACGGTTTGTTAGTCTCGCGGGCCATGACGTAATATTACGTCATGGCACATAAATGACCACGCCCACTTTATCAAGTTCACTTCAGCCCCCCCACTTTTAAATACGTTCCTACGCCCCTGCTTATAAACAGGTACACACGCCTACAGGGCGTACGTGTTCCGTGCAAAGGGATCGATTACGGTCATTGGAGACAGGTCGGCACCGCTTCCATACCATTATTCCGTTGCAGATGGAGCATTGTTCATTATATTGACAAAGACGACGATAATTCATTTTTCATTTTCCAATACTTTGCGATGCGCTGGATTTAGGCCACAAATTGAATTCGATCACGTGCAACATTGACATTCGAGCCCAAAAGGTCCTCCATGTATAAATAGAAAGACGAGAAATTAAATTGTGGAAAAGTACGGTCCGTGTACTTTTCTACAATTTTATTTCTCGTCTTTCTATTTATACATGGAGGACCTTTTGGGCTCGAATGTCAATGTTGCACGTGATCGAATTCAATTTGTGGCCTAAATCCAGCGCATCGCTGGAAAATGAAAAATGAATTATCGTCGTCTTTATCAATATAATGAACAATGCTCCATCTGCAACGGAATAATGGTATGGAAGCGGTGCCGACCTGTCTCCAATGACCGGAATCGATCCCTCTGCACGGAACACGTACGCCCTGTAGGCGTGTGTAGGGTAAATTAAGTAGTGTTCGCCACCCGCAAGTACCGATCTCGGTTTTCTTACATATGTAGCAAAACGGACGGGTACTTTTGCAAACATACTTGATTCCAAGAGATCCTCAGTCCTTACTCTACACTATTATCGCTTCATTTCTTCAACAACGCGCTCCATACAAAACAAAACGACTGTTTTATCCAATTAAGCGTATTTCAGGTATATTCGCCACCCCACTTGGTCTTCCGCCATATTACAATTGGAGTGTTCGCCACCCCCCTGTTTATCGCTGTTTCGCAGTGTAAAAACGCGTACGTTTGACACAAAGTTTCTGAAACAAGGTAACGTTACCCCTGTAGCTTTTAAACACCATTGCAACGCTGTTCTTTTGACCCTGGCATTTTGAATAGGAAGCCTTCCGTTTCTTCCTCCATAAACCCTGCAGTGACTTTAAAAACGTACAAATTTAAAGGCTGAAGCATGGGATGAGTTTGGGTAGAGGGCTACCATGGCCGGCCACTAGCATGGGCCTCATTTGATGCGTGCAGTCTCAGGGGAAAATGTAATTTATACACCACCAGTAAAAAAATTATGCTAGTGGTTGTTGTAATTTGACCATACATGCAGGCCAAGGAATAAAAACTGTTGTGATCCAAACACTGTCTGATTTCCTGACAAGGCTCTCTCACTCTTGCATGCACATTTAGCACATGAACCAAACTTTTAAGTAGTAAACTGATTTATGTAACAAATCATTCAGTATAGGATGAAGTATGAACCTGTGACGTTTGGAAAGGAAGCCTAAATGATTGGAAGTTGAATCAAGGCAAGGTGATAAAAAAAGGCTATGTATGGGCTACGCTTAATCATCCACATTTGGCTCTGTAAAAAAGCACTCCGGACACAGGTATTCATCATCTTCGTCCAAGTCAAATAGGCTCTGATGAATCTGGCTGATACAGTTGACGTGAGAGGCACTTTGAGCATTGTACCCACCTACTTTCCACACCGTTTTCTTCATCATTGAAGAAGCTCCCATCACACGTAAGGCAAATCCAGTCCAGGTTTTTCCTGCCATCTTCTTTCACAATCTTCTGCACAGTGTTAAACAAATCGTCATGCATGGTTGATGGGAAAACCACACTTCAATAGCTTTATGCAGAAAGTTACCAAAGCAGTCTCCTCAGCTTTGGCAGCACTGAATTTGGTCCCATTTGTCTTTCTTCAGGGCTTCTCCCAGCAAGCTTGTCCCGCAATGTTGTTCTTGGGACTCCAAATGCCTTGGCTGCTGCCTTGCAAGACATGTGTCCCTCTCTTAAAGGTCGCAACGATACTGCAAAAAGAATTGAAGAAATGTTAAAAATCACATAAGCCCAGCTTTCTCTTGCACTGCCCCATTTAGCGTCCACAGGAAAAAAAGTTAGGAATACTACAGAGAATTACCACGGTTTACTACTGCAGTAATAATTATACTGCAGTCTTACATTACTTTGCACCAACTGTAGATCGCTGTTATTTTTAATGCTGCAAATATCCAGCTATTGCTACAAAATGCCATACAACGCATTAAAGACCATTGTAACTGGCATTGAAACAATTGCATTCTGATGTAAATGATGAAATGCAACAATTTACCACCAATGTCGAAATACAGTCACGTGAGAAAATTATTATCCTTTACCTCACAATCCAAATCGTTGGGCGCGGCCCATCATGTATCTGCGCAGGCGCTAAGGTCGTACTATTAAGCGGGAACTATTTCGAATTTAAAATTTATATTGTGCTTTTCTGACGAAACGCTGAGGTGAGCCCAAAGTAGACATAATTTTAGCAATGGATGTTTTTGTTCTCCGAGTCCGTTATTTCTGTTTACCGTGACTACTATCATATATTAGTGGATCCTCCGCTTGCCATAAGTCAAGTTTAGCTTCATCATCGTCATTTATAGCCACTCAGAGGCGGATGCAGGGGGGTTTGGGGGTTGCAACCCCCCCTTTCATTTAAGGTACCTCCCCCTTTTCTGCTAAGCAGCCCCCCTCTCCCCACTTTTTGTATCGGGCTGAGGCGGACAGCACCCCCCCCCCCCCCCCCCGCTTTTCGTATCGGGCCTGATGCGGTCAGCACTCCATCCCTGCATTTCGTATCGCGCGGGTCTCAACCCCCACCCCCCCCCCCTTTGGAAATTCCTGTATCCGCCCCTCCCACTGCAAGCTAGGATTATAACGCGAAATGAGCTATTGCCTCTACCATCCTTTTGATGCTGAACCGAACTAGGTCCAGCTTGAACCAGGCATATCGAACCAAGCGTACTAGTACATTGCAGCCTTGAACAAAATCTAGCTAGTCGATGGCTCCAGTTGTGTCTACCATGGGGAAGCTAAACATAACTTATACCCATGGATCCCAGTAAGAGTACATAGCCTGATAGTCATTAATTAAAACATAGCATTCCTGATTGCATGTGACTTAATTATCGCCTTCCCCATTGTAACTACCCAATCCAGTGTGTTGGGGAACAATGTACTGTTTTGGCTCAGTTGTTATGACAACAACACACCCGTGGGCCCAGTTGTCATGACAACAACACTCCCGTGTGCCCAGTTGTCATGACAACAACACATGTCACAAACTGTTCCTGGGTCTCTCAAAACTCCATGTTACCCAACTAGCCTCCACCCCTTTCAAAATGTACAGTGGTCTTTACACGCAGTCACTGAATTTTGTGTGTAAGTTGTGGGTGTGTTGCCCACACAGTGGACTGGGGACTGCCCAGGCATAATGGTAGCCATCTTGGACGGCGATTGAACAAAAGGCAAATTTATGCATGGCAGAATGTTACCCACAATAGTCCCCCAAGTCTTTGGGCCATTAGCACATGTGGCTATACACTACCCCTGTTGTCATGGTAGCAACATTGCTGCTCCAGGCACACCCCTGTGACATTTTAGAGCATTCTTCCTTCCATGTTATCCAACTAGCCTCTAGTGATCTGTACAGAGTCATAGTGTCTTGGGTATGTGTATAGCCACTGTGCTAATAGCACTGAATCCACCCCAAAAACTGTCAGGACTGGGGGACTAAGATGGGAAACATGTCTGCAATGCATATATTGTTCAATCACCAACACCATCCAAGATGGCTATCATTATGCCTGGGCAGTCCCCAGTCCATTGTGTGGACAACTCACCCATTTGGCCCTGTTGTCATGGTATCAACATTGTCGTTGTCCCTAACTGCTTCAGGCACACTGTTCCCTCCATGTTACCCAACTAGCCTCTACCTTTCAAAATGTACATGCAGTCACTGAGTTGTATGTGTGTGTGTGTGTGTGTGTATGTGTGTGTGTGTGTAGCCCCTGTGTTAATGGCACTGAGCCCACCCCAAAAACTGTCAGGACTTGGGGACTAACATGGGAAGCAATGCATATTTGCAATCACCATCCAAGATGGTCTGTACACACAGTACAGACCTTACAATGCAAGCCTGCTGCAACCCACCCCCCCCCCCCCCCCACACACACACACACTTATTTTTAACTGTTCTGGTATTGTGTATACACATGCATTCATGGATTGAGCCATTTATAAGGATGGGCGAGGGTGGGGGAGGCACACACAGCTAGCTTGTATCAAAGTGGTAAGATGATACACATTTGCTTCTGTGCGTATTATTATCCTAGCTTCCATTTTGTCTGAAAAATATAAAAGGTTTTAAGTTACATGTAAAGTCTCATTATATATGCTTTTACAAACATTGTGGGGTCGTATTGATTGTCACTAGTATGGTTGTGCACAGCTGAGCACTGAACAATTCCTTTAATACCTAGGATCGGATACAGCCCATAGCCAGTGGGTGTGGCTGCGCCCAAGTAAGCTGAAGAGGTAGGTTTGAACTGCACGTGATGGCCAACAAATAATGTCGTACCTTTATTGTTTGTTATTGCGCTATTTAAGCATTGACACATGTACATGCGCTCTACGACTATTGTACCTTGATCCAATTAATAATGGTTTTGTTCCAACACATGTAGCACTCAGAAGGCTTTTGCTCTGAAGATCCGAGTCCACACCCCCAGATGGATGAAGGGACACTGATGCGATGGATTCATCATGAAATGGATGTGGTAAAGAGATGGTATGTGAGCTGCTCATCATAGCTGCCTTGGGTAAATTCTTTTAGTAAGTAATTGCATCACCTTTTGAGCACGAACTCCTCTCAGGATGTGAACTAAGGGAATGATGATCCAGGCAAACCATCCACACTTGTAAGCACACATGGGCACACATTAGTGTCATAATGTCCTGACAAGGACATGTTGGTCTGTAGGCGCAAAGCATCTGTGTACCACACACATGCACACATACCACAGAGCTCTGTCGGGCCTCTTTTTGGACAGAAATGTCCTAAGCAACATTTCACAGGCCACCCATCACTCACCACTTTAGGGGTACAGACGAGATGAAAAAAGGATACAAGCCTGATGACACTTTTTTGGGGGGGGGTGGGGGCGAGGGACTGATGAAGTGATCTTTTCCCTCCTCCTCATTTTTCATGGTGATGTTGCTGCTGTTGCAAAGGTGACATACTTTGGTTTCTATTGCAGACAAGATGATGTTTACCCACACAGATCAAGAGAGTGCATTCTCCCAGCAAAGGGTCACCCATCCCCTCACCCAAATGGCCAGCACATCCTCAAGATCAACTACCAAGTGAAGGCCCCAGACAATATCGTACTAATTGAGTCGTAATTTTGCATTGGCTTGTGTTTCATCAAAGTTCATGTACTCTTTCAATGAGATGTTGTATCTATGTATCTATAGTCTTGCATGTACATCACATGGGCATGTGGCAGGTAATACTTCATACATGAAGCTGTACAGTGGAGTGATTCAGTCACGGTGCCTACATGTTATAGTAAATTCACATAGGTGTAGAAGGTGTGGCATGGATGCCAATTGCGCATGTACACATACACATGCCACTCCCTTCCCCAGTTATTTCCTAGAAGAGTAAGTAGTGACAGAAAGTGGGCATGGCCGCATGGGCTTATGATGCTATAGGCTCCATGTCCAGCAATTTCGGACATTCATACACGTCTGTGCATTGAAAACGTGTTTTCAAACATTAACGCAGTGTGATTATTTTTCGCTTTCGTTTTTCGAGCAAGAGAATCAACAACAAAATTAATTATTTGATTGAATACAAAGTACAGTAGACGAGCTATCCTAGAGAGGATAGCTATAAGCATTAGCCCTGACCAGGTGGAGATTCAGTCGGGCATAGATCTCATTACACTGCGTGACATAGTACCGTATGCAGAGATTGCAGAGGTCTGCCCACGTTAACGTATGCAGATAGGTATGCAGACATGCGCGTATGCAGACCAATATCCTGACTCGTATCGAGATATACACATACCATGAGCAGTATGCAGATGGATATGAAGGGGGGTTTAGTATTACACAAGTATTCGGCGCGTATCAACCCCCCCTCGGAAACGCGCGTGTGCAGTATAAACCCACAATAGTGCGCAGTAATAGGAATATACAAGTACCTACGTTAAGTTGGGCCGAGGTTAATAAATGCAATTAAGCGGCACTCTAATTAGTAAATATCAAGCAGAGAAGCGCCGGAGATGGAAGAAAAATCCCCTTCCTTTCCAGTCGGGGGGTATTACCGTATGGATGTGCGCCATAATCATCGCAAGCAGTAAGAAAGTAAGTGTGTGTGTGTGTGTGTGTGTGTGTGTGGTGTGGGGGAGGGGGGGGGGGCGCACTGGTCTCTTGTGGCCCCTAGTTCCGCCAACCTGCATCCCCAATGCGTTACCTTAATGCTAAACCAGTGATATGTTCAGAGTTATTAATAGGTGCTATAACGAATGACGTGAGTTATTAGTTTAATATCTAGATGGCCATTGGATGGCTGGCATTGTCCATTGGGTGAGGTGTTCTCTGTGATGAGCTGATAGTGTGTGTAGGTTGGGGTGAGTTGAGCTTGTGTGGTTGTCATGTCTGTTCCATGGTTTGTGTGCTCCCATTCAGGTCTGGACACTTTCTAATTAGAATATGAAGCTGGCCATTCGACGGCTGGTATTGTCCATTGGGTGAGGTGTTCTCTGTGATGAGCTGATAGTGTGTGTAGGTTGGGGTGAGTTGAGCTTGTGTGGTTGTCATGTCTGTTCCATGGTTTGTGTGCTCCCATTCAGGTCTGGACACTTTCTAATTAGAATATGAAGCTGGCCATTCGACGGCTGGTATTGTCCATTGGGTGAGGTGTTCTCTGTGATGAGCTGATAGTGTGTGTAGGTTGGGGTGAGTTGAGCTTGTGTGGTTGTCATGTCTGTTCCATGGTTTGTGTGCTCCCATTCAGGTCTGGACACTTTCTAATAAGAATATGAAGCTGGCCATTCGACGGCTGGTATTGTCCATTGGGTGAGGTGTTCTCTGTGATGAGCTGATAGTGTGTGTAGGTTGGGGTGAGTTGAGCTTGTGCGGTTGTCGTGTCTGTTCCATGGTTTGTGTGCTCCCATTCAGGTCTGGACACTTTCTAATTAGAATATGAAGCTGGCCATTCGACGGCTGGTATTGTCCATTGGGTGAGGTGTTCTCTGTGATGAGCTGATAGTGTGTGTAGGTTGGGGTGAGTTGAGCTTGTGCGGTTGTCGTGTCTGTTCCATGGTTTGTGTGCTCCCATTCAGGTCTGGACACTTTCTAATTAGAATATGAAGCTGGCCATTCGACGGCTGGTATTGTCCATTGGGTGAGGTGTTCTCTGTGATGAGCTGATAGTGTGTGTAGGTTGGGGTGAGTTGAGCTTGTGCGGTTGTCGTGTCTGTTCCATGGTTTGTGTGCTCCCATTCAGGTCTGGACACTTTCTAATTAGAATATGAAGCTGGCCATTTGACGGCTGGTATTGTCCATTGGGTGAGGTGTTCTCTGTGATGAGCTGATAGTGTGTGTAGGTTGGGGTGAGTTGAGCTTGTGTGGTTGTCATGTCTGTTCCATGGTTTGTGTGCTCCCATTCAGGTCTGGACACTTTCTAATTAGAATATGAAGCTGGCCATTCGACGGCTGGTATTGTCCATTGGGTGAGGTGTTCTCTGTGATGAGCTGATAGTGTGTGTAGGTTGGGGTGAGTTGAGCTTGTGCGGTTGTCGTGTCTGTTCCATGGTTTGTGTGCTCCCATTCAGGTCTGGACACTTTCTAATTAGAATATGAAGCTGGCCATTCGACGGCTGGTATTGTCCATTGGGTGAGGTGTTCTCTGTGATGAGCTGATAGTGTGTGTAGGTTGGGGTGAGTTGAGCTTGTGTGGTTGTCGTGTCTGTTCCATGGTTTGTGTGCTCCCATTCAGGTCTGGACACTTTCTAATTAGAATATGAAGCTGGCCATTCGACGGCTGGTATTGTCCATTGGGTGAGGTGTTCTCTGTGATGAGCTGATAGTGTGTGTAGGTTGGGGTGAGTTGAGCTTGTGTGGTTGTCATGTCTGTTCCATGGTTTGTGTGCTCCCATTCAGGTCTGGACACTTTCTAATAAGAATATGAAGCTGGCCATTCGACGGCTGGTATTGTCCATTGGGTGAGGTGTTCTCTGTGATGAGCTGATAGTGTGTGTAGGTTGGGGTGAGTTGAGCTTGTGTGGTTGTCGTGTCTGTTCCATGGTTTGTGTGCTCCCATTCAGGTCTGGACACTTTCTAATTAGAATATGAATATGAAGCTGGCCATTCGACGGCTGGTATTGTCCATTGGGTGAGGTGTTCTCTGTGATGAGCTGATAGTGTGTGTAGGTTGGGGTGAGTTGAGCTTGTGCGGTTGTCGTGTCTGTTCCATGGTTTGTGTGCTCCCATTCAGGTCTGGACACTTTCTAATTAGAATATGAAGCTGGCCATTCGACGGCTGGTATTGTCCATTGGGTGAGGTGTTCTCTGTGATGAGCTGATAGTGTGTGTAGGTTGGGGTGAGTTGAGCTTGTGCGGTTGTCGTGTCTGTTCCATGGTTTGTGTGCTCCCATTCAGGTCTGGACACTTTCTAATTAGAATATGAAGCTGGCCATTCGACGGCTGGTATTGTCCATTGGGTGAGGTGTTCTCTGTGATGAGCTGATAGTGTGTGTAGGTTGGGGTGAGTTGAGCTTGTGCGGTTGTCGTGTCTGTTCTATGGTTTGTGTGCTCCCAGCTCATTTCCTAGGGTGTATATATGTTAGGAAGAATCTTTCTAGCTGATGCTGATGTAACCTGTTGGGTTGATCTGTACCCTGGTCAAGAATGGGTTAAATATGTCTAGCTGCTAGTACCCTGGGCAAGAATGATTCTCTCTAGATAGCCAAGATACAAAGTACATGATATCCAAGAGAAGCTTACTGTGACCATCCAAATATTCTACTGAACCTAGCTGTGTTCTCTTGAGGATGGTGGATGGTTGTGAGTTCCATCTCTAAGCACTTGTGTATGTCCCAATCCCTCCTCCCCTCTGAAGGGCTTAGTGCAGGAGACAACATGTGAGCCACTCTCTGTCTTTCATAGGGGAGAAGGGGGGTGGGACTAAGCCCTTCTGAGGGGAGGAGGGGGTTGGGACATATAGAGGCACAAAATACAGAAGGGTTGGGAAGTGTAGAGGCAGTAAGCCTTTGATGGATACTACTACATGTACCCACCATTCTCCTCCTCCTATTTGTATGATCAGATGATAAGGGTAATGTGATTGTAATGAATAGAATGTGGTCAAGTTAGCAGTTGTCTGAGAAAACAACTTGGTTAAAATTGTAGAAATCATGCTTAAATTGTTTACATTCATAAAGCATCTTGCTATCATGAGAGCTGTTGAATGTGTTCCACCTCTACAGCTTGTGTGTGTGCTTGTTGCTTGCTTGCCAGTTACCGTATGTACTAGCCCACCCAAAACATCGTACTGACACCTGCTGCCCATGTATGACCAGTGACAAACTGGGTTGACCAAAACAGCACCCAGGTCCCCTGGTTGTTCAGATTGGAAACCTTAGGATACATCGGGGGACATGAGGAAAATTGCCCCTGCATTTTTGTCAGAAATAGGGCACTGCCCCCCTCACCATTATAAAGGGGGGGGGGGGGGGGGGGTGGAGCTTACCTGCCTATAGACACACCGATGTATTTGTCCCCGATGTGTTTGACCCTGCATCTTTAAATACCTTCCTGCTCATCTGATGTGTAACACTATTCCCTGCATTGTGCTTAATTCTTTATAAGTGGGGGTGGGATATTGTACATGTACAATGCTGATGTGGTGAGTATGCATGTAGGACCTAATAGAGAGTCCATTCTGCACTATACACACCACCATTCTTTTACCTTCTCCCAGATGTCCGCACACACTCCTGTTTTCCTACTTATACAAACCTTCTCCCCAACCCTTCAGCCCTGCAAGGGAAGAGCAGTGACCATTTTGCAATCTTGTTGACCCTCCCCCCCCCCCCCCCCCCCCCCGTTCAATACTTGTCTATTAGTACTCTGCACTGACAGAAAGAATATTCTTTCCAGCATGACACATTGGTTTGAACTGGACCAAATTGGGGCTGCTTGTTGCTTGTGTGTGTGTGACATGTTGCCCTGCCACTGGGAACCAACCCATTGACAATGTGACAATGTGCATGTTATATGCCGAACCATTTTATTAACCCTCCTTTTCTCATTCAATAGATTATCATCCACTATGGCAATGAAGAAATGAGAAATCCTGTGCAGCATTATATGAACATTTTCATTGTGAAACTGTACCTCCATTCTTATTGCCTTGTTAACACACTTATTTATACAGTTGTATGGTTATTGATTAAAGTTCTTATTGGTATCTTAAAGGCGCACCTACTGACAAGTTACAGTGTGTAGAAGCATGTGGCATGTGGCTTTATGAGCTAGGTTACACAGGCAGATCTTTTCTGCTGGCACCCTCAGTGACTGTTGTTTTTGGCAATGTCATATCAGAACAGCCTTGGAGGTTGTGGCGCATGCCAACTAACAACAGTACCACTAAAAATTAACTACACTCAAATAAAAATACTACGGTACGATCGACACACTGCATCAACAAGGAGTCACGTCATACACTGGATTGTGAGATTGTTCAGTAGAATCATTCTTAAATTTGACTGCTCCTATGGATAAATCAAAAGTGTACTTAAAAAACAATACAGCTGTTATGTATGACATACGAGCGGTGTGTGCGTAAAGTTGCTGTGTGTGTAAGTGTGGTGTGTGTGGAAGGGTGGTGTGTGTGGAAGGGTGGTATGTGTGTAAGGGTGGTGTGTGTGAATGGATGGTGTGAGTGGAGGGGTGGTGTGTGTGTAAGGGTGGTCTGTGTGGAAGGGTGGTATGTGTGGAAGGGTGGTGTGTGAGTAAGGGTGGTGTGTGTGTAGGGTGGTGTGTATGGAAGGATGGTGTGAGTGGAAGGATGGTGTATGTGAAAGGGTGGTGTGTGTGAAATGGTAGTGTGTGTGTAAGGGTGGTCTGTGTGGAAGGGTGGTATGTGTGGAAGGGTGGTGTGTGTGCAGGGTGGTGTGCGTGAATGGATGGTGTGAGTGGAAGGGTGGTGTGTGTGAATGGATGGTGTGAGTGGAGGGGTGGTGTGTGTAAGGGTGGTCTGTGTGGAAGGGTGGTATGTGTGGAAGGGTGGTGTGTGAGTAAGGGTGGTGTGTGTGTAGGGTGGTGTGTATGGAAGGATGGTGTGAGTGAAAGGATGGTGTATGTGAAAGGGTGGTGTGTGTGAAATGGTAGTGTGTGTGTAAGGGTGGTCTGTGTGGAAGGGTGGTATGTGTGGAAGGGTGGTGTGTGCAGGGTGGTGTGCGTGAATGGATGGTGTGAGTGGAAGGGTGGTGTGTGTGAATGGATGGTGTGAGTGGAGGGGTGGTGTGTGTAAGGGTGGTCTGTGTGGAAGGGTGGTATGTGTGGAAGGGTGGTGTGTGAGTAAGGGTGGTGTGTGTGTAGGGTGGTGTGTATGGAAGGATGGTGTGAGTGGAAGGATGGTGTATGTGAAAGGGTGGTGTGTGTGAAATGGTAGTTGTGTGGAAGGGTGGTGTGTATGGAAGGGTGGTCTGTGTGGAAGGGTGGTCTGTGTGGAAGGGTGGGGTGTGTGGAAGGGTGGTGTGTGTCGAAGGGTGGTGAGTGTGGAAGGGTGGTGTGTGTGGAAGGGTGGTGTGTGTGAAAGGGTGGTGTGTGTTGAAGGGTGGTGTGTGTCGAAGGGTGGTGTGGGTCGAAGGGTGATGAGTGTGGAAAGGTGGTTTGTGCAAAAGGGTGGTGTGTGTGAAATAGTGGTGTGTATGAAGGGGGTGTGAGTGAAAGGGTGGTGTGTATGGAAGGGTAGTCTAGGTGGAAGGGTGGTGTGTGTAAGGGTGGTGTGAGTGGAAGGGTGGTGTGTGTGGAAGGGTGGTACGTGTGGAAGGGTGGTGTGTGTGGAAGGGTGGTACGTGTGGAAGGGTGGTGTGTGTGAAGGGTGGTATGTGTGGAAGGGTGGTGTGTGTGTAAGGGTGGGTGTGTGTAAGGGTGGTGCGAGTGGAAGGGTGGTGTGTGGTGTGGAAGGGTGGTGTGTGTGTAAGGTGGTGTGTGTGTAAGGGTGATGTGTGTCAACTCAACTCGCCTCATTTCCTTAGGGTCCCCAGGGCCTGAGGATGCTAGAGCCTTATAGCTTCTGTATGTGAGAATACATGACAATACATTTAAAAAAATCGGGTAATACTTTATGGGGACAATTGACTCTACTAATCCTAAAGGCTGAACCTATTAACTAGAGACCCAGGCGTATGCAACCTCGAACCACGTAATAGTGCTTTTATAGTCTGTATGCCTGGTTCGAGCTGGGTCTAGTTAAGTTCTGCCTTTAGGGTATTTAGCTACTCACAAATTCGAATTGTCCTCATAAAGTAATGGATTACCAAAGTTCTAAACTGAGCACGTACCAAACAGAGGAGAATCAATTTTAAGTGACGCGCACTCGAAGATAGAGTAGGATGAAGATTAGGCACTACATGCCTTCAGCTCAAATCACACACAAACGTTACAACAGATACTTCCTGACAGAACTTAATAAGGGTACTAGGACGCGTAGTTACCAAGAAAAGCAAACGCTCAATCGTCATCAGCTGATCGTCATGGTGAAGGGCGTTAAATTGAAATAATGACATCATGCATCACAATGTAACAAATAACACCCGGCATTTGTATGATAAGGAACATTGCAGTAAATCTGGTCAAAACGGTATGTGTACAGCTGTGTGCTTGCTTTTACCCATCGGTAATTGACTGATCCAATCTTTCGTAAAGGTCTGCATTGAAATTCTTTGTTCTCAACATCTACATCCACTACGACAAAGCGAGATCCTTCTTCTCCTTCAATATTGACTACATCATTGACTTCAGGAAAATGTGGAACATCACCACTTGAGATAAATGATGGTAGACTGGGGTCAATGCAAAGGGAATAGACATTTCTTGCTCGTTGACCATCTATATGATACATCATCACTTTCCGGTCAATGTATCTGATGGGTTGAATACATAGCTGACGATAATGCTTGATAACAAGTTTTGCCTGCCCAGTCCACTCGTCCATATCTACGGAACCATCTGATAATGTCTTTGCTGCATAATACACGGCATCAAAATAATGTTTGTAAACATCGTTGACTGGCCCATATGCAATGAAGGAGGTAATCTGCGCAATCCATTCCACAGTTTCAGAGCCTGCATCTTTAACAACTACATACTCACCTATCCTGAATGTATGGGCCATATTGTAACTGTTCATCTTAACCATCTTTTTGAATGCAAATGCTGTAGAAGATATCACACTATCACACGTTGTCCCTACAGTCATTGCCTCATCCTTCCGAATCCAGAATGCAATATCATTCTTTTGCTGAGCTTCCAATGTAATTATTCTCTCCTTGCCAACCATTATTCCATCTTGCACATCTAGCTTCATCTCTGACAATGAATCTGGATTGCATGATACGTATTCCTTGAGTTCTATTGCTTCTGAAATTGTACGAACCATTAAAATTCCTTTATGACAGAGCAGGCTATTAGGTGTGTTAGGTGGAGAGGGTGATTGTAACTTGAGGTCCAAATACAAATTGACGAATCGAAGCTGGCTTGCACGATCAGCAAATGTTTTGCAGAGATATTTTTGGTTGGTTTTCTGCAGCTTGTAGTACCGCACTTGTCGTTCATATACATAACACCAATAGTTGTCCAGTGTTGAGAAATGCTCAATGTCTTCCGGCATGTGGGTGGAGTATTCCAGATTCTCTGTACAAGCTGAAAGGCCATAGAACTCTTCAAATTGTATGGCATGTTTCCAGATCAACTTTTTAAAGTGCCTAACATTTTCAGGTGACCATCCCTCTATCCTCTTTTCTTCACAAAATACCATGTAATACATTTCAGAAAGCAGACAAAAGCATCTGTAAGCCTTTTCTGGTATCAATCCCCGCAATACTATTGGAGCAACCATAATGAACTTCCCAAATTGCTCTGACTTCCAGTGCCCAAGCTTGCTTTTTCCGTGGCATTTAGCACTCAGAGTAGGAACCCGTCCATCCTTTAGTTCTGCTGTCCACTGTACCTTCTCTAATGCTGCAGTCAAATCTTTCCTGTCCAGCAACCCACCACAATTAGGTTTTCTATCTTGAATTGGTCGGGTTGAATTTTCACCAAGATCAGCCAACAGATGGACTTCAAGTTCTGTCTTGATCAAATTTAGTACCATGGCGTGCATAGCATCAATGGTGAGATCATTTACTGGGTTAAATCCACATAGGTCATACAAACGATAAAATATACACTCTCCAGTCACACCTGTGTCTTTAGATATAGCTTGCTTATCTGCTTTGGTTGCGGCAGTGTCAACACTAATCCCATATTGGCGATTTGTATTTGGATCACGATTTTCACAGGGATTTCGATACCGGTATCTGAAATTTCCATAGTAATAATGTTTTTTCTCTGGTACATAGATACCACTTACAAAGCACCTTCTACACCCACGGAATCCACCTGCTTTAGTTAAACCAATTTCGCAATGTGCCTTGGAATCTGCTGTAACCAACAATGGCAATATTCTAAGGTTTGGAAATGTACCTTGCTCAGCATCACCTTCCATACCAGCAAAGTAAACTTCTTCTCCATTTATAAATAATTCTTCTATCTCCTCTATCAGTGGCTGAAAAAAAGCATCATATTTATGGGGAGTGGATTTTGGCAACATATGTGTGGGTATGAATGAATATACCCTAACATTGGAACCATAGCTACGGTTCAGTTTGGACATGCATCCATGGGTTATTGTAATGGCAGCTATTGAGTGGGCTGAAGATGTTGAGTGAGGGCTCCACCCATCTTCATGGATTATAACAACTTGATTTCGTGGGTCTCCATGTACAAACGATTGGAAATATGTAAAGGAACCAGAACAGTGCATGCATTGGAGATTCGTGTTGCCACCATTTGATTGTAGATACTTGGTTGGAATTATCTTTAAACATCGGGGGCATTTTTCAGGTAGCAAATACTGCTTGCTAGAATCCCAAAACCATGATAACTCTCTAAATCTTCGCCCATGCCACAGTTCAGACTGAGAAGGAGGTTGATAGTCATTTTGACGATTAAACCATTCATCCTTTTGTTCCCAATGTGCCATTAGTTTTTGACACTGATCTCTGGAGCTAAACCAGTTACAAAAATCCAAACCTAAACAATAGTAATCTAAACAGTCAGACCATGTTTTTCCGCACGTTGGACAGATAGGGTGAATTTTTTTGCTTTTGAGCAAGAACGAATGTGATGATGAAACGCATACCTTGTAATGTTGTGGCGCTTTGTATCCCGCATTTTCCATTACTTTTAGCACGTCTGTCCATTTGCTGGGTATTACATCGTCTCCAAGCAGCTGAGCAGCATTTCTTAAGTGTTCTTCAATTTCTTGCACTGAGAGTCCACTTTGCAGTTTTGCCTTGGCTTCTTTCATAATAAATGAGGTAACATTCTCTTCAGTTAACTCAAATACAGCGCTAGCATTTGAGCATTTAGCTGCATCTGTAATAATGTCGTCATTGCTGCTCTCGTTGGAAGTAGCACAATTTTCACATCGAGGATCGGACATACACTCTGGCATCCTGGTAGGTGAAGATGGTTCAGTGATTGTAGTAGTGTAACTGTGCAATGCATGGCGCTCGACAGTTCGTATGTCTCGTAGCTCATTATTGCATGCTGGACAACAGCACGGTACCAGCTTTCTTCTCTTTGCAGCATACATATCATACACTTAAATGCACGTGATCTAAGTGGTTACGCCGTATTATTAATTGCCACGTGTTCAAGCTCGAAAATGTCCGGCTACATCGTTGTAACTGTTGACGGCAAGGAAAATCTTGAACTTGAATGCAACACCGCTGGCAAATTTTTGATCTCTGACCTGGAATCGCTAATCGGAATTTCCGCTGTTGGATTAAAGTATGTGTCTGAAACATCACGTTATCGAGGTGTCAGAGTGGAGGCTGGAGAGCTATTGGAACCGAATGGTGGTTGGCAGCCGGAAAGCAGAATTTACAGCGTTGTTGCGAAACGTGAGATAGCCACAGCAGATGTACTCTCGACTGACGCTGCTAGCCACATCGCTCATTCTGATGGTGGCGCCACGACAGTACCTCTAGAACCACATTCAAAAGGTACCTATTTATATTGTATTGCCATTCACTTTCATGTGCACGGGTTTTTCATCAGCAGCTATTTCCTTAACAAAGCGGCAACTTCAAGTATCAGCGAAGTCATCCCTAATTGCCAGAAGAGCGCTGTGTCAGTGGAACAAAATGAACGGCACCATTAGACGACTTGTTGCAAAAACGGAGGTAATAAGGACTACACGCACCATCATGCAAAGTCTTAGTCAGTGGTGTGACGCGCGTGACGAATATATGGTTTCGTTTGTATGGTTATGCCGAACTAATTAGCACATTGCAAGTCCTAGTGTTTTTTATTTAGGCCACCATTAAAGATAGTGTTTCTATGGTGGGTTTGCGCGTGGATATACGTTTAGGCGCGCGCGTACGATAGATTTTATCATATCGTCGGAGCGTTATAGCCTTAGCATATATTATGTTCGTCTATCGTACAGTATAGAACTAATTAGTTTTTAACGGGACTTACGTAATCAGTAACTACAGTGGATTCAGACAAACTGATAGATATCAGCGTGTTTCGAAACATCACTTATGGACCACACACTATTATTATACTATCCACTACAGACTATAAGCGCACGTTGCAAAAACATTGTTAATGAACGCTTTTTAGATGCCGATATTAGTTTCGTTTTTTTAATAGTTTTGGATGATTTACATCGTCACCAGATTGTAGCACTATGACGGTGTGCAGTGCCGGATTAACCGTCTAATGGGCCTGGCGCAGGGTAAATCTTATAGGCCCTGCGTCATATAAATACAAGCAGGGGGGTGGGTGGGGGGGGGTCCCCCTTGTGATGGGCCGATTTGCCTTTAACACACACACACACACACACACACACACACACACACACACATGAGCAAGCTACTTTACTGTTGTATTTTTAAGTAATTAAATTTGTCGATTGTAGGCGTGTACATATGTGGATTAATGGGCTCCTATCGTCAGTGGGCCTGGCACTTGTTCACCAGCTGTGCCCCAGTTAATTCGCCACTGACGGTGTGTGATTTTGATTTGACCACTACTGTAGCAGAAGTTAGCAGACGTGTTAGGTCATTTTTGGTTTTAAAAATACTATATGAGCTAAGCCAACTAGGCATCATGGGTGCTTTGTGATGTTCGTTACATTTTGTGTATGTTCTATCAATTGGAGGTATACCTGGAACCAGATATTATGATGACTGAGCAAATTTCTTTTTAAAATTCAGTTTGAAGGTTCTGGAAGCCTCATCAAATGTGATGGAACAACTCAGGCACAGGCGATGGCCAATCAGGCTTTGCGGCAGAGAATAACTTCAGATTCTGAAGTAACTGCGTTTTACGAGACATTTGTTTTGGAAGACAAATTTTCCTCTGTTGTACTTGATGATTTGAAGGCCTCTGAACAAGTTAGAATTGTGCTGAACAACAGGAAGCGCTCCAAACCAGTACTGTTTTGTTCTTTGGCGTTTATCTGTTTGCATATCTATCACATGTGTATCATTGTAAGTACATGTTTATCTCTCTACTGATTACTGCAGGTGTTCCTATTTTCATCTCCAACGTCTTCAGCTGCAATTACTGTAAGTGCTATGATTACAATTCCTGCTTTGAATGCCATTTAATTGTAGGTGTCACATTTTAGTCCTACTTTTGCTGGTGATCAGGTAAATTTCCAGGATGTATATTATCAGAGTGTTCACAGATTTATTCCCCCAGTTGGCATCTGATTTCTACAAATCTACAAAGTAGCTAAGTAGTAAATTTTAGTTCACTAACTAACTCCTGTATCCAATATTCTAGAGCTTCTACTCCAAGCCAACCTGTTACCACGCAAAAAACAACCCCATCACGTCCTCCAATGAAGGTCTCTGCGCGCAGAAGCATCAACTCTCAACCCGTGCAACAGTCATCAGAGGTACAGTATTTTTTCATGCTGTGATGACCTACCTGGAAAACATGTGCAGGGTGATGATCAGCCTGAGAAAGGAGCAGAAATATTTGGGGTGAGTATAAAGGCATACTACACCTATCTGTCAGTATTATGATGCACACGCAGATATCAAATGCAAAGTGCATATGGCAGGCCTCTTCTTACCTTGCCCTTTTTTTCAAAGTCAACCTGCAGTGATGACGAATGTGAGAAAACAACTGAGTATGATTTGGCTAGGACCCGAAAACTTCAACAGACAAAATGCAAGGTGCATATGGCAGCTGCATGTATATATACAGGCTGTATACTGCAAAAACAAAAGTATAAGAATGGGTGACGGTCCCAAAAAATTTTTTTAGTGTGATATCATACCATCGAGTGAGTGCGTGTGAATTCACTCTGCGATTTGGTGTGACCTTCACTCCATTTTAGTTTCTATTACGAAGTGATGACACTGGGATAAAAGATAACTTCGTTGCTATTTAACTATTGATGTTATGGCAGCTTGTAGAGTTAGGTACAGGGCTGTAGTACAGGTGATCACGGGTTTGAATCCTGACCAATGCATAGTTTTTTTCCTCCTTTTTGCTTTTGGCTGAAATCTCTAGCACTTGGTATGAAGGTCACACCTCATTTGGTGTGTGCTACCTTCACACCAAATAATTGGGGGCCTTTATACTTTTGATTTTGCTGCTAGACCACTTACCTTGTCCTTGTTTTCAAAGTCAACCAGTGATGACGAATGTGAAAACAGAACGGAATATGAATTGGCTAGGGCCCGAAAAATTCAACAGAACAGGGAGTTTCTTAATCAGCAAGAAATCGTATGTTACTGTTCAAATTAACACATTCCAATAACATGACTTTCTTGTAGCTTACTACCCGAAACACCATGGATGATGACGATTCTGTACTTGTTGCATCGCAGTGGTGGCATTCGCAAAACAGTGCCCGTGTCTGCATTACAGGGATCGTTGCTCAAATTGACAGTCTTGGAATTCCCAGACCAAAAAAGAAGAACTGCACACTTCGGGAACTTCTAATCCATTTTGGAAATAGACTAGTAGAAGAGAAATTAGTGCAATTAAAAAAACCAGCTGGATTGTGTAAAGACGATGTAATTGTATTGAACATGTAATTCATAAAGTTCATTCCTTTATAAAGTTTAGTCCTAGTTAATGTTAATTAATGGCTGCGCATTCTCGTTCCCAGACTTATGAGGAATTACCACAGTGCTATACAATGTAAAATCGGGGCACTAGTAACGACATTTGTGGTATTTTCAAATACATGCATTGCTCCTGTGAGTCAGTAAAAGTATTGCAATACAGAATTGCTACTGTAGCAAAGTATGCAAAAGTAGAGCAAATTTTACTACCAAAGTAAAAAATACATGCCATGTAAAACACCATTTTTAAAGCATTAGCAAATCACAGTTTACATCGGTTTACAACAACATTTACATCAGATCATATGGAACTACTCTAGATCTTCAGGGTAGCAAAACAATAATTTTTCCCTGTGGTCAGCACGAATGCAATTAATTAAATAAATAGCACAACCATGATACATGGATTGGAAACCTCTCGCGTGACCATTACGACTCGTACAACGTTTATATACAATGCGCGTTTCGCTTTTTTTGGTGCGTGGGCGTACTGTTATCCAAGCTTTTGTGCCTGTTCGAGTGCTTAACGTGTGTTTCACTGGTCGGAAGTGATCGTATAGGTTAGTTTTCAATTTCTATGCAACCCTACTCATTGTTCGCGCTGGTTGAACGCTGATCATGTTCATAGACGGCTAGATGGCTTTGTGCGACTGTACCGCGAGTACGGTAAGACGCATAGGAACCATCTAAGCTATGAGGTTGACTAACCTACATGTATCTGTAGCGTGCAGTTCTTAGCGTGTATGGTGTTAGGTGCTATATATAGGCCCACTGTTTGTGCGACTGTAACACGTTTTCATATGCACGCCTGTAAGATTAAAAGACTGAAAAGTGTAGTGCACACATTGTGGTGTATGGTGAAGTGCATCATTTAGCTTGTCGTACTATGGATGAGCTTGTGTTTACGTAATTTAATCTCGAACCCAGACCGTCTATGACGTAAGCGATAATCGCTGTAAACTAGTGATTATGCTGTTTACAGCGATAATCGCTTACGTCATAGACAGTCTGGGTACGAAACTAGGTATAATTGATTTTTAAACACAGCTAGGCTTTGTGGGACTATACCATGAGTATGGTAAGTCGCATAGGAACCATCTAAGCAGTTTCTGATATTTCCCTACGAAAGCTATTAGGTTGCCAACCTACATACGTCTGTAGCGTGCAGCTCGTAGCGTGTAGGGTGTTCGGTGCTATGTAATACCCACTGCTGTTTGTGGGACAGTGACACGTTATTACATGCACGCCTGTGAATTAGAAGACTGAAAAGTGGAGTTCACATGTACATCGTGGTGTATGGGTACGTTTATTTTTCTGCTTGTCGTACTATGTATGAGCTTGTATTCGTAACAGACTTTTACCATACTCATAAACAGCTAGCCATAAAACCCTAACGACCACTTCCGGCGAAACGCGGACTACACGTAACTAATGACATTCATTGCTGGGTTTCCAATCCATGTAATATCATATATCTATGACACAACTGACCAAGACCCGAACAACGCTAAATTGGCCCGCTCCGCTCGTTGTCCTTCATCTATCGCGCATCAAATACCCAAGGCAGAACGGCTTAACAAAGATGACTCCCATTGCCAGTTGGAAGACATACGAAGACATCCCGATACAGTAGTACGTCAACGATGATTGGGAAGTGTTTGTCTTAATATGTGTCAAACAACCTATATGTTCACCCGCTCACTTCATCGTTCGCTGTACATCCTCCATCACCATCGCAATTACCAATAACTCCCTACAATAGTAATAAGGTATGCATATAGCTCGAATCCGATTGGTTCCCCAACATTCTGGTGACCGTGGACAGAATGGAGTACAGCAGTTCACCAGCAGGCAGCTGTGCAGCTCAAGAGGCTCACCAAGGGTGTACCCGTCCTCCTTCAATGGATGCAGCATCAGACTCCCCCAAGCATACCCAGCGGGGAGTGCTTTGGGGTGCTAGGCGTTAACGGAGCAGGAATGACCACCACGTTTGGTATCCTCACTGGAGACATCTCCATGACTGATGGCACCACTGTGATTGCCAACCTTAGAGAAGTGGGTCACCTGATATCACATGATGTCATATGATTATTAAAAAAAAATCCCACCCCTTCAGGTCCAACAGAGGTTGGTTACTGTCCCCAGTTTGATGCCCTCATCGATCGTATGATGGGTTGTTTGCCCAACTGCGGGGCATCCTGAGGCCCACGTCAAGGAGGTGGTGGACAGGCAGGTGGAGCATGCCACCAGGCTGTACCTACAGATATGCTGTGGGTGCAAAGGTAAACTCCAGGGCAACAGAAATGAAAGCTTAGTACTGCACTGGCTTTGGTTGGGGACCTTCTTGGGTGAGTTTCCACTTTTACCTCTTCTCAATGATAGACTGCATACTTGTACCTTGCCATACACTGATGTTATGTTATGAGACCACTTCCCTTTCCCCTCCCCTCCAGGATGAGCCCACCACTGGTCTAGAAGTCTACTGTTCGATGACTGGCCATGAATGTTTTGTGTGTGCTGTCTTTTTGCAATCGTATTTGCACGTGCACATCTTTACTAAAACTTCTAGCTATAGCATCCAATGTAAAATAATGAACAAATAATGATGAACAAATAATAATGAACAGACTAATAATGAATAATGAATAATTACCGCCCACCCGCATCCTTTCTTGAAAACAGGCAGACGAGAAACTAATAATCAAGTTTGCTTGGCCTAAGTACAGAATTACATAGCATTGCTACAAAAATAACAAGCGTTGGCATTAGTACACAGTGAAATGAAACATCAATATTCACAATGTTTCACAGCACACAGATTACCCAAACGCAAAAACGACTTTGTCGTCAAGAGATTAATTTTAGGATTTAAGATCTTCGGTTCTTTCCATTTCCCATGACCAAACAGTATATCAGTGATTCATCATCAAGGGAAAGGGGAGGGACAGGCAAGAAATATTTCACTTAGAGTCTTACAGTCTGTGTTATCAAGTAGTTCAGTGAATTGTGAAAACCAAGCTTCTATATCTATAGGGTTGTCTGGACTAGTGAGTAATGCTGTTTTGGTAAAGGAATCTACAAAGTTTTTATACAGTTCTGTTTTCTGTTTATCATCTTCAACTTCAAAAGCCATCCAAAACAATTGCACATAGTCAGTATACTTGTTTTGAAGGTCAGCAGGATAAAGATAACTTACTGCATAGAGATGAGCTGAACATTCATCAGCCATGTCTGCCCGCTCATAGTCTATTAAAACAGGAATTTTTTAACCATTCCATTTTCTGTAACATATATTTGGAAGTCGCACATCAAGATGTGCAAGATTCATGGTATTATGCATGACTTTGAGAGTATCGTGAACTTCAGCGCACAGGGATCCAATGCAACATTTGGCAAGTTGTGAAGTTAATGGTGCTAAGAGTTCCTCAGAAATGTGAAATGATGATCCTACAGTAATCAATGGTACAGACTTATCAGGGATACAAAAACGTACTTTATCAGTGTCAGACAACTCTGAAATAGTATTATTAGCATAAATGAATTTATATTCCGAAGATATAGTGACAAATTATTTTACAATGCAGCTCTTATGTGCTGGTGATTGGGACATATCTGTAAATTTAAATACAAATGATGGCGCAGAAGGCAATTGAACAATGGCACATGGTTCTTGTACCAACCAATGCCAACGTTCGCCTAGGGATTGTGACGATTTTCTAAAATTGTCTATGACAGAGCTTAGCTCCACATGGGAAAGCTTGAAAAGGTAAGAAGAAAAGTGCATCATTGGAGGTTCTTTCAACTGCTCCAACCTTTGCTTAGCATCTTTGACAACTACTCGTAAAATTGTCCAGACAT
This sequence comes from Eunapius fragilis, assembly GCA_963681505.1. Lineage (NCBI taxonomy): Eukaryota > Metazoa > Porifera > Demospongiae > Spongillida > Spongillidae > Eunapius > Eunapius fragilis. The sequence goes on along the minus strand of OY811979.1, from coordinate 3,732,114 downwards.
TTTCTTCTGTTAGCGTTTCATAACTGGTAACAAACTGCATTTTTTCACTGTTCCATTTGACAGATATTTTAATTGGTGCAGTTTTTGTTGAATAGGTATCTGCATCAGCATGATCTTGCAAAGAAGTATCCGCCACGTCCTCAATTTTTTGAATTGTAGAAGAGTCTGGCCCAGCCATTTGAAAAGTAGTATTTGTATCATCAACTTGATCTTCTGGGATCTGAATATCAATACCATCTTCAGCATTCGTACTGATTGGTTCTGTCTGCCTTGGGAAAGCAAAACCAAACAGTTCAGTAGCTTCTATACCTATGCTTCTAAATAGCCTATGATGTTCCACTACTCTAAATGAACAACAGAGAGCTGTTTGCGATATGGTACTAGATTGTTCTTCAATGTATAGCAGTGGAATGCCACTTGATTTTACTTTGTTCAATAAAGAATACGCATTTGATTGATACGTGTACTTCTTCTCAGTGAATAAAGATATGGCATCAGGGTCGTAAAAAACCACAATATCTGGTTTCATTGAAGATGAACAAAATGTCCACATTCTTATAACTTTGAACAACTGAACTTCACAACGTGGAATCAATATATACCCATTCGTGCAAATAATACCGCAAATAATCTTCGTATTTTTACTCCAACAATAAACAATATTGTTCAAATCTGTGTGTTTATCAAGCTGAATAGCAACTTTCATCAAAAAAAGATTTTCATAATAGGTTTTCTTCGAACGACCACTAAATGCTTTTATTTGGCTTGATATAGAAGTAGTCAATACATCGTCATCAAGATGTACTGTACGTTGTATATTGATTTTACCTGGCTTACGTAAAATTTTAACAGTTTCCAGAAAATGTTGATATTTTGCTACAGTAGAAGCAGGAGGAGTTATAGCAGGAACCGCTGTACTTTGTACATGTGTTTGTTGTACTCTTGGAATGGCTTGCTACAAAAAAAATCATACAAATTAACACTACTACTGTCCCCGTATTCTATGCATAGATACATGGTCAATATATATACAGGTTACATGCACTAAACTACGTTCTGCAATATTAATACCATGAAAAAATTTCTCGGACATGTAGAGGCATGTTTTAGTGTATCACAATATATGTAATATTGTCAAAAAATTTGAACAGTTTCGGAGAAAACTAGCCCTCGCAAAATTCCATTCCGTTTAAATCACGAATAACTTCCAAACAGTTAAGGCTATCAACTTCATATTTTCAAAATTTTATACTGTACCATTTCTCTACGGTTAAATACATATTGGGGTCTTGCACTTGCTTCGTGACAGTATTGCAACATTTGATACCCCCCCCCCCCCCCCCCCCAGGTTCAAACCCGACACACAGTACCGGTCATAATAAAAGTCAGATTCCGTTTTTGTGCTGCAGTCTTTTCTAAAACACGAAGATAAAACAATGATCGTTATGACACTTTCATATGTGTTACAAAGGCCACGAACTGCGCAACTCTGTTTAAACAGTGCCACGCGGTCATTTACATGAATTGCCAAAACGATGACGCTACGTACTTCGCTGTAAGAACTAAGTAAGGAAATTTCTTTTGTAGCCTATAAATATTATAAGGAATGCCTCCGTTCGAAAGAGCAGTTTCTCCTAATATTCTAGCCCGATGATGACACCGTGACGAGCGTGTCTAACAAGAAGGTGTTGCCAACTGACAGTCATAAGGGGAGCGGATTTGTTGTTGGTGAAACGGTTCAAGTAAAGAATGGGAGAAAAACGTACACATGGCGAATCGCCAGAATTGGTAAGTAACGTAGAGTGTATCAATCGATATCCACTAATAAAATTGTACATTGGGCACGGAACAAGAGATGAGAGCGCTCGAAACACAATTTGAAGAATGAGAGTGGAAGCGCTTGTGGGTCTCCATCTGTACGGTACATTCATCACTCCAGATGACATCATGAAATGTGTCGTTCTGATGTGCTATTGCCCATGCCATGCAGGCATTTCTGCTTATTCACATTACGGATCAACTGCCACGGAATGTCCATCCAAACGATGATCTGCAGCGGAAAACTGTCCGAACACTTATTTGTACCCACGTGACGACAGTAGCTTGTGCAATTCAATGGCAGTGGTTTTATCGTAGCGCTGCATTTCTTCCTCCACCAAAGCATTGATTTCGGTTGTTATTGCACGGCTGTTTGCGGCCCATTCAATTATAGACAATAAGATCTACGCCCCGAAATATTGAAACGATGACATCATGCATCATGACCTAACCAAGCACTTTGTATTTTCGAGCTACATAAGGACTCACGGCTGTTCCGTACGTGACAATAGGTTTTGAAATTAGATCGTAAGGATTGAATTACGGTATGTCCAAAAAAATGGTCGCCATAAAGCTCATTAACTGACACTTAACTTCCGAGATTGCCTGCACTTGGCCTTTGGTACCAATGCAAAACCCAATAAGGAATTTATGTTTAGTAAACATCTGAAATATTAAAGGACTATTTGCGCAATCAAATACAATTACGACTACGATGTACTTGTGGCCACGCATGCAGGCTCTTCTCAACATAACTAAAAATGCCATGAGTTCGATTTCATACTGTAAAAAATTGCTCTTATTAAATGAGCTGTAAAATGCTCAGAAGAAAGAGATAGGATCAGTGAATCTTTTGATGAATTCGGCTTCGTGCTACGCGCCTGCAACTAGGCGTAAGAGCTCTTACAAAACCGTGAATAATTTACACACCGCGAGCAATCTACAGCCACAATGGAACCTAAGCACAAGTGTCAATTGGATTTTTTGTGCTGGTTATGTGGTTGCAGGCCATCTAAACAAGCAACAATTTCATAAGAGCTACTGTCAACCTTTGATATTGACACACAACAGGACAGTCCTGAGATCCAACACCCATGCAAGTTATTCACGTTCAAGTGATGAGTGACATGGATGATGAAACATGTAACAGTTGCGTCACGAAGCCAAACACTTTTACAAATGTTTGTTAGAGCCACATGACTGGTGCAACCATGCCATCAGTACCTGTAAGGTATTGTGCAATAAAAAAAAAACTTTCACAATTCAGTCCTTCCTCCTTCACCATAGAGTATGTAGTGTCCCCCTTTTACGTGGCTCAATGGTGCAAACCTGAAGCATGTAGCAGTACCCCGGCCAGGCCAGGTGATAATGTACAACATATTAAGGGTATAGCACCACAAAAATTGCATACAAAATTGTCATCTACACAGATGTAATCTGCAAATAATGAGTTAATGTGTCTAGGACAACCAATCCAATTCCCCTGCAACAGGTTTCTATGTGCCACATGCCTTCCATTTGACTGCTGCATTGTGTCATTCTACACCACCACACTGATCAGCAAGAATCTTCAAGAATAATTAGATAATCCTGCATTATGGGGTGGAGTGTTGCATGTCATGTTCATGTGACAGAAGCCTCAAAGCTATCTAATATGTTGTACTGATGTAACCAGCCAAGAGAGGCAACTTGTCAGCAAGGTAGTGCAAAGGGTGTTTGATGCTTCCAAGGAGAGCTTCATTCATATAAATTCTGCTGAAATTCTCCAAATGCCATTCACTGTATGACAGTACAGTACACAACACAAGTACCATACAAAAACTTGGTGTGTGCATACCTGTTTATTTAAGTGGTTGTTTAGGTACTAAACTTGGTTTAATGTTTTGGTGAATGAGTAATACTCTACACCCCCTAGCCTCAAGCCTGGGAACATCCCAGCACTTCCATTAAACCCCGATCTTAAAGTCTCACCTCCATTTAGTCAACCCAATCGAATACACTCTGATCCCAAACATATTGACACCTGATAAGGTTCCAGGTCAAACATGTAGAAAAAGGATGGTGGCAGGCTGTTTACAGCTAATTGCTAGCTGCATTGCATACTCATCCCGACTCCACCAATGCAGTGGCTGTACTTTGTACATGTATTGCTGTGTTCTTGCTTATACATCAATGGCAGGCGGCACCCTTCGGGTTTCTACCCCTGACCTAGCCACCATACCTCGACCAGTGTCATGAGGTAAGCTGGGTAAAGGGGACCAGCATCACCTCTTGGTTCCAGTCAGGCTCAGGGCAAGGGGTCAGCACCCGCATGCACCCGACTGGATGGTTCTTGCCTGCCCCCTTTTGGGCAAACAATCTACTCAAACACAATTGGAATTAAACCAAAAGCAAGCTATAGCACGGGGGAGCATTCAGACAGCATTAATGTAATTTTTGTGAGCTATTCCTAATAAATCAGGCCATCAAGTGTGGACCATGCACATGTTGGAATGGGAATCTACATATCACTGTTGTTCTAATGGGGGAGCAAGGTGCTTAACCATGCATGCTAAATTCAATTCGTCAAAACGCACCTACACTGGAATCAGAAATACTATTGCTTGGCTTAAAAACATTTTGCAAGACCATTACCTTAACATTTCATCACACATGTCAGCTGCAGTACCACCGCCTAATAAAAGAAGAAGGAATACATAACTCTCTCATATCGACAGGAGGCGCGTCATTAGAGAACCCAAAATGGCGCCATATTTCAACCGACTATAATGGACAGACGAAGCCGCGTAGCAACGTAAAAGCTACTTGAAACGCAAGATCAAACCCTTTACTTTGTTCAAGGCGTTTCCTGTCGAAAAATATAAGAGCAATTTTTAGAAAACATAAGCACCGTTGACCGCACCCGTTAAGACCTCGTGAGCGTTTGGCAGTGTGGCACGTGTTCGCCAAGGTATCATTGCTAGAAATTAGCACTGTCGGGTGGAGAAGTCCTTACTGCATATGTAGGTTGCGCTTTATGTGAAAAATCCGACGATATCTTCATGTACACAGGCCTCTCTTAACCTATAGTTGTTGCTATGGAAGTAATGAGCCCTGTTGCTAGGTACTTAAAATTCATAGTGGGCGAGGACCTGTTGTCCAAATTTCAATGTAATGTAACAGCCGTGGACTGTAAATGTTGCACCGACATGTAACAGCCATTCTAGTATAGACATACTATTTATCTATCCATCATATAAATTTTATGCCACAACTCTGTAGCGCCCGCTAGCTATAGCGCTCGCAAGCCGAGTACCTCAGTTGGATATCCTCCACAAAGAAGTGAACAGTGGACCACTGCCAATTTTCCTAGGAAAAAGCTAAGCGTGATTATAGGTAGCGGAAGGTTAAGACTACCTAGACAGCGTATAAACTAAGTGCGGCCGGCTGAAATGATGGCGCTGCAGATCGTCAAATATCGCTGATTTTACAAGAGTTTTAATGCCGTGTCAAGCACAACGATAGGTATAGTCCTGAAATTCAATCTTCGTTGATTGTGGTATTGCTGCCACATCTTGTGAAATGATGTTGATAAGGTGCTTCATCACACACTGCATTGTAGTCCTGCAACTGCATCTTATACATAGGCATATGTTATTCTGTGCATGTAATTATGCATGCATACGTGGATTTGTCTCCTTGTTCTGCAAGCCGGAAGGAGACTGACTGAACCCTGACACTTTTCTACAAGCTAAGTGCATGTAATGAAGATGATGTTAACTAGGGCAATGGCATTAAGAGCTAAAGGTTATAAAGTCATGCAGCATTCATACTGGCATTCGGTTTCAATGCTGTTGAATCAGATGTATTATTCGATAACTAACGTTTACAGTGAGTGCAAGGTGTCAGGTGTGAAACCTGGTAGGTCGTTGACATGCAACTTTAGTGATGGAAATGCATGGTGTTTTGATATTCCAATGATTTGGGGTACATAGTACCTGATTCAGTGCCTGATAAAGATCAAGTTATACCTGCAGTGTATAGTACAAATTATTGTGCCTCTCTATCCTTGCAGAGGTCCAAGCTTGATCCATACCATGTACTTCATCACTGGGGATTTAGTTGTCATGCAGGGTGAGCCTACCTATGTATAGCAAGTTGATTTATAAATATCATCTTATTTAAGCTATCCGTGCACCCAGTAGCTTTTCCATCAATGTGGAACATATACAGGTGTCTTCTTGTACCTTCTTTCTGCCAGAAGAATGAAAATGGAGAGCTATCTCAACCTGTCCCCTTTGAGGTTTCTTGCATCTGACCTCTCCCTGGAGATTTAGTTTGTAGTAGAAGCCTTACGTACCATTTACATGCATGTATGTATAAGTAAGTGCAAAGTTGTTTTTAGCAGTAGATTTTTTATGGGTGTTGCATAGCTAATGCCAAATGATTGCTAGGCCAGCTGTGATTATTGTTCTGCACTCACCGTAATCCCTGATTCCACCAATGAATGCTTCCTATTTTGATCACTGATCACTTAATAGATTTTAATTCTCAAGTAGTTAGTCCCTAAGTTATGCACAAGGTACACTCCGGAGACCGTCATTAAAGTGTTGTCATGCCGACTGATGTGGTTGCTAAGGTTTGTGGATATTCCCTAACAGACATGCATGTAAGGAAGAGTCAAGCTATTCTTTGACTAGTTTTGTGCCATTGTCGATATTGCTAGGGTCTAAGATGTCATATGCATATCAGAACATCCGGCTATAGCTGATTTTTGACTTCAAAAATCAGCTATAGCCGTCTGATGTCCCTGGACCTTTCACTCTGCTACAATGCTTAATACCAAGCTAGGTATCTAGGGGGTAATGCTGTGTCATAACAATAGGGATGTATTATACAACTTCAAATACATTTGCTTGATGCAGCTCCAGAAGCTGCCTACCTCTCTATAAACATAAGCACAAGAGAGGGCACAACAAATACTGTAGAATTGACATGAAAGTTTGTCACCTGCAATCGTACAGATTGACAAGAGCATTAAATGTTGGGGTGTGAAATAGTGCTGTTGTACTTTTAAGGCTTAATAGCACACTGAATTAATTAGCTGGCCTTGTGAACCACTCCTTTCCACCAGTTGAGGGCATGAAGTGTTACAAAACCCGTGTATAAGCATAGCATCATATTTACTGGTCAATGACAATTAATATGCATTATCATCTTACTCTTATGAATGCCATTTGATACTAGCATTTGAGGTCATTGCTTGCAGGAGCTACACTATTAGCTGGGCTTTGGGGATACATGGCTGCATCCTCCTCAGAGTGAAATGCCACACCATGCAAGGCCTGAGTACTTGCATATGGTGTCATTTTTACTTGCTCTCTTATAAGACATGCGTTTTTCACACTCTACAATGCAGCTGAACGTGTTGGCGATGGTACTCCATTGTACTTGTCATGATTATTCATAGAAAACAGGCAGCCCTTTCAGGCCGAAAACAGTCGGCCGCGCTTAGTGGACGACATAAACCAACAACTTGAAGCTTTCACATCTCCTGTATGTCAAATTTATATGTAGGAAATTTGGCAGCTATGTGCAATTCGCGCATCTTTCATACCTATTCGATCGTGCCATACCTCATATGCCTATGAAAACGTGGCGCGTGTATTAATTGGAAAGCGTAATTTATCGTTTCAGGTGTGTGTCTTGAAGCCAGATGATTGCTGGTACTACTGCATATTATACGTTTATAATAACACCAGATGTAAGCATCTTGCAAGGCACATCGTTGAACATACATAGGCGGCGGAACCGGGGGGGCTGGGGGGCTTTAGCCCCCCCACTTTTGCCATAGGGGGGGGGGGGGGGGGGGGGGGGGGCGGAAGCATCATTCCGCCCCCCCAGATTTTAAGGCTGACTGGAAAACTCGTGACTGCAACAAATTAAAATTGCATATCGGCAGGGTATTTTAATTTACAGCGTTTGATTCTAATTAACGGTATAATCCGGCGATTGGCATGCTTCTTTGAATCTTGACGTTGTTCTTACTTCACAACCACCCGTTCTCAGCAGCACTGCAGTGCTTGATCGTCTTAGTCATCTAATTCTCTTTCTCAACTGAGCTCTGTAAGCATAATCGTTGCTTTTATGCTAGTACATATTGGCGCTGTAGAATTTGTAGCAATAAAATTAATGATGTCTCTAGTCTGGGCATCGATCTGCTGTACAGTGATACGAAGTTTCCTTGCAACGGTGTACAGTTAGCAGACTGCAAAGTGGCTACAACTTCTTCAGAGTTCTGCTGAATTACTCCTGAAGAGAGTGACAGAGATGAAACGTCAGCAAAGCATCAGCTCATTCTTTTCTAAGAAGAGTTGTACAGGTATTCACATCTGATTGATATCATGACATACCATTAGAAATGCCTTTACTATGCTGTCATGTTTCTAGGCATTCACAGCCAGTGTGCAGATGATTCATCTTCATCCACTCCCAGTCGTAAAAAAGGTACTAAAATTGCCATTTCAAAAATGTATTATGCAGGTATTGTGTGTGTGTGTGTGTGTGTGTGTGTGTGTGTGTGTGTGTGTGTGTGTGTGTGTGTGCATGTGTGTGTGCATGTGTGTGCGTGCGCATGTGCGTGTGTGCATGTGTGTCTGTGTGTGCATGTGTGTCTGTGTGTGTGCATGTGTGTCAATGCCTTTGTATCGTTGTATACAAAGGCATTGACCAAGACAGTGATACTGATAACATGGTGCAACATGATCAGGACCAACAAGGTGTGTTATTAGCATTACCTTAATGCACACCCAATCTTCAACATAACCAAGGTCCCTCACATGAACATAATACTTGTGAAACAGTAAGTGATTTGTGTAGAAGCGCAAGATCCATCTCTCCACCTTCACCATCAATGGTATCAATCAATAATGATGATCTAACAAGGTATAGAGGTTACATGTTGACTGTATGCATGCAATGTAAGATGGTTGCTGTTCTCTTTGCTGCATTAGCTCTATTGATGATAGTAGCACAGATGTCTCAAAATGTGTCGGTTTCAGATTATGTCCATCTTGTATTTGCAATAACAGAAGTAGTATCATTGTTTCTTCAAAGCAAAAATATCATGTTGCAAGATGCTGTAGGACAAGTGAATGTGGCATGTAGATGTTTGCAGAGGCACCGCACAGACGAGGCATACAATTTGTTTTATGAAAACTGCCTGAACGATTCAAACCTATTATCAAATCAACCATGTCTGCATCGTGCTAGGAGGCCACCAAGAAGAATTGATAGTGACAGTGAACCTCATGTTTTTGAAACCCCTTTAGAATATTATAGGAAGATAAATTTTGAAGTGATCGATGTTGTAGTCAATGAATTAAATAGAAGATTTGACCAACCCTCCCTCCAAATACCACTTGCAATAGAAAGACTTATTTTAGAAGCTGCGAATTGGGATGTACCTGGTTCATTACAAATTACAGTGAACTGCTAAAATTTTATGAAAGAGATCTCGATCCTTCTAAATTACAAAGGCAGTTAAAAATGCTTCCCGATTTAATAAAGGAACTTAAATCTACGCCCACATTCATGCACCTTAAAAATATTAGCAGTGTCTCAACGATTGCTGAAATACTATCGTCTTTACCTTTAACATTGGGTGTATTTTCAGAAGTGGTAACGTTAGTTAAAATATTTATGATAATTCCGATAACAACTGCTACTGCAGAAAGATCTTTTTCGTCATTAAGAAGGTTGAAATCCTACTTGAGATCAACAATGTCTCAATGTAGAATGAATAACATTCTCTTACTCCATAGTCACAAAAGATGACTGATGCAATTGATTTGACTGCTATAGCCCAAGACTTCATTGCAGCTAATGAGAGGAGAAAGACATATTTTGGAGAATTTTCGTAATACATATGCATGTACATGTTAAAAATGAAAATTATATTTTGCATGCGAGGGTACTTGCACAGTCATTTACATGTACATTTACATTGTAAAGAAAGCGAGAGAGCGTGCGGGTTAGATCGCCGAACGGAAAAATCGGCAATAATTAAAGACCCCACCTCTGATTTACGCTACAATTCCGCCCCCCCCCCCCCAGGTTTATTCACCTTCCGCCGCCTATGACATATGGTGTCGATAATGAGGCTAACCGCCATGATTTCTACACCATATACCGTAACGCTCTAATTATCAAACTAAATGTCCAGCCTCAAACAGCCGTGATCGACGACAGACGCCCTGATCCTTGCTGGCGATGAATCACACCACTAACTTCGAAGCGCTGCAGTAACCGGTGAATGTTTTCACGCGTACATGAAAAACGCTCTGAAATACCCTCTGATACTAATCGCTGATGTATGGTAGGAGCGTTGTACCCTTTCTGATGGTAAAAAAGTATCCTATTTTTGTATAATCACTGTAGACCATTATCGGAACACACTTGAGACTGTCTAAATCATACGCCAGCGTAAAACGATGACGTCAAATTACAGGCCTAGCGATCAACAACTTTTATATTCGAAGAATCGCTATGAAGATAGAAAAGGGGGTACCATGAGAAGAAAGGGGTACCATGAGAGGATGGGGGTACCATGAGAGGAGGGGGGTAACATGAGAGGAAGGGGATTTTCATGAGAGGGCACAATGAGAGGAACGGGGTACCATGAGAGGAAGAGAGGACAATGAGAGGAAGTGGGTACCATGAGAGGAAGGAGGCACCATGAGAGGATGGGGGTACCAAAAGGGTTACCATGAGAGGAAGGTGGTACCATGAAAGAAAGGGGGGACTATGAAGGGGGACCATGAGAGGAATGGGGTACCATGAGAGGAAGAGGGTTCCATGAGAGGAAGGAGGAATCATGAGAGTAGGGGGCTAACATGAGAAGAAGGGGGCACCATGAGAGGAACGGCGTACCATGAGAGGAAGGGGGGACAAAGAGGAAGCACCTTGATCGGAAGGGGGTACCAAGATGGGGTACCATGAGTGGAAGGGGGTACCAATATGGGGTACCATGAGAGGAAGGGGGTACCATGAGAGGAAGGGGGTACCATAAGACGAGGGGGGTACCTAGAGAGTAAGGGGGAACCATGACGGGAAGGTGGTACCATGAGATGAAGGGGGGTACCTTAAGAGGAAGGGGGTACCATGACAGGAGGGGGGTAACATGAGAGGAAGGGGGTACCATGAGAGGAAGGGGGTACCATAAGACGAGGGGGATACCATGAGAGTAAGGGGGAACCATGAGAGGAAGGGGGTACCATGAGAGGAGAGGGGTAACATGAGAGGAAGGGGGTACCATGAGAGGAAGAAGATACCACGAGGGGGCACCATGAGAGAAACGGGTTACCATGAGAGGAAAGGGGTACCATGTGAGGAAGGAGGCACCATGATAGGAAGGGGGTAACAAGAGGGGGTACAATGAGAGGAAGAGGGTACCATGAGAGGAAGGGGGTACCATGAGAGGAAGGGGATTCCATGATCGGAGGGGGGTAACATGAGAGGAAGGGGGTACCATGAGAGAAAGGGGGTACCATGAGAGGAAAGGGGTACCAAGAGGGGGTACCATGATAGGAAGGCGGTACAAAGAGGGGGTACCATGAGAGGAAGGGGGTACCATGAGAGGAAGGGGGTACCATGAGATGAACGGGGTACCAAGAGTGGAAGGGGGTACCATGAGAGGAAGGGGGTACCATGAGAGGAGGGGGCTAACATGAGATATAGGGGGTACCATGAGAGGAAGGGGATGCCATGAGGGGGCACCATGAGAGGAAGGGGGTACCAAGAGGGGGTTACCATGAGAGGAAGGGGGTACCATGAGTGAAAGGGGGTACCAAGAGGGGGCACCTTGATTGGAAGGGGGTACCAAGATGGGGTACCATGAGAGGAAGGGGGTACCATGAGAGGAAGGGGGTACCATAAGTCGAGGGGGGTACCATGAGAGTAAGGGGGAACCATAAGAGGAAGGTGGTACCATGAGATGAAGGGGGTACCATTAGAGGAAGGGGGTACCATGAGAGGAGGGGGTACCATAAGACGAGGGCGGTACCATGAGAGTAAGGGGGAACCATGAGAGGAAAGGGGTCCCATGAGATGAAGGGGGTACCATTAGAGGAACGGGGTACCATGAGAAAAAAGGGGTACCATGAGATGAAGGGGGTACCATTAGAGGAAGGGGGTACCATTAGAGGAACGGGGTACCATGAGAGGAAGAGGGGACCATGAGAGGAAGGGGGTACCATGAGAGGATGGGGGTACCAAGAGGGGGTACCATGATTGGAAGGGGGTACCATGAAAAGAAAGGGGTACCATGAGAGGAAGGGGGTACCATGAGTGGTAGGAGGTACCATGAGAGGAAGGGGGTACCAACAGGGGTTACCATGAGAGGAAAGGGCTACCATGAGAGGAATGGTGGTAACATGAGAGGAAGGGGGAACCATGAGAGGAAGGGGGAACCATGAGAGCAAGGGGGTACCATGAGAGGGGGTACCATGAGAGGAAGGGGGTACCATGAGAAGGGGTACCATGAGATGAATGGGGTACCATGAGTGGAAGGGGTACCATGAGAGGAAGGAGGGTACCATGAGAGGGGGTACCATGAGATGAATGGGGTACCATGAGTGGAAGGGGGTACCATGAGAGGTTGGGGGTACCATGAGAGGTAGGGAGTACAATCATCCTCTCATGGTAGCCCCTTCTTCTCAACGTACCCCCTTACTCTCATGGTACCTCCTTCCTGTCATGGTACCCCCTTCCTCTCATGGTACCCCCTTCCTCTCATGGTACCCCCTCTTAGTACCTACTTTCTATCATGGTTCCGCCTTCCTCTCATGGTCCCCTCTTCCTCTCATGGTACCCAGTTCCTCTCATGGTGCCCCCTCATGGTATCCTCTTCCTCTCATGGTACCCCTTCCTCTCATATTACCCCCTTTCTCTCATGGTACTCCCTTCCTCTCGTGGTATCCCCTTCCACTCATGGTACCCCCTTCCTCTTATGGTATCCCCTCTTCCTCTCATGGTACTGTCTACCTCTCATGTTACGCCCTTCCTCTCATGGTATCCCCTTACTCTCATGGTACCGCCTCTTGGTACCCCTTTCCTCTCAAGGAACTCTCTACCTCTCATGGTAGCCCTTCATCTCATGGTACCGCTTTTAGGTACCCCCTTCCTATCATGGTACCCCCTCTTGGTACCCCCTTCCTCTCAAGGTACCCCCTTCCTCTCATGGTCCCCTCTTCCTCTCATGGTACCCCTTCCTCTCATGGTGCCCCTCATGGTATCCCCTTCCTCTCATGGTACCTCCTTCCTGTCATGGTACCCCCGTCCTCTCATGGTAACCCCTTCCTCTCATATTAGCCCTTTCATCTCATGGTACCCCTTCATCTCATGGTACTGTCTACCTTTCATGTTACCCCCTTCCTCTCATGGTACCCCCTCTTGGTACCCCCTTCCTATCATGGTGCCCTCTCATGGCGTCCCCTTATGCTCATGGTACCCCATTCCTCTCATGGTAGCCCCTTCCTCTCATGGTACCCCCTTCTTCTCCTAGTACCCCGTTCCTCTCATGGTATCACCTTCCTCAAATGGTAAACCCTTCCTCACATGGTACCCTCATCCTCTCTTGGTACCCCCATCCTCTCATGGTAACCCCTTCCTCTCATGGTACCCCCTTCCTCTCATGGTACCCCCTTCCACTCATGGTACCCCCTATCATTATATGGTACCCCTCTCCTCTCATGGTACTGTCTACCTTTCATGTTACCCCCTTCCTCTCATGGTACCCCCTCTTGGTACCCCCTTCCTATCATGGTGCCCTCTCATGGCGTCCCCTTATGCTCATGGTACCCCATTCCTCTCATGGTAGCCCCTTCCTCTCATGGTACCCCCTTCTTCTCCTAGTACCCTGCTCCTCTTATGGTACCACCTTCCTCAAATGGTAAACCCTTCCTCACATGGTACCCTCATCCTCTCTTGGTACCCCCTTCCTCTCATGGTTCCCCCTTCCTCTCATGGTACCCCCTTCCTCTCATGGTACCCCCTTCCTCTCATGGTACCCCCTTCCTCTCATGGTACCCCCTCTTGGTACCCCCTTCCTCTCAATGTACCACCTTCCTCTCATGGTACCCCCTTCATCTCATGGTACCCCCTTCCTCTCATGGTACCCATTTTTGGTACCCCCTTCCTATCAAGGTACCCCCTCTTGGTACCCCCTTCCTCTCAAGGTACCCCCTTCCTCTCATAGTCCCCTCTTCCTCTCATGGTACCCCGTTCCTGTCATGGTGTCCTCTCATGGTCCCCTCTTCCTCTCATGGTACCCAGTTCCTCTCATGGTGCCCCCTCATGGTATCCTCTTCCTCTCATGGTACCCCTTCCTCTCATATTACCCCCTTCCTCTCATGGTACCCCTTTCTTCTCATGGTACCCCCTTCCACTCATGGTACCCCCTTCCTCTTATGGTACCCAGTTCCTCTCATGGTGCCCCCTCATGGTACCCCCTTCCTCTTGCTTCATCGAACGATGAATTGGAATTGGAGTTCTCTTAACATTATTCCCTTCCATTCACTGCTGGAGACAATGACGTTGCACTCTCCACAGCACCAGTCTTAGCACCCTGCACGACACCAGCACCACCCTTCCCGCAACACCCTCCACAGCACCACCCTTGACACTTTCCGCAGCACTACCCCTAGCACACTCCACAACACCACCCTTAACACTCTCCATGACAACAGAAAAAACGCCTTGCCAATACAAGGATCTACCTCTAAAGAACACCCATATTAAACTAAAAACGTATACAGGAGAGCGGATATCCCCTCAAGGATGCCTAAAAATTACCGTGCAGAAGAGGAAGATTTGCGTTTCATTGTCCCTCTTAGCTGTGGAAGGGAATGGACCACAGTTGATGGGGAGAGATTGGTTGTCAAAAGTCCCTATCGATTGGCACCAGATCGACGACTGTACTGTTCCACAAATGGAAACACGGCAAATGATAGTCAATCATAAACAAATAACCCTCCAATTATGCGGGACATCATTGGAACTAAAATTAAGGGTCGCTTAGTGCTGAGGGAGGGCACATCTCCCATGTTTATGGAGATGGCTCATCCGATTCCTTACAGTTTGCAGGAAAAGGTGGAGGGGGAAATTGAAAGGATGGTACAGGAGGGAGCATTAAACCCTGTCACTTGGAGTGAAAGTCCTTCTCCAGTAGCGGTAGCTCCAAAAGCAGATACTCAGGGTAGTTAAGGCTGCCACCAAATAATTTTACGTCATACAAAATGGCGGCTAGTACCAAAAAGTTATATTTCACGCAAGAACCATCCACTTGCTTAAAACTTGATGTGAATATGTGTGTTAAATACTGCTACTTCTAATAGCTATGTTGTATGTTCTTTAACACACCTATCGTACGTAACTCTTTGGAAAACGGCTATGTAAACAAATACGGCTGTAGGCGGGATGTTGCGATACAAATTTTAATAAGCTAATTGGCTACAAACAATCTCCTTATGCTCTCACACACTAAATCGACTGGATGCAGGAAATTCTTTGCTTGGTTTTATCACAACAAACGTTAACAAGGGTCAAAATGGCCGTCGACTTGTACGAAATACGATACATCTTCGATACCGTATGCAGTTATCGAAATATCCAGTCGCAGTGAATAACTAGAACCCTAGAGGAGCTTGCCTGGCCGAATAAATTTACCTGCGAGCTGCGTTTTCATCCCCGCGTTTTGAATTTCCGATATTCCCATACAAAGTACAGTGGTTATTAAAATATAACCACCCGCCAAATTTGTATTGCTAGGCAGCTGCACGCTCTTTTCGCTAGTCCATTGTGCGATTTTTTCCATTTCCTGTACGTTTTGCTCTAGACCACTGTAACGTAGCAACAGTGTATGAATACGATACTGAAATAGTGTCCTTGCGCTAAGTGAAGACCGAAACGTATAGAATGACATAACGTCATAATGATGTAATTACGAACATGAATGTTGACAGCATGTTAACATGATTTTTCTTGTGAGGCAGCCTTAACTACCCTGAGTAGGACGGCGCGTACATGTGGAGATTTCAAGACCACCGTGAACCCATGTCTCAAGGTGGACCAAAGGGTTGTATAGCTTTAATCGCTTGGCATTTGGTATTACGTCTGCACCTGTACTGTGGCAGCGAGTCAGATGAGGTTTTAGGGTGCTTGAATGAGTACAACCGCACCATTAACAAAAAGTTTTTCCAGCGGGAGATAGAACATTGCAGGTTCCGAATTGATGCAAAAGGACTGCGTAAAATGCCAGAGAGAGAGAGCAAGCAGTGGTGGAATTGCTCTCGCCTAACAATGTGAGTCAGCTTAGAACATTCCTGGGAATGGTAAAGTACTATCACAGATTTTTACCGAACTTGCCACAGCAGTTAGCACAATTACATCATTTATTACGGGCAGATGTTAAATGGGCTTCGACAAGGAGTGTAACTTAGCTTTTGGAAAGGTGAAACGTTTGATGGCATCAGAAACAGTGTTGGTTCACTTTAATCCCAGTCTACCTATCACATTATCATGTGATGCGAAATCTTATTGACTAGCAGTAGTCTTGTCAAACAAGTTCTCAGATGGTTCTGATCACTGGCTAGCTTAAACCTCGGGTTGTGTTTGCTAAAATAAAAAGTCTAGATAATGTATTGAAACCAGCGAGCTTTATTCACCTCTCACAAAGCTTTTTTAGAACGTTCCGAAGTTCCCTTCAGCCATAAATGTTTTATTCTTCGTTTCTTTGTTGTTATTTCTATTTGATATGTACAAATAAGATTGGGGCTATGCCCGACTGTGCTTAATCTCCTCCCATTGACAAGTTCATATGTACACGCTCTATATCACCTCAAAACTTGCAACAACTGACAAGATTAGGTAGGGGTCACACTATATGGGGGCGTTAATCTATGTCAATATTATTACTAAGAGATTTCTTGTGAGAGACGATCGGTAGATATTTGGTTCGTTTGCAATTTGGCTGTGTATGTCGATTTTATTTAGTAATCTATGGTACCGTCTTGTGCTACACATATGTGCTATTTCAGCTTTTGTTGGCTTCTACATAGAGGTTGATAACAGCAAAATAATAATTTGTAACTGTCTGTGCATCCAGTTCACAATCTGGTACATAAAGTTGCCCAGTTAAATGAGGCTTTTCAAACAAAAACCAACATCAGTACACCATCACCCTTGGTATGTACAACATTCACTTAGTAATGATTAAAATTGCATTCGTTGCCACTTTTCACATCCAGAGAACACCACCCCTGTAACCAAGGAGTTTGGCTACCTTGCGCTGGTGCATGCAAGATATGAAGTCGGAAGAGCAGCCACGATCCTTCTCACTGTCCATGGCGTCCACAGGGGTCAGGGTGGTGATCGTCTCTTGGCTGAGGTCCACACCAGTACTGAAAGGGACAGCCCATTTTTCCCCTCTGGACTCAGGAGGGTGAGAGATGGCCTCTCCTTTCCCACCGAGGACGCCCCTACAATCTACCGCCAGGCCTTGGACCATGCAGTGGAAGAAAACACGGGTATTTTCGAGTTTGGGGATGCCATGTTGGCTGAGTCCCTTAAACCGTGGAACTTAACTCGACCACGCCTCTCCCATAGCCTAGCTGATACACCGTACACTATATATCATGGCTACGACGTATAGGTTGTGAGCCTATGAATGGCCACGCAATGAGTGGCACCCAAAGAGTATGACCGAATCGACGGGGACACATAATGTTGTGCGCGCGCATCGGTACTGGTATAATACGTACCGTGTTTTTTTTTATGGTGACGGTAACTGAATCCCACACATTTCGATCGCTTAACGAATCTTGTCCATTATAGAAGAGAACCACTGACGTTTGTAAGAACGGTGGTACTTCAGTTGTACAGATTAATACAGTGGCATGGGCACGGGAGGTTATTGTATATTCATGTGCTCGGAACCAGGTTACAGTAGGTTAATGGCGCGGAATGAACGAAAAATGTGCAATTACTTTGCACAGCTGTATCTCCGTAACGGATCAAGTAAAAATTAACGAACAGGGCACATCGATAGGTACATGACCCCTCTGCGTATAAACCGAATTTGAAGTTAATTGAGACGTCCTGCCGAAAGATATAGCCAGTTTGAACCCCAAGGAGTATCGGACGTTGCAACACTGGCACGAAGCTAATGCAAGACTCCAAAATCTATTTTACCTTATAGAAATGGTGTAGTATGAAGTGTTGAAAATAGGAAGTCAATGGCGTGTACCGTTACGAAGTTATAGCGATTCAAACGTGAGTCATTTTTATAACTTTAAAAGTGTATAGCGAAGGGCCATTTTCTCGGAGACTGTCCCATATATAAATATATAATATTATATATGGGTCAGTCTCCGCGAAAATGAGCCTTCGCTATAATATTTTAAAGTTATAAAAATGACTCGCGTTTGAATCGCTATAACTTCGGAACGGTAAACGCTATTGACTTCCTATTTTCAACACTTTATACTACATCATTTCCCTCTGGTAAAATCGATTATGGGCTCTTGCATTAGCTTCGTGCCAGTGTTACAGCGTCCGATACCCCTTGGGGTTCAAATCCGCCATATCTTTCTGCAGGAAAATTCAATTCACTCCTAGTTTGGTTTTTACGTAGAGGGATTCTGTTCGTTAATTTTTTCTTTATCCGTTACGGGGATACAACTGTGCAAAGTAATTGCATATTTCCCGGTCGTTTCGCGCCATTTATCTATTACGACTGGCATCGAGGACATGAATATGCAATTACTTCCTGTTAAATAACTATGTCTCCGCCCATCTATACACTATACAACAAGTACGCGGCGTTTTCGCTTCTTGCAAACGTCTGGTTCTGTTCCCCTTCTTGGCTTCTTCAACATAGCGAGCAGAAGCTAAAGATTCGTAATACGTGGGTTCAGCTGCCATCAGCCTGCGCAACACGGTACGTACTCTGTAGCGCATGCACGTAGAAATCGAGCGTGTTGGCTCGGTCAAACTGCTTCATTTATGCGTGCACAACGCTGCAGAGCATGAAAGTACACGGTTTCTAGGGCTAGCTTAATCTGAAACGCATCCTTCCTTTTTGACTTCTGCACACGCACAGATATATATCAAACATGCACCCCCGTTGTAGCTACATGTATTTACCAACATGTAGTACTCTCATTGGCCTACTAAAATCTCTTTCTTGTTTAATTTATCTTCATTGGTGAACCAGGTTCTACAAAATAATATCCATACAAAGTAAGATCCATAAGTCACACACATGCACACACTCACATTCATACACAACCTCAGATCAGAGGAATTGGTGTCATTTTAATTCTGCCAGAATGCTCCCTCATGCTTAGTTTCCAATTGGTGATGTGCTTGGCATAGTTGATTTTTTTGCCCAAAAGGGGTCAGGCGACTGTTGGTTTGCTGTCCCCCTACCCTGAGTGTGACTGGAACCAAGGTTACCATTTGGTCAGCCCACACCTTGACGCTGGTCAAGGTAAGGTGGTTAGGCCAGGGTAGAAGGCAAAAGGGTGCTACCTGCCATTGATGTATAAACAATAACACCTGTAGCAATACATTTATACGTACAGCCATGGTAAGCAACGCAGCTGGCATTTAGCTGGAGTGATTGCAGCCCACCTCTACCATCCTTTACATATACATGTGTGACCTGCAACCATACCAGGTGTCAGTATTTTGGGGACAATGTGTTAGATGGGGTATGACCGAAAGTGAGGGAATGAGTTAAATGGAGGCAAGGCTTTCCCAGACATTTAGGCTCAGGGTAGAATGAAAGTGAGGTTTTCCCAGAAGATACTCCAGGCTAGAATTTAGCTGGGAATTAAGTGTTGCCATGTGCACTTATACACACACATGCACACTCACACACACACACACACACACACACACACACACACACGCATACATGTGCACACACACACACACCATGGGCAGTCAGTCATTCACGCATCAACATCAATGCTTTGCTATTTCAATTTATTTTATTTCCTAATTGTCGACCCACAAACATTAAACTGTTTTTAGCTGTCATCCTATTTATCACATGCTTCTCTTTTGTATTTCTATTGGAGCCGTACCTTTTTCTAAATTGTCTTGTGATGCACATGCACACACACACACATGCACACAAACCCACATGCACATGCACGCACATTCATGTACACACACAGGAGTCATGCTTTGAACAATCACAAACATGTGCATATGTATGTACACATAAAAATGGCTTTGGCAGTCATCCATCACACACACACACACACACACACACACACATGCACACACACACATACACAGAACTGGCCTCTGCTTTGTAAAATTATTATCTAATTTCCCTGTTGTCTCTTGTTGCTATGAGCACACTTACTAGATGTGAGCCTGCACTACAAGAATGCACACTTATGCACACAGGCATGCATGCACAAACACACACACTCACACAAACAAACAAACATACTCACACAAACAAACAAACACACACACATGCACAAGTGCAAACCACCCACTCTCCATTCTGCTTGGTACACTCACACTTGTACCTCCACCATTAAAGCCTGTTGGTCCTTAATTCACCTCATATGCAATTTTGATTTTTTTTTTCTTCTTCTACTCCTGTTTGGCTTCCACTGATGTACCCATGGCCTCCATTAGATGCTCATGTCCCATGATTCTAAGTACTAACTTGTCAGGTTGAGTAGCGCCAGCAGCTAGGTAGGTGCACAACCATACACCATCACCCATAGCCGTTGAGGTTTTCAATATACAAGACATGTACATGTATCCAGGCTAAGAAGAATCTCCGATGCTATGGAGAGATAGTTTCTGAGCTGGCTTTCTGTGATTCCATTAATTGCCCTTCACCTCACTGACCCATCCATGTCTGTGTGGACTCATCTCATGCCATAGGTTGACTACCCCCACCATCATGATAAGCCTGCTAACCACAATGGGCTCAGTTTTCCATCACTTAAGCTCACCTCAGTGTATTGCTAGAAGCTTTGGTAAGGCTCATGGATCTAGACCTGTCCACCACCTATCCAAACCCTCTAACACTATACACAGCATGGCTGCCCAGGCCACAAAGATCGAAAATATGCCTGTTTTAGGACACCAATTATTATGATCTGGGGTGAGTGTTTCCACTTGTTGCTGAGTTCTATGGACAGAGGCATCAGCTATAGACTGGCCTCTGCTTCACCTCCTTACACGTAGCTAATGGAATTTCCATATGTCATTTAGAGATTGATAGTGTGTGTGCTTGTGTGTGTGCATGTGTGTGTGCCCATGTGTGTGTTTGTATGTGTTGCGTGTGTGTATGTGTGCGTGTGTGTGTGTGTGTGTGTGTGTGTGTGTGTGTGTGTGTATGTGTGTGAGCCTGTGTGATTCCTGTATTCTGGAAAAGGGCTTACATGTATGGGTTGGAAGCCTTGCATGTCTGGCAGTGAATATCATTGCTACCCTATCACCACTGATAGTGGCTGGACTGGGCCTCTGTAAAGTTTTTATTGGATTGTACCCATGAGTTCTAGCAATACACTACACACACACACACGCACACACTCATGCACATACACACACAAAGCACATACATGCATACATACAAATATATAAAAGAGATGGAGTAAAAGGAATTTAGATTTCTGAGGCAGCTTATAGCTGATGCCTCTGTACCTTAGCAACAGGTGGAAAATTGGCGTCATTGAACAGGTTCATGTTTGGCATGCCAGCCCTGCTGTAGGGTCATGGCATGAGTGTGTGTGTGTATATGTGTGTGTATGTGTGTGTATGTGCATGTGTGTGTATGTGTGTGTGTACATGTATGTGCGTGTGTATGTGTGTGTTGTGTATTAAGTGCACATGGCAACACCTGACAATTTAGTAACCAGATGTTTAGAAATTGGCTCTAGACCTTTTCATCATCTCTCGACTTAACTGGAGGGTGGCTCCTGAGCTAGTAGAATTTGAATGGAAGTGAGGTTTTCCCAGGGCATTTCCCCAGGCTGTAGGTGTGAATTATTAAGCACCTTGCTATTATTCCAATTCACCAACATCTACGTAAACAAACACTAAAAGTACAAGTTCGGACCTCTGTGGCCTGGGTAACCCCACTGTTAGGGAGTTAAATTGAGAGATGATGAACAGAACTTGAACCTATTTTTTTAAACATCTGGTTACATATGTCTGGTGTTGCCATGTGCACTTCACACACACACACACACACACACACACACACACATACACACACACACACCCTCACACACACGGACACACATAAATGCCATGGGCAGTCAGTCATTCACACATCAACGTCCGGGCTATTTTATTTCCTAATTGTCCACCCACATACATGTACAAACATAAAACTGCCTCAGCCATCCTGTTTTACATTTGTATTCTATTGGAGCCTTTGCTTTTTCTAAATCGTCTTGTGCACTTTATCATGCACACACATACACACCAGGCAAGTGTGTTGTGTGCGTGTATGTATTACTTCTGGTGTGTGAGAGTAGGTATGTGAGTGTGTGGGTGTGTGCATGTGCTTAAAAGTACATGTCCGGACCTTTGTGGCCTGGGTCGCCACGCTGTTAGGGAGTTAAATCGAGAGATACAGAGGCATCAGCTATAAGCTGCCTCAGAAATCTAAATTCCATTTACTCCATCTCTTTTATATATTTGTATGTATGCATGTATGTGCTTTGTGTGTGTATGTGCATGAGTGTGTGCGTGTGTGTGTGTGTAGTGTATTGCTAGAACTCATGGGTACATGGGAGCAGTTGGATGTGAATACTATTACCACTCAATCCAATACAAACTTTACAGAGGCCCAGTCTAACCACTCTCAGTGGTGATAGGGTAGCAATGATATTCACTGCCAGGTATGCAAGGCTTCCAACCCATACATGTATGCCCTTTTCCAGAGTACACGTATCACACAGGCTCACACACACACACACACACACACACACACACACACACACACACACACACACACACACACACATACAAACACACACATACAAACACACACATAGGCACACACACGCACACACACATTCAATCTCTAAATGACATCTGGAAATTCCATTAGCTACGTGTAAGGAGGTGAAGCAGAGGCCAGTCTATAGCTGATGCCTCTGTCCATAGAACTCAGCAACAAGTGGAAACACTCACCCCAGATCATAATAATTGGTGTCCTAAAACAGGCATATTTTCGATTTTTGTGGCCTGGGCAGCCATGCTGTGTATAGTGTTAGGGGTTTGGATAGGTGGTGGACAGGTCTAGAGCCATGAGCCTTACCAAAGCTTCTAGCAATACACTGAGGTGAGCTTAAGTGATGGAAAACTGAGCCCATTGTGGTTAGCAGGCTTATCATGATGGTGGGGGTAGTCAACCTATGGCATGAGATGAGTCCACACAGACATGGATGGGTCATTGAGGTGAAGGGCAATTAATGGAATCACAGAAAGCCAGCTCAGAAACCATCTCTCCATAGCATCGGAGATTCTTCTTAGCCTGGATACATGTACATGTCTTGTATATTGAAAACCTCAACGGCTATGGGTGATGGTGCATGGTTGTGCACCTACCTAGCTGCTGGTGCTACTCAACCTGACAAGTTAGTACTTAGAATCATGGGACATGAGCATCTAGTGTAGGTGATGAGCATCTAGTGGAGGCCATGGGTACATCAGTAGAAACCAAACAGGAGTAGAAGAAGAAAAAAAAAATCAAAATTGCATATGAGGTGAATTAAGGACCAACAGGCTCTAATAGTGGAGGTACAAGTGTGAGTGTACCAAGCAGAATGGAGAGTGGGTGGTTTGCGCTTGTGCATGTGTGTGTGTGTTTGTTTGTTTGTTTGTTTGTTTGTTTGTTTGTGTGAGTGTGTGTTTGTGCATGCATGCCTGTGTGCATAAGTGTGCATTCTTGTAGTGCAGGCTCACATCTAGTAAGTGTGCTCATAGCAACAAGAGACAACAGGGAAATTAGATAATAAATTTACAACGCAGAGGCCAGTTCTGTGTATGCGTGTGTGTGCATGTGTGTGTGTGTGTGTGCATGTGTGTGTGTGTGTGATGGAGACTGCCAAAGCCATTTTTATGTGTACATATGCACATGTTTGTGATTGAAGCATGACTCCTGTACGTGTGTGTGTACATGAATGTGCGTGCATGTGCATGTGTATTTGTGTGCATGTGTGTGTGTGTGTGTGTGTGTGTGCATGTGTGTGCATGTGCATGCATTCATGTATGTTTAAAGTGCAAAAGGCAACAAGAAGACCTGTTGGTAATTGCCAGAGCAAGGAAACACAAATTTACACAAACAATAAACATGTGACTGCAGTTGCAAGTGTATGCTAGTGCTTGTATGTGTGTGCATGCATAAACGTGCACATTGATACACAAGACAATTTAGAAAAAGGTACGGTTCCAATAGAAATTAATACAAAAGTGTGATAAATAGGATGACAGCTGAAAACAGTTTAATGTTTGTGGGTCGACAATTAGGAAATAAAATAAATTGAAATAGCAAAGCATTGATGTTGATGCGTGAATGACTGACTGCCCATGGTGTGTGTGTGTGCACATGAATGCGTGTGTGTGTGTGTGTGTGTGTGTGTGTGTGTCTGTGAGTGTGCATGTGTGTGTATAAGTGCACATGGCAACACTTAAATTCTAGCCTGGAGTATCTTCTGGGAAAACCTCACTTTCATTCTACCCTGAGCCTAAATGTCTGGGAAAGCCTTGCCTCCATTTAACTCATTCCCTCACTTTCGGTCATACCCCATCTAACACATTGTTCCAAAATATTGACACCTGGTATGGTTGCAGGTCACACATGTATATATAAAGGATGGTAGAGGTGGGCTGCAATCACTCCAGCTAAATGCCAGCTGCGTTGCTTACCATGGCTGTACGTATAAATGTATTGCTACAGGTGTTATTGTTTATACATCAATGGCAGGTAGCACCCTTTTGGCTTCTACCCTGGCCTAACCACCTTACCTTGACCAGCGTCAATGTGTGGGCTGACCAAATGGTAACCTTGGTTCCAGTCACACTCAGGGTAGGGGGACAGCAAACCAACAGTCGCCTGCCCCTTTTGGGCAAAAAAATCAACTATGCCAAGCACATCACCAATTGGAAACTAAGCATGAGGGAGCATTCTGACAGAATTAAATGACACCAATTGCTCTGATCTGAGGTTGTGTATGAATGTGAGTGTGTGCATGTGTGTGACTTATGGATCTTATTTTGTATGGATATTATTTTGTAGAACCAAATACAATTGGTTCACCAATGAAGATAAATTAAACAAGAAAGAAATTTTAGTAGGCCAATGAGAGTACTACATGTTGGTAAATACATGTAGCTACAACGGGGGTGCATGTTTGATATATATCTGTGCGTGTGCAGAAGTCAAAAAGGAAGGATGCGTTTCAGATTAAGCTAGCCCTAGAAACCGTGTACTTTCATGCTCTGCAGCGTTGTGCACGCATAAATGAAGCAGTTTGACCGAGCCAACACGCTCGATTTCTACGTGCATGCGCTACAGAGTACGTACCGTGTTGCGCAGGCTGATGGCAGCTGAACCCACGTATTACGAATCTTTAGCTTCTGCTCGCTATGTTGAAGAAGCCAAGAAGGGGAACAGAACCAGACGTTTGCAAGAAGCGAAAACGCCGCGTACTTGTTGTATAGTGTATAGATGGGCGGAGACATAGTTATTTAACAGGAAGTAATTGCATATTCATGTCCTCGATGCCAGTCGTAATAGATAAATGGCGCGAAACGACCGGGAAATATGCAATTACTTTGCACAGTTGTATCCCCGTAACGGATAAAGAAAAAATTAATGAACAGAACAAATCAATAGGTACAGGATCCCTCTACGTACAAACCAAACTAGGAGTGAATTGAATTTTCCTGCAGAAAGATATGGCGGATTTGAACCCCAAGGGGTATCGGACGCTGTAACACTGGCACGAAGCTAATGCAAGAGCCCATAATCGATTTTACCAGAGGGACATGATGTAGTATGAAGTGTTGAAAATAGGAAGTCAATAGCGTTTACCGTTTTGAAGTTATAGCGATTCAAACGCGAGTCATTTTTATAACTTTAAAATATTATAGCGAAGGCTCATTTTCGCGGAGACTGACCCATATATATATATCTAGTCTAGTTGGCAGTCGTGCACAGACGACGCTGCACCAAGAGTTGTCAATATGCATGGGTAAGGGTGGTGTACATGTAGGAAGAGGGAGTTCCCCCGTTATAGATTGCAGCGCACTTAAAACTACATTGAGATTCATCCTTTTTAGTGTTGGCGTCAGATCCTATAAGCCCGCCCGCTTTTTTGCATCGAGCCAGTTTAGCATACACCCCCCTCCCCCTCCTCCTTCCCCCCATGAGCCCCGCAGTGCACCTTCCCGCCAGACGTCCTGGCCGCAGCCCTGAATATTGTCCCCTCAACCCTTCTAGGTGCGCTTTGCAGCTGCTATTATTCGCTATTAATAGTCAGCTGCAGCATTATGGATGAAGAAGAGTACGATGCCATTTTCAGCTTTCTGGAGTATGGTACTTAGTTACCCCTCTGCATGCATCACAAGGACCTAAAGCGAGCTCAAGCGTGTGGACTGTGCGGTCGATAGCGGCGTATACTGTACCGCAAAAGGGATAACGAAAGAGGGAAAATGGAATACCTTCAAGTTTCTAGAGGCGTAGAAGAAATAGAACGAATCCTTCATTCATACCATTCGTCCAAAGAAAGTGAGTATGACTGCAGTGCACGTATATACGTACGCATCGGGGCTGGGTTATCGAATTAGTACTTCATGATCGAAACCAACTGTGTACAGCTTTGCATTAGTCATGGTCTTTACGTAAGCTGATTTTATACAACGCACGTGTGTAAACGGTTGGTACATCACCAACGTCGATAACCAAGCGCCCGAAAAGTGACACTGTACTGACTCAAGTAAGGATCGATCCAATAATCATGCATAATAACAGATGGTAAAAAGGAGTCCATCATGTCTCAGGAGCAAGATGTAGAGGACGTTGGGCCCCTTGATCCTAACATACCTCCAGTTCCAGAGCAGCAGCCGCCAATACCACCGATGGCTGATGCTCAGCTTTTACCACCCCAGCCTCAACCTAGGGCGGACCCTGAACCTGTACCTGCTCCTGAACCTGCACCTATCCTCCGACGGTCTAACCGATCTCACCGACCCCCAGAACGATATGGCTTGTGAAGGGAGAAGTGTAGTGATTGCTGTTATAGGTATAATAGAAGTGTGGGTGTAATTTGTTAGATGTCTGGACTTAATGCAGCCGGACTGTATGTCCCTGATTGTATAGGAGCTTCTAGAAGCATCTTCGCACGAATGGACCGGCACTATTAAAAGCTGTGACAACCGGGCATAGGCAGAAGCATTGTGGGGAGTTCTGTCGCAGCGCGTGCGAGGCCATAGTCTCAATCACAGTTGCTACACTTTTCTAAGTGGCCTGAGGCTGAGCCTATAGCTTACAAGACTGCAAGAACAGTTGCTGAGTTTCTGTATAAGATTATATGCATGCAAATCTATATGCATATAAGCATATCATAACATGTAACTACTGTAACAGGAGGCTCCAATAATCTTGATTGTCGCTACTAATGCGCTTGCGCAAGAAATGCATGTACATCTCGAACCTTCTAGGAATTGACTATTTAAGTGTATGCGTGCTGTACTATTGTGTCTTTTGTCTTTAAAGGAGGAGTTTGCGTATAAAAGGAGCTTGGCTCCAAGAATTTCAACCGGCCATGCGGCTGAAAACGGATGTTTTAAGTTTAAAATGGTGTCTCTATACCGCGGTATTTAAGCATGGGCTTGGCAACAACAGCGATCGAGTATTCTTCATACAACTTTTGAATGCCATATCAATGCAATGCAAAGTTGATGTTAATAACGGTAAGTTAACAAACTAGGCCATCACATGTTCGTACAAATGGCGGTCTTAGACGACGACTGTTCTCGGTACAGACTTCACCTACAACTGTCTTTTTCCTCTCAAGAGGAAAAAGAAACATATCTGCGTAGGTTTGAAGCAGCCAGGCTACTCCTTGCACCCGGTGTTAATAAACGGAAGGCTACTATCAGCGTATTGAATGCTTTGCTGGACCGTGTGTTGGACCGTGTGTTGGCGCAAACTGAGAGCGTCCCAGTATCACGTAGCAGAACATCCAGTTCTGCGAACGAAATGATGTTGGACTCCGCAGGTTAGTTAGGCTAGAGCTATAAAATAATACACTTTTTGTGTATACTTGCATGATATAGGGATTTATACTGGTGACGAAAGACCCCACTGACCAAGACCTCTTTGTGGTCGAACAAAAGGCCTTCAAGGGACTTTGTTCAGGTCTTGTTCAGCAGTGTGGCTGTCTTTCAAACCCATCTTGGACATTAGCATCTTTCATAAAGGTCTGAGTTGTGGGGTTATGATTCTGTTTTGTCTAATTGATTCTGGCATAATTTTTTTTTGTATCATTCATACTCATTTACTGCTCACTAGAAGGGACATGTTGCTAGGGTTCAATTTGTTTGCCCACACTGCAAGCAGTCCCGTGTCTGGGCTAGTTCCAGAGTGCTGTCTGGTCATTACATTGCTAATCAGAAGTAAGAATATGCACTTATTTAGTAATCATCAACTCAAATGTGTTATCTTACTTCAGACTTGTCCATGCTTTCACCTGTGCTGGCATTCTACCTCGCCAATACATTAACTTTTGTTCATTTGTTGGTATGGGTGAAGTGAAGCAATGATACATCCACTCAGGTGGGAGTCTGAAATCACTGATGCAATTCTCTGATATAATCCATTTTTATTAGTTTATGTGGATAGGCTCTACCAGCAAGTAATAGCAGATGCAGCAGAGGAGTCCATGAAGGCTGCTGTAGACTGTGTGAAGGCACGCCCTCACTACGCTACAAGTGGAGAGGTTAGAGATGGCACTCTTGTAAAGAAATATGGTTTGGATGTATTTTGTATTCTCTTAAAATAGTGGGTTATAACTGATGCACGTCACGACTCCACTTCAAATGCATACCACTCGACAGTACCTTGTATGGCTGGAAGGTGTAGTAAATGGCATGCAGTGTCTATCAGCCTGCAAATTGTTCATTTCAGCACACGTAGGATTGTTGGAATTTGCACTCTTTCTAGACAAGAGCACAGGGTAGCTCAGACGAGAGAGGTGGCGTGTACTAAGATAGTCTTGCCACAAGTTATCGCCCGAGGTTTGCCTTTGTGTTCTAACTATGTACAATTTCATATTTTCACTGTGATGAAGGGTTGAACATCACAGAGGTAGCCCATGACTACCAGTCTACTATAAAGAAGTATGTAGAAGAACTCGGGATGGTCAATTCCTACGACACATGGCATGGTATGGTATCTTTTTTTTTTTAGTGTGTATTATTTTGACTTATTGCAGGCACGAAGAATGTGGCAAAGGAGTTGCGTAAGATCTGTTGTGGCCTGGCTCGTGCCAGAGATGTTACGTGGTTCACTGAACCTTCTGACAAGGGTATGCTCCCTCTGGAAATTATTGTTATCAATGAAACAATTTGCTATTTAGCAAGAAGCACCAAAGTGCACTTGTATTGGTGCATGAGGAACTGTGGTGGCAACCCTGACCGTCTACGTGCAATGATCATGAACATCAGCAAGCACTTTCAGGTTTGTATGTGTACATATGTTTGTATCTGTGTCTGTGTTGTGTTGAGTGTATTGAGTGATTGGATTCATGCATGTATTGTAAACTTATCACACATGTGTCTACATTCAGGGTAATCACTGCAGTTGCTATTCGGAGAGTCCCTGTCACCAGCCAGGTTACATTTCAAAAAGGAAGCTTCTCACAATGCCTGCAGCCATTAGTGCATATGAGGATGCTCTAAGAAAAACTCTCATCTACAAAGCGGCTGATTCATTCCATCTTGTATGCAGCATGGTAAATTACATATAATGTTAATGTTCATGTATGTGTTTGTTTTTCTAGTGTCGAGACACCTTCTGGGTGGAATCATTCAACCACCAGCTTCTCACTTATCTCCCCAAAAGAATTCACTTTCACACCAAGACATTTGAGATGCGTATGAACTTAGCTGTTATGGATTGGGTGAGTGTTTTGTGTGTGGGTGAGTGTTTTGTGTGTGTGTGTGTGTGTGTGTGTGTGTGTGTGTGTGCATGTGTGTGTGTGCATGGGTGTGCGTGCGTGTGTGTGTGTGCATGGGTGTGCGCGTGTGTATGTGTGTGTGTATGTGTGAGTGTGTGTGTGTGTGTGTGTGTGTGTGTGTGTGAACACATTACCACACCATTTCAGAATGAAAACACTCAACGGGTGGCAACAAGTCACCATGACTACACAGATGTTCGTCGACCAGACCATCGCTCCACATACAACGTGTTGGTAAAAAAAACTTATCGTTTTGTAAAGAATATCTGGACTATGTACATTCTCAAGAACATGTCGTCTCAACAGTATGTGACAGTCTGATTCCAGCTAATTGTTGTGACACATACCATTTAGGATACTGCAGGAGGATGATGGTGACGACGATATGGTGTTACCTTCGGACGACACAGCCATGAATGACGGTGACTATGTGGACAGTGATGAGGATCTGGACGAGGATGACTGTGTTTTTTCAGAGGATGATGAAGAAGAAGGCAACTACAGTTGAGGTAATTTCAATAGCTTACATAATGTTTGATAATTAGCTGTTTCCACCAGCCATAGGTCTCACTTCTGATTGTCCCTCACAAAACAGTTCTTTTTAGAACTACCACTAAGAGCAACAGATAATCTTTGTCTGCACTGCATGCATCCAAAAAGAAAAAAGTACAAGATTCTACACTACATGTGCATCCTTCCAAGTTGTGGTGATCCATGACCTTCGTAACAACAATCCTGAATCCTGCACATGTACAAACCAATGGTACATTGAACACTTGAACTAGGATCTTGGTAAGAGTGTGTGTGTCTTGAACAGACCCAAGGAGACCCAAGCAAGCAGTGTAAGCATGTGAGCTAGTGCCATCTAGCACTAGTGGATCTCCTCCAGGGTAACCTGACAGAAAAACCAACTAAGTGTAATAAATGTGGTAATGTTGCTATGGCAACTAAACAATTACCTCTTAGTCTCACTGTAGATCCTGAACAGGAGGATGGTGGCTGACCCGAGGATAGTGGCTGACCCGAGGATGGTGGCTGACCCGAGGGTGGTGGCTGACCCGAGGATGGTGGCTGACCCGAGGGTGGTGGCTGACCCGAGGATGGTGGCTGACCCGAGGGTGGTGGCTGAACCGAGGGTGGTGGCTGACCCGAAGGTGGTGGCTGACCCGGGGATGGTGTCTTGGCTGGTGAATGCTATATATCTACCCCAGGACAGTGATGCACGATGACCTGTTTGAGGTCAGCCACAAAGCCCACAGGTAGGCATCCACCAGTACTTGAACCACAACCTTTAGTATGTAGGAGTGAGATTTGATATTTGTTTATGTGCTATCTGTTTTACGTAATACATGCAGTAATGGTGGCTGGCTTGTTTGCTAATTGCATTGTCATGTTTACCAATTGCATTGCATTGGCTTTTGCTAATGTTTTGCGTGCGTGCTAACTTTACCTTTACTTTAGGAACAGAGCTAGTTCAGAAGACATTCCTCACCCAAAAAGAACTTGCAGGGTAAAAATAACAACTCGTGGAGATGTGGTTTGAGATAACAGTGAATGAGAGGATGCTGGAAGCAGGGCTTCAAAGAGTGTTTTGAACCTTATTTTCATTACATTCTTTTATAATCCTGGTACGTTTAAAATTACCTTTTATATACAACCAGTGCTGGCATACAACACAAGCCGAGTGATAGTTGATACGCGCACGTGATGATTGACCTTAGAATGGAACCATGCTCACCTTTCAAACTAACTCACGCGCTGCTGTGATCAGTATACATGTATAGAAACGATGATAACACTACACAACGCGGTTTCGAGAACGGTACAAACACACATCAGCTGTACAGGTAATGGAACTGTACAGCGCGCTATCGAGCACCTAGAAGCACTTTATATGCCCATTTTTACAACGCAAAACGTGAAAACGATGAAAATCAGGGAGGCTGTGCGAGAGCCCTTAGAGCTCACAACACAGCTCCATCCAGCGGATGTTGAGCTCACGTGATTTCCGTTGCGAGCCAAGCGCCTTTTATACGCGTATTTTCGCATCGATCGGCGGGCGTGTGCTGAGGCCTGCGTTAGTATTTACGTAGCGTCTCCTCCTTTAAGTGCATAGTCGACCGAATATGTAATTGCGAATAACCGATTACCCTACAAAACCTGATAATCGGTTACACACCCTACATGCCCCACCCTTCATTAATATTCATGTTACCACCCAGCCAAAAATCCTGGATCCGCCTATGCTATAACCTGATGTTACATGAGTACATTAACTGCATCAATGCAATGATCGATGGGTTGTACAAATCAAAGTGCAGGACTTGTTATTCTCTGTAATATGTATTCAAGTACGTTACGTAGTAATGACAGTGTTACGTTATTAATTTTGGCCCCGCGCGTGATGACATTATGCACATGGCCATTATGATTGAGATCAAATTGGGTGTTCATAACTACGTAGAGCTTCAAATCCAGATTATTATGGCAAATGTTCTCCCCAGTGCTTCTTGAAACAAAGGCGGACCGAGAAAACGATGTAGGCCTATAACAAAGACCTATTTCATTTTTCTATTCCATCTCCTTGTTTATTGTAAGATCAGAGAATGCACTTGTACAATTTTTAGACTACACCGCACGTGATTCTCCAATGCACACCAAATTAATATTTTCCCGGATATTAATTTCGTACTCATATTTATGTCACGTGTTTATATCGGACTCAGCAAAGGAGGGAGGAAAACTGGAGAGACCAGTTGTAAGTGTATTAGCTTTGTACCGGCAGAGATAGTATACTATATTGACGATCTGATCGAACATTTATATAATCATCCTGGTACGAACAAAATCATAATGATACATGAAGCATAGAGTATACTAAAATCATTCAACGTGTGGCGCTTGTTACCATCAGTTCCTTTGTTCATGCATGCGGTTTGAGATTTTGAAAGCTGGTCCTAGTCATGGTGGGTCTTACAATACGTCTATCGAGGAGAGAGTGTTGTAGAGCGGGCGGTGTAATCGGTTGAAGGGGGGAATGGAGCACCATTTTGGAAGCCTCTAATTGAACTCCCTGAATGACGTAACATGAACAAGTCTAGTATAGGTTTCACTTTGTTACCGTACACGGTATAGTTTGATGATGGGGTTAAATCACATGCCACGCCCCCTCATTGGTTGTAGTGCTGAAAATTAGTGTCTACTGTTATATTATATTAACTGCCAAATGTTATACATATATATAGCTCACCCAAGGAAGATGAGCACGGCTGCAAAAAAGCATGAGTGTCTTGAATGTGGGAAAGCATGTGGTCGTAAGGGAGATCTGACGAGGCACATGGTTGTCCATTCAAAAGAAAAGTGCTATCAGTGTTCTGTTTGTGGGAAGGCATTTGGGCGAAAGGGAACTCTGAAGATACACATGGTTGTCCATACGCAAGAAAAGAACTATCAGTGTTCTGAATGTGGAAAGGCATTTGGTCATAAGGGACATCTGAGAGCACACATGGTTGTCCATACGCAAGAAAAGAACTATCAGTGTTCTGAATGTGGAAAGGCATTTGGTCATAAGGGACATCTGAGAGCACACATGGTTGTCCATACGCAAGAAAAGAACTATCAGTGTTCTGAATGTGTGAAGGCATTTGGTCGTAATGAAACTCTGAAAATGCACATGGTTGTCCATACAAATAAAAAGAACTATCAGTGTTCTGAATGTGGGAAGGCATTTGGTCGTAATGAAACTCTGAAAAGGCACATGGTTGTCCATACGCAAGAAAAGAACTATCAGTGTTCTCAATGTGGGAAGGCATTTGGTCGTAAGGGACATCTGAAGATGCACATGGTTGTCCATACAAAAGAAAAGAACTATCACTGTTCTGAATGTGGGAAGGCATTTGGTCGGAACGCAGATCTGAAGAAACACATGGTTGTCCATACGCAAGAAAAGAACTATCAGTGTTCTCAATGTGGGAAGGCATTTGGTCGTAAGGGACATCTGAAGATGCACATGGTTGTCCATACAAAAGAAAAGAACTATCACTGTTCTGAATGTGGGAAGGCATTTGGTCGTAACGCAGATCTGAAGAAACACATGGTTGTCCATACGCAAGAAAAGAACTATCAGTGTTCTCAATGTGGGAAGGCATTTGGTCGTAATGAAACTCTGAAAATGCACATGGTTGTCCATACGCAAGAAAAGAACTATCAGTGTTCTGAAAGTGGGAAGGCATTTGGTCGTAACGCAGATCTGAAGAAACACATGGTTGTCCATACGCAAGAAAAGAACTATCAGTGTTCTCAATGTGGGAAGGCATTTGGTCGTAATAAAACTCTGAAAATGCACATGGTTGTCCATACGCAAGAAAAGAACTATCAGTGTTCTCAATGTGGGAAGGCATTTGGTCGTAAGGGAACTCTGAAGATACACATGGTTGTCCACACAGGAGCCAGAAGATTCAAGTGTACTATTTGCAACAAGCAGTATTCCTACAGAGAAAGTCTCACATACCATATGATGGTCCACAGCAATGATCGACCTTATGAGTGTTTCTGCAGGAAATCTTTCAGGACCATTTCTGCTCTGAAAACGCATGGCAGAAAACACCTTGGTGAGAAGTTAAGATGTCCCTCTGAAGGATGTGACAAGAAATATGTGACCAAGAGTGGTTTGAAGCATCATCTCCAGTACTGCCCCTACTTCCAGCCGCAATGACCAGTGCATGATATATGAAAGCGTGTACACATTACTGCATAACATGAAACTGAATGTAATTGTTGCTAAGTAATACAGTATTATGTTTATTGTAGTCTTTAATACCTGTAACCATGGCTACCCCTGCCAGACCCAGTAGGCTGATCACCATGCGAACAGCCTCCTCCCCCTTTTTTGAGCAGCAGGAAACTCAAGGCCATTGCCAGGCGCACCATTTAAACTGTAACCACGGTTACTACTGCCACACATGTTAGACTGATCAACATCTGGTTGGAAGTCTTATGGTATTACACATGGATGGTACCTCTGTCCTCATAGGTACCCAGAGTTCCAAGAAGAACAGTCCGTTCACAACCATCAGGCCTTTTGTTTTCCCAGCAGGCTGATGGTCTGGGGACCAGGAAGAGGACTAGGGGACAACTGAGGAGAGAGGAGTCCCCTGATGTGGGGGAATCCCCTGATTTGTAATTTGAGGTGAAGTGACATTGTGTGACCTCAGACCACACCCACCAAGCCACCGTTGCAACCAAGGGGGCTTCCGCACATAGTGTGATGGACGGGGGAGGAGGATCAGGTCACACCTAAGGAGACAAGGCATGTTTCCAAGATGGCTGCCTGGTGTGATTGGGAACTTCCTCCTCAGAGCCTAAGGACAATGGAGCCTTCTGGTGGAGAAGGGAAGGCCAGTACTACTGCTGCTGCTGTTACTACCAGGTCAGCTGCAAAATGGAGGACTTGTAACCTCTCCGCCTGTAACCACAGCTACCTGTGCTATATTTGAAACCATAGCCACAGCTGCCATGCCTGTTATCCCTGTAACCATGGCTACCCCTGTTAGGCTGACCACCATGCCAACAGCTTCCTCCCCTTTTATGAGCACCAGGAAACACAAGGCAGCTGCTGTAGTGGAGGGTACCTCACTTGAAACACAGGGGTGAAGTGAAGATGGAAGGACCAAGACACAAGACATGCAGCAGCAGAGGTCTTTCAATGGTGGCCATGAGTAGCCATTCCTCTGTGTCTGGTGTGCATGCTGCTGTGGGCGTGTCTCCATTCAACCTGTTCTCTGGAATGGGTGGCAAGAGGTCAAAGGTGACTGAGACTGACCTGTGGAAGGAGGGGAAGAGGAGGAGGGGGGGCCAGAGGCAGAGCCTTGGGATGGAGAAGATCCTTTGGAGAATGGTGTGAAAAATGACCCTGCAGTCATGACCAAGGATGGCATCATCTTTCCAAGAGAGCAACCCAAAAAAGGTAGTGAGACTTGAGATATATGTGTGATTGGTGTGTCTGGATTGTGTGATTGGTGAGGATGGAATGCGATCAGTGAGGTTGGAGTGTGATTGGTGAGTGTTTGATTGGTGAGGGTGGAGTGTGATCAGTGAGGGTGGAGTGTGTGATTGGTGAGGATGGAATGTGATGGGTGAGGGTGGAGTGTGTGATTAGTGAGTGTAGTGTGTGATTGGTGAGGGTGGTGTGTGATTGGTGAGGGTGATGTTTGTGATTGGTGAGGGTGGAGTGTGATTGATGTGTAGAGTGTGATTGGTGAGGGTGCAGTGTGTGATTGGTGAGGGTGGTGTTTGTGATTGATGATGGTGGAGTGTTTGATAGTGAGGGTGGAGTGTGAGAGTGGTGTTCGTAATTGGTGATGGTGTTGTGTGTGATTAGTCAGGGTGCAGTTTGATCAATGGAACAAGACATGTTAGAGGGAAGATGAGTGAAGTACCTGTTGATGTCATTGTGGTTGGTATTACACATATCGTACATCTATGTTAGTGTTGAGTGTGTGATTGGTGAGTGTAGAGTATGATTGGTGAGGGTGGGGGTGTGATTGGTGAGGGTGGTATTTATGATCGGTGAAGGTTGAGTGTGATTGGTGAGGGTGGAGTGAGGGTGGTATTTATGATTGGTGAGGGTGGATACGGTGGCCCGGTAGGTCGCGGGTACGAGCAGCGGTTTGAGAGCAAAAATGAGTACGAGCAACGGTCCGAGAGCAAAATTGCGTACGGTCCGAGAGCAAAATTGCGTACGGTCTGAGAGCAAAATTGCGTACGGTCTGAGAGCAAAATTGCGTACGGTCTGAGAGCAAAATTGCGTACGGTCTGAGAGCAAAAACGCGCAGGAGCTGAGAGCAAAAATGCGTACGAGCTGAGAGCAGTTGTTTACATTGGATTTAGGCATTACGCCATTTGTTTTTTTTTTCTTTAAAAAATGGCTTCCAGATGCATCGCTAGCGTCATCCGTTTGTAACTTTTCCAAGGGCTGTTAACATCCTGAGGCAGCGCAAGGCAGCTTTCTCGATCCCTGATTGCGCACCGGTGTGTAACTGTGTGTGGGCATGGGTGTCTTGTGTGTACGTGTTTGTGTTTGTGTGTGCGTGTGCGGGCGTGTGTGTGTGCAATTCCTTTTACATCATGATGTGTATCTCTTTATTTGTCATACACTGGTACAGTTAAGAGCAGTCTTGGGAGATTTACCAAAAGCACGGTGCGTTGTTTTCTAAACTTTATCTTCAGAGCTTCTTACGCATATAGAAAGCTGTGATTTCATCTTATTTACTTTGCAATAAGTCGGCTGTCTGGTGTGTGTGTGTGTGTGTGTGTGTGTGTGTGTGTGTGTGTGTGTGTGTGTGTGTGTGTGTGTGTGTGTGTGTGTGTGTGTGTGTGTGTGTGTGTGTGTGTGTGTGTGTGTGTGTGTGTGTGTGTGTGTGTGTGTGTGTGTGTGTGTGTGTGTGTGTGTGTGTGGTTTTGTCTGCATCATGCATGTGTATGTTCTAGGTGTATGTTCTAGGTGTTTTTAAAATCATGCATACTGTTTTGTCCCACTATTGATTGAGCCGAGGATCTTGTAACACTCAAGATTGAGATAATCAGCTTCAACCCAGAACTCTTTAAGTTGCTGACATGTTGTCCCTCTCTCTCTCATTGCGTTGTTGCAGCTTTGATTGCCTCCCTGTCATTCTCAGGCTTGGGCAGTGCTGTTAACAGTAGACGACGGCAGTGTTCAACACCAAGGTCTCCCTCTCCAATGCCATCTCTGCTCTGGACCTTCCCATTTCCCAGAGGGTCTTGTCAGGAATGGTAATGATATAAGCTCAACATTTCCACATCTTGTTGGAGTCTTCCTCCCCAGCCAACAGAGCTTACCTTCTGTCAGGAGCAGTTAGCTCCTCATGCTTCCTCTTGGCTATCGGTGGTCACTTTCCGTTTGTACCTGGATTCCAATGAGTACCAGATGTCCATTGGTGGTGGCTTGAGTTGGATACTTCCGATCAGTCTATGTGCCCATTCTACCCTGGGCAATACTGCTCTCAACCCTTTTGGTCACCAAAAGCGGAAGTGACCACCGGTAGCCAAGAGGAAGCATGAGGAGCTAACTGCTACTGACAGAAGGTAAGCTCTGTTGGCTGGGGAAGAAGACTCCAACAAGATGTGGAAATGTTGAGCTTATATCATTATCATTCCTCTGGGGAATGGGAGAGTCCAGAGAAGAGATGGCATTGGAGAGGGAGACCTTGGTGTTGAACACTGCCGTCGCCTACTGTTAACAGCACTGCCCAAGCCTGAGAATGACAGGGAGGCAATCAAAGCTGCAACAACGCAATGAGAGAGAGAGGGACAACATGTCAGCAAATTAAAGACTTCTGGGTTGAAGCTGATTATCTCAATCTTGAGTGTTACAAGATCCTCGGCCCAATCAATAGTGGTACAAAAGAAAGTATGCATGATTTAAAAGTAAATTTCCCTTCTTTAACGCCTACAACATACACATACACACACATACTTCAGTCAGCCGACTTAGTGCAAAGTAAATAAGATAAGACCACAGCTGTCTATATGCGTATATCTGAAGATATTGAAAACTTAATGTAGAAAACATAACGCACCGTGCTTTTGGTAAATCTCCCAAGACTGCTCTTAACTGTACCAGTGTATGACAAATAAAGAGATACACATCACGATGTAAAAGGAATTGCACACGCACACACACACACACACACACACACACAACACACACACACACACACACACACACACACACACACACACACACACACACACACACACACACACAAACGTACACGTACACACAAGACACTCATGCCCACACACAGTTACACACCGGTGCGCAATCAGGGATCGAGAATAGCTGCCTTGCGCTGCCTCAGGATGTTAACAGCCCTTGGAAAAGTTACAAACGGATGACGCTAGCGATGCATCTGGAAGCCATTTTTTAAAGAAAAAAAAACAAATGGCGTAATGCCTAAATCCAATGTAAACAACTGCTCTCAGCTCGTACGCATTTTTGCTCTCAGCTCCTGCGCGTTTTTGCTCTCAGACCGTACGCAATTTTGCTCTCAGACCGTACGCAATTTTGCTCTCAGACCGTACGCAATTTTGC
Source organism: Eunapius fragilis (assembly GCA_963681505.1). Taxonomy (NCBI): domain Eukaryota; kingdom Metazoa; phylum Porifera; class Demospongiae; order Spongillida; family Spongillidae; genus Eunapius; species Eunapius fragilis. The sequence continues at coordinate 3,692,913 of OY811979.1, read as the reverse complement.
TCTCGGACCGTACGCAATTTTGCTCTCGGACCGTACGCAATTTTGCTCTCGGACCGTACGCAATTTTGCTCTCGGACCGTACGCAATTTTGCTCTCGGACCGTACGCAATTTTGCTCTCGGACCGTACGCAATTTTGCTCTCGGACCGTACGCAATTTTGCTCTCGGACCGTTGCTCGTACTCATTTTTGCTCTCAAACCGCTGCTCGTACCCGCGACCTACCGGGCCACCGTAGGTGGAGTATGTGATTTGTGAGGGTAACGAGGTGTTGTGTGATTGGTCAGGGAGGAGTGTGTAATTGGTTGTACGTGTATGATTGGTGATGAACTGTGTGATTGGTGATGGTGGAGTGTGTCATTACTGAGGGTGGAGTGTGTCATTGGTGATGGTGGAGTATGAGGGTGAAGTGTGTCATTGGTTAGGGTGAAGTGTGTGATTGGTGAGGGTGGTGTGTGATTGGTGAGGGTGATTATGAGGGACTGTGTGATTTGTGAGTAGTGTGATTGATAAGGGTGAGTGTGTGATTGGTCAAGGTGTGTGATTGGTCAGGGTAGTGTTTGATGTGGTGATGGAAGAGTGCTTGGTGAGGGTGGAGTGTGTGATTGGTGTGTGTGGATTGAGTTTAGTGAGGGTGGAGTGAGATTGGTGAGGGTAGAGTGTGTGATTAGTGTTGGTGGAGTGTGAGATTTGTGAGGGTGGAGTGTGATTGGTGAAGGTAGAGTGTGATTGGTAAGGGTGGAGTGTTTATTTGGTGAGGGTGGAGTGTGATAGGTGATGGTGGTGTGTGTTGATGTGTGTCGAGTGTGTGATTGGAGTGGGTGTAGTGTATGATTGTTGAGTGTGACTGGAAATGGTAGTGTGTGTGTGATGTAGAACACACGTACTTCAAACGTTTGCTTCTTGTTTGCTCCTATCTTGTCATCAACAGTTGAGTAGGCGATCGATGGCTTTTGCTGAATTAAATCTCAACCACTTCATTCCAGCATAATGTGGGGTATGTTGAACTAAGTGTGTGATAATGTTGTAGTGGTGGTTGGATGTTAAAATTAGGTAGGCAGCACAGCGTTAACACAGATGCCAAAGATTGTGGGGCTGGTGGAGCACGTAGAGACGTCAGCTGACGTCCAACAGTGGTTGATGGAGCAGGAGGAGGGGGTGAGTGTCCCTATGGGTGGGTGTGGCCAAACATCACATGACTGCTTCTGCCCCTATTTTTAGAGAGAACCTTCTGAGGACGAGGCAGAGATTGATGACATTTACATTTAAAAGTTTACTTGAGTGTACCGTACCGTTCATGTTGTGATCACACCATTGTATCATTATGGTTGCTTGAGGGTATCAAGCATGTACACACATATTCATTGGTTGGATGCTGTGTTTTAAGCTCATAGCACTACTTCTTAAGCCACTAAACAAGGCATGTGCACAATGTCAAAGCAATTTTTCAATGTCTGAAAAAATTGAAACGATTGAAATTAGGAAATGGCGGAAATATACAGTGCATCGATTCAAAAATTGAGATATATCAGAAAGAATACAGGCTGAATTGCTTACCTGCATGAATTGAATTTGATGAAACAATGAAATTTTGGAAGAAAAAGCAAATTTACAATTTCTGAAAACATTGAAACCAATGAAATTTAGGAATGGCGTCCGGGGTCCGTGTATATTTCCGCCATTCCTAAATTTCATTGGTTTCAATTTTTTCAGAAATTGAGAATTTGCTTTTTCTTCCAATATTTCATTGTTTCATCGAATTCAATTCATGCAAGTAAGCAATTTCGCCTGTATTCTTCTTGATAGATTTCAATTTTTGAATCAATGCAGTGTATATTTCCGCCATTTCCAAATTTCAATCGTTTCAATTTTTTCAGACATTGAAAAATTGCTTTTCCCTCCAATTTTTCATTGTTTCATTAAGTTCAATTTCTAGTGATGAGCAATTCCGCTTGTGTTCTTCTTATATGATCTCAATATTTGAATCAATGCCGTTGTCTATGGTCCGTGTACCTTTCCACAATTCGTTTTTTTGTTTTTCTATTCAAGAATAATAAAATATTGACGATTCAATATTCCACTTGTTAAAATTCGCTACGCAATAGCATTCTGCCGTAAAAACGAATTAACCAAATCACCATCAATTTTGTAGTCTACTCGTTTTCCCAAAAAATTGAATAACGAAAAATGAAAAATGGATTGGAATCGGAACTCGTGCTCGGAACGGGGGGTCGTTCCTGGAATGCGACATGAGCGAAACAACAGGAGGCGTGTCCCAGAATACTTTCTTCCCCCGGCAGCGCTTCCGACGAACGAATGTCTCAGCTGAGCAATACATATGTAAGTATGAAAACTGTACGCTCAGCTCGGATCGTAACACTTAATTGTGGACGTGTGTGTGTGTGTGTGTGTGTGTGTGTGTGTGTGTGTGTGTGCATGTGCACGTGTGTGTGTGTGTGAGTGTGTGTGTGTGCTACGAGTGCGCTTTCATGTGATCGGTGTGACGGAAGCAGTGGTGATGATATGGAGGGTGTGTGTGATATGGTAAAAGTACGAATGTGGGTATATGTTGCGTGTGTGTGTGTGCATGATACCAGGAGTATTGTTGCCCCTCCCCTACTCCACCCCCTTGGTAAAACTGATTCCCTGCTGGGCACTATAGCCAGTTTTGTCCTCCAACAGATAAGACTGCTCTGAGCAGTGCAAATATAGAATATTATGCAGTGTTAGGGAAGGGGGCTAAGGGGGCTGGTTTGGACTACTCGCTGAGCTAGGGGACGCTTTGATGATTGTGCAATTTTTACCATAAGAGATTTATTCAGGTTTGCATCATTGGCATCATTATGGAATTAATTAAATCAGGCAAAGCCCTGCCTTTGATTATGGTATTGTTCCCTGGAGGAGGAGAAGGGAGGAGGTAGAGGAGGGGTGAATACAATAAGACAATAGGTAGGAGGAGGAGGAGGGTGAATGAGGGAGTAAGATGAGGAGGAAGAGGAGGGGAGGAGGTAGAGGAGAAGGGAAGGAGGGGGAGGGGAGGAATAGGTGTGGATTCAGGAGGAGGAGGTGGACAGGGAGGGGTGGATGCAATGGGAAGAAGGTAGGAGGAGGAGGCGGAGGGGGAGGGAAGGGGAGAAGGAAGATAGGAGGAGCTAGGAAGAGGAGGAGGGGGAGGAGGAGGATAATTGCCACCAATGAAACATCACTCTTCTATGTACACTCCAAATTTGATGCATTATCGTCACTCGTATCTGGCGAAATGTGGAATTATAACCCATTGGGTTAGAGAACTTTGCAACCATGGTATGGAAAATATCTAGAGCACCAAAATTGGTTTGCACAGAGAGAACTGATGTGTGAATAAGTGTACAAAATGTGAAACGAAAATATAAAACTGTTGTGAAGATATGTTGATTTGTGCAACGTACAATTTTTATAGTGATAAAATTTAATCTCCAGAAGGGTGATTTTGCTGGACACATACAGATGATGCAATTCATTACTTTCCTTTACCAAAGGAATGGATCAACAACATCAATTAGAACAGCCATGAAATAGCCAGTAGGGGGGACAGACATATCAAGTGGGGGACAATACCATAATCAAAGGCAGGGCTTTGCCTGATTTTCCATAATGTGTTATCACTGGAAACTCACATATTGGTGCCAGTATCCAGGCCAAGTAGGTCCAGCAGTACAGACTTGATTTTCTAAATTAAGGATACATATGGGAAGAAGGGTGAGCGTGCTGGTTGAGCTTTGAGAACCCCCGGAGGCCAGTCACACACACACACACACACACACACACACACACACACACACACACACACACACATACACACACACACACATACACAAGCACATATATAAACACCTATGTTTCTCTATTTTCTTTCACAGTCCTCTGCCTCTGCAATCTCTTTGCCATCCTCAGAGATGTCATTCTGAACATATGCCTGACAAGTGAACAGATCAGTAAATAATTTAAATCCACTAACCAAATTCCCATACAAGCACTATACTGCTACTAATGCACACATTCATCCCACACACATGGACACACACACACACACACACACACATGCACACATACAAACACACAATCACACAGAAATACAACAGAGACACAAATGTACTTGCATATATATATATACACACATGCAGATGATAAAATTCATTATTTTTCTTACCAAAGGAATGGATCAACAACGTCAATTAGACCAGCCATGAAATGGGGGACAGGCATATCAAGTCCTCCTTCTCCTCCTCCCCTTTACCTCCTCCTCATGCTCCCCCTGCTCCTACCTATCTTCCTATTGCATCCACACCTCCCCTCCTCCGCCTCCTTTACCTCCTCATCCTCATCCTCCTACCTTCTTTCCCATTGTATCCACCCCTCCCCCTCCTCCTCCTCCCCTCTTCTACTTCCTCCTCCCCCTCCTTCTCCTCTAGTCTTCTACCTCCTCCTCCCCCTCCTCTACCTCCTCCTCCCCTCCTCAACCTCCTTTACCTCTTCCTCCTCCTCCTCCCCTTCTCCTCCTCCCCTCCTCCTCCTCCCCTCCTCCTCCTCCCCTCTTCCTCTTCCTCCCCTCTTCCACCTCCTCTTCCTCCTCTCCTCCTTGTCCTCCCTCTCCTCCTCCTACTCCCCCTCTCTCAGACTAAATCACCATGTGGATGGTGCTACTGAACCAGGAAAAAGAGAAAGAAGAAAGAAATTCAAGCTGACTTTGTCCTGTGCATGTACAATGTGTGATAAGAAATATAATGCTCTGTACACTCATCAAAGTAACATTCATGAATAAATAATAAGAGGCATGTGTCAGAACTTTTTAAACTATTGGTATTGTAAGTAAATTTGCAAGCACCTGCAGGAATCATTTTGGCATTCCAGCATATAGAATGAGGGGGGGAGTTCTAGCTGTTTAACCTATCATTGGTTATTTCACAAAAAGGTGACAAAGCCAACAACCTAGTAGGCACTGCGAACAATTAGGCAGGGACATCAGATGTTACCCCCCCCCCCCCCCACCCCTTTTTCCCCCTCTCCCTACTTATATTTGGAAAGTTCTTAGTGCAATGACATGTTCCTATTCAATTCATCTCTCCCCTCCTCTACCTCCTCCTCCTCTTCAACCTCCCCCTCCTTCTATTTTTCTTCCCATTGTATCCACCCCTCATTTTTCTTGGGTAGGGAGGATAGGTAATACTTACCACTTGGTTTCAAAGGAGGTGTTCCATCCTCGATATGTTTTTCACCTAGGAGTCAGCAGAATGTATTTTTTGGGATGTGCAAACTACATGCAACTAAAAAAGGCTATTATTACAAGAGATAGATAAAGAGCCTGTGCCAGAACTGAACTCTACAAGGGATTGTATGTTGGTATAAGCCTTTTATGAAGTTTATTAAACCCTTATCAGTACAGACTGTGGGTTTACATGGACATGGTAGAATCACACATACCATGTACATGAAGTTAGTACAAGTAATTTTGAACTAGAAAGGTAGGAGGAGTAGGAGGGGGAGGAAAATAAGGAGGAGGGAGGGGAGGATGCAATGGGAAGAAAGGTAGGAGGAGGAGAATGAGGGCAAGGAGGAGGAGGAGGGGGGAGGGGGAGGAGGAGGGGAGGAGGGGGAGGGGAGGGGGAGGAGGGGGAGGGGGAGGAGGAGGAGGAGGAGGGGGAGGAGGAGGGGAGGAGGAGGGGGAGGAGAATGAGGGGGAGGAGGAGGGGAGGAGGAGGGGAAGAGGAGGAGGAGGTGGGGAGGAGGGAGGATGAGGGTGAGGAGGAGGAGGAGGAGGAGAAGGAGGGTGAGGAGGAGGAGGAGAATAAGGGCGAGGAGGAGGGGAGGAGGAGGGTGAGGAGGAGGAGGGGGAGAATGAGGGCGAGGAGGGGGAGGAGGAGGGAGGAGGAGGAGGAGGGGAGTAGGGGCAGTAGGGGAGGGTGTAATAAAATGCCAGTCAAATGTCATATTTACTTTTTTTGCAGTTTATAAATCATGTTATTCATTAAAATTTATTGCAATTTAGTCAATTGTAATCTATTTGATTGAACTGTTAAAGATAATCGAGAGGTAGCAATGCAGTTTGTGTTTGACTAAATATGGTTTTGTACATTTTTTAAATAATCAATTAAGGGATTAATATATAAAAACTTTTGCAAACACCCTGTATAAATTGATTGTGCTGCTTAACATGAGGTCAAGGCAGTGAAATAATAGGACCTGCAAATATTATAATATTTTTCCAGAATGGAGCATCAAAGTTAACATGTTACATAATTAAAATTTGTGGCATTGTAACTGCATGATGAAAAGCCTAAATTCCAGTGCGTAAAAAAAGAATTTGTAGAGTCTGTTAGAATATGAAATAATTAGAAAACTTGGAAAAAAATGCACTTGGTCCCTTTTTTCTGCCTTGATACCATATATTTTAGCCATAAATACTTCCACTCAGAATCACGCAGTTGAGCGCTGTTGGCCTGAAGTGAATCATCGCGTCAACTATCCCATATCAATCTTGCTTGATTGAAATGCAAGATAGAGGGGACTTTGATTTAGACTCAATGACCCACAAATATTGTGTATCTTGGGTCATACTTCATGTCTCTACACTGGGAGTAAGGCTATTTCCAGCTGCCACAATATTCCATGTTTGTGAACTTGTTCTGCCATAATTCTAGACCTCTTGACCACCTAAATGTGCCCCTTATGCAGGAAAGGACATTCCAAATGAACTGATGGCAAATGCTAGAACAAGGAGGCTGCCATCTGAAATGATGATGCTCATGTCACAACATCTCAATTTGTGGACATGGGTGGCCATTTAACTCTGGAAAGTCATTTTGGGAATGGTCCACTGGCTGGAAGGGATGGCTTGATTGCTGAGCAAAATCGCCAATTACAACAACAATATCCACAGACTTGTTCATGGTATTTCATGCTATCAGCAATAATAATTTTAATCCATTCATAGAATCTGTGAAACTGTATATTCGTCTGACAGAAGCACTTGCTATTTGAAACTTGGTCTAGTGTCTTGGCAGTGATGAATTAATACTTATTAAAAAAATTTGTCATGGTGTAATGGTGATCTCCCTCATTCATACCATCTGACCTCTGCCTCCTCAAAGGTGGGATAAGTATCGTCATATGCCTTCAATCAGAGGTAAAGAATCCTAAGTAGACAAAAACTAGTGTGCCCAATAATAGTGTTTATGGTTTCCCACAATCAGGGAACCATGAATAGTTGTATCAGTGGAAATAGGAAGAAATTGTATATAGATTTTTATTCTTCATTCATAGATAATTTCAAAAGAACTAATCAAAGTAGGCAAAACTAAAATTGCCCAAAATCTCCAGGAGACCAGTACCTGAGCCTGTGCCTAAACTGCAGCAGGCCAATGGTGGGCCTGGTAGTGCAACTGTTCTTGGGAGGCGTTGAGTCCAGGAGGATGAACATGAGTCATTGTCAGATGGAGAGCTGATTACTGTGGAGAAGATTGGGGAGGAAGGGGGTCCAGAGTGACACAACTAGGGTGAATGAAAGATGGAGGGAGAGGGAGGGAGGAGAGGTGAGGTACATGGAACAGATGCATGGTAGGGAGGGTGAAGAGCACACACATGCGTGCGTGCATCTCGCACTCACACTAACATACACACACATCACAATCAAACACATTGCATACAGCTGGATCATTGCAAGGTCTATACCTTTGCCTTATGAAGACTGGCAGTGATGGCTCCCCCTGCTCCTGGAGTTGGTACCTTAAATGGATCACGCCAATGGAGCCCATACCCTTTGAGTGTGCTAGGTAGGAGTCCAAGCGGTGGGACATGTGTTACTGAGTGATGGAGAGCTTATTACTGTTGAGAAGGTTGGGGAAGAAGGGGATCCAGAGAGAGAAATAGGGTGAATGAGGGGGAAGAGGGAGGGAGAGGTAATGGAGGTAAAGTTACATGAGACAGATGATAGGACAAATATTGCATGAACCTTTAAGAATATGGAAATGCTGTGCATAACTTGCACAATGAAAAATAATTTATTTAGAGCAGATTGTTGAAAGGAAACAGGAATATAAAGGAATTAAAAATAAGGGGAAGATGTGAGGGAAGAAAACTGTACCTCAAGTCCTTAAAATTTAATCTATTCTATTCTCCTTCACAGTTCATTCACAGTCCTCTACCTCTGCAATCCCTTTGCCATCCTCAGGGATGTCATTCTACATATGCCTGAGAAGTGAACAGATCAGTAAATAATCTAAAACCACTAACCAAATTCCAATTATCGACACATGCAAGCACTATACTGCTACACACACACACACACACACACAGAAGGAGGCAGAGGAGAGGGAGGAGAGGAAGAGAAGGAGGAGGGGAGGAGGAGGAACAGGAGGGGAGAGGAAGAGGAGGGGAGGGGGAGGAAGTGGAGGAGGAGGAAGAGGAGAGGGAGGAAGCGGAGGGGGAGGAGGAGGAGAAGGAAGGAGGGGAGGAGGAAGGGACTGAGGACGAGGGGAGGGGATAGAGGAGGGGAGAAAGTGTGGGTGAATGCAATAGGAAGATAGGAGGAGGAAGGAGGAGAAGGAGAGGGCGGAGGAGATAGAGGAGGGGAGGAGGTAGAGAATGGGGAGGAGGTAGAGGAGGGGGAGGAGGTAGAGGAGGGGGAGGAGGTAGAGGAGGGGGAGGAGGTAGAGGAGGGGAGGAGGTAGAGGAGGGGAGGAGGTAGAGGAGGGGGAGGAGGTAGAGGAGGTGAGGAGGTAGAGGAGGTAAAGGAGGGGGAGGAGGAGGTAGAGGAGGGGAGAAGGGGGAGGAGGGGGAGGAGGTAGAGGAGAGGAGGAGGTAGAGGAGGGGGAGGAGGTAGAGGAGGGGAGGAGGTAGAGGATGGGGAGAAGGTAGAGGAGGTGAGGAGGTAGAGGAGGGGAGGAGGTAGAGGAGGGGAGGAGGTAGAGGAGGGGGAGGAGGTAGAGGAGGTGAGGAGGTAGAGGAGGTAAAGGAGGGGGGAGGAGGAGGTAGAGGAGGGGAGGAGGTAGAGCAAGGGAGAAGGTAGAGGAGGGGAGGAGGTAGAGGAAGGGAGAAGGGGGAGGAGTTAGAGGAGGGGAGGAGGTAGAGGGGAGGTGGTAGAGGAGATGAGATGCCCTCCTATTTGCTTTCCCTTGCCATTACAAGTTTGCAGACAAGTGGGGGTGGCACAGGATCAACATCCTAATTAACCAACCTTTCACTGTGTCCAATGGTGATGCTGAACATGATAATGGTGCAGCACCAGGTGAAGGCTGTGACCATGAAATTTGACAGGAAAATTGAAATAGGCCACTATTTAGCACGCTCACAATATAACAGTGCATGTCTGAGTAATGGGCTAAATATAGGCCTATTTCAATTTTCCAGTCAAATTTCTGTCACTCTTGTTTCCATGCTTTTTACATCACCATTGCTCAATCCTATATACCAACAACTTTCTTGTTAGAGAATGTTTTTATTTAGTTGTTTCATAAGTTTTTATTCCCCTCACACTGTCACATCAGTATCGTAGTGAATAAACAAACGTTGAATTATAGGACGATCCATGTCCACCCCCGACTTTATCTCTTCGAACAATAAGCTAAATAACTTTAATAATGGTAATAATAACAGCTTGGTCTCGCCTGCAGATGTAGTCAGTGTTGAGTCTCTCCTCATCACACCAGTCTCTCAGAAATCCCTTTCTGGTAAGTTAGATCACCACGCCAATGACCCCAAATGCTCAGATCTAGGATGGGTATGTGTCCCTACAGTAGTTGAAACATATGGAGCTTGGGGAAAAGAAGCCACTGCCATTATCTCCTCTGTAGCCTCTAGACTTGCCACTTCCATGTGTCGGCCAAAGTCCATCGTACTTAATGAGATCTATGGCCGACTGAATCTCCACCTGGTCAGGGCTAATGCTACAGCTATCCTCTCTAGGATAGCTCGTGTACTGTAGAGCTGTACTTTGTATATAATCAGTGTTGTTTCTGTATATTCATGTTATTTTAATAATTAATAAACACAGAAAAATAATAATAATTACTATTTTGTTATCAGGACCTACGTTAGTAGGTCCTATGTAGGATTTGAAGTGTGATGAATACGATTAGCAAAACACCAGATTCCACTATTGCCGTTGCACCGTAGAATTAGTTGGACTTTAGCGAGCGTATTTGGATACAGCCAACAATTACCTACAATGTAATAAAACTGCCGACGCTTAGAAAGCTCAGACAACAGAGAAAACGCTCTCTCGTTCCCACACTCGAACCTAAAAAAAAGTTTCTCCATCTTCTTCTTCTTCTTCTTCTTCTTCTTCTTCCGGATCTGATAAGATAAGATTTGCTCGGATAAGAGGTTTATTGCATTGCATCTTTGTCACGATTGAAGTATAATGTTAGCCGTTATGCGGAAGCACTAGAACCAACAAGTTAGAAACATATTGTCGAGTTGGATTTGTTTTATTATGTTAGTAACGAGAGTTATGCTTGACACAAATTTCAATCTCTAGCAAACTTAGTTTTGTTAGTATAGCCCACAACAGATTTTATCGGCCTTTGGAAGACATAAAAGTGGGCGGGAACGTGACGTTCTATATTTCAATAGTGCATGCGCTACAGTTACTATTCAATTGTTGTCACGGTTGTATACCAAAAGCTTGACGTGTCTGGTTTGTTTTCTTCAAAATGCCGTCACGTCGATCGCGAAGAGAAAAGAATCGTGCAAAGAAGATCGCAAAGTTAAATGATGACTGTTGTGTTGGCGAGTCGCAAGATATTGAGGAGCGTGACAGTTTTCAAGAAGCGCATGAAAAAAAGAAGACTTGCGACAGGAAGCGCTACAAAGCCGATCCTGAGAGTAAGAAGGATAGCATGAAGGCCCAATACTGGCTTGATCCGGAAAGTAAGAGAGAGAGCGCTAAGGCCCAATACTGGCTTGATCCGGAAAGTAAGAAGGATAGCGCGAAGGCCCAATACTGCCTTGATCCGGAAAGTAAGAAGGAGACCGCTAAGGCCCAATACTGCAGGAAAAGAAATACTATGAGGTAGGAGTGTTTGCAATGTTTGGATGCAATATGTCCTACACGCATGGGACCGATGTATTGTATCGTGTGCGTGTGTTCGTCTGCGAGATAGGAAAACGAATAACGCCAGATCAATTTGCATTGGAGTATATGCTTGCCAGCTTTGATACTCTCTGAGGGGATTTTTATACCACATTCACACTACATGTCTGTGAATGTTGACTATTATATTTTTGCAAGGATAAAACCACATGCCTGTCAATGGATACCATATACAGTATGGTGGCCCAGCATGTGTCTTTTAAACCTTGCCATACAGGATGTAGCATCTATGGCAGCTAAAACATGTTCCCTAGGTTCTCTGTGTAAACAATATTTTATCTTACAGCTGTACAGTCTATAAAACCACATGCCTGCCTCCTTCCTGTATGGATACCATATTTGGTGGCCCAGTATGTGCCATAGCTTTTATGGCTGCTAAAACATGCAGGACCATGATTTTCAGCTGGAACCTATTACATGCACCTCTCTTAAGAGCTATCTATCTGCCTCGCTTTGCAGGACTAACTAACTTCCTGCATGATTCCATGTGTGGTGTCCCAGCATGTGGTCTTAAACTTTGACACATATACTGTGGCTGCAAACCTGAACATGGAGCAATCCTTCCCTGGGTTCTGCAGTACATCATCTGGAACCAATTACAGCTCTTTTAAGAGCTGTCACTCTGACTAAGAGATTATGCTTTGCAGGATTATCAAATGGCAAATGGGGTTGCAGCTGTGACCTTGACTGCATGTAAATTAATGGATCTGTCTCTATAGGCCCTAAGAGTTCACACAATTATATGTTGTACTTAACTCACAATCCAATCCTTATATCAGTTGATGTACGTTCTCTATACAAAACTGCTCTTAAAAATAGGCTTGCCTCCCTCCCATGTATGTGTTCATATGTCAAGGAGTCTACGGCTGCATGGCATGTGAACATGTTTCTCTGTGTCAACATTTATCTTGCAACTTTGCATTCATAAAACCACAAGCCTGCCCCTTCCTCCATATATGGTGGCACAGTGTGTGGTCTAAAACCTAGCTTCTATGGCTGCTAAAACATGCACATGGACCACCAATCATCCTCCATGATGTTCTCCTGTTTTCAGCTGGAACCAGTTACCTATTACTTGCAGCTCTTTTTAATTTGGATAAGCGATTTATGCTTTGCAGGACTAACTAACTTCCTGCATGATTCCATGTATGGTGTCCAAGCATGTGGACTTAAAATCTCTATGGCTGCAAACCTGAACATTCCTGTGTTCTCAAGTACATCATTGTAATTTATATATTTTTACCCATGCATAAGTTAAAGTGGCAGCAACCCTAGGCCTCTCTCTACACATGATTGTGTGCAGTTTCACATATATCAGCAAATACTAGCCATTTGAAATGCAGGCCGTCTTAATTCAGCCCCACCCCCACCACCGCATATATAGTTGGTTTGTTCAACACATTTATTATGGGAGGCCGTTCCAATAATTTAATCCTTCCCTCGTATTAGATCAGTTTTGGTTTATATAAAGCAACTTTCTCACTCACTCTTTACTTTAAGATATGGAAGAGGTATGCATGTGTACATAGGATTTGCATGCATGGCATTATATCTATATAATATATATTATTACCCTTGTAGGTCACAGCAGAAGAAGCTGAGAATCTGTTTGCTGTTGACTCGGGTGAGGAGGGCCCTCCCTACTCTCCGATCGGTCTTGGTCCCTGCTCCGGTCCTGCTTGCCTCAGCTCTGGCCCCAGCTCCGCCACTGCCCCCAGCTCCGCTGCTCCCACCTGTGCCACTGTTGGCCCCTGCTCTGCTTGCCCCAGATCCGCCGCTGGCCCCAGCTCCGCCTCTGGCCCCAGCTCCGCTGCTCCCACCTGCGCCACTGCTGGCCCCTGCTCTGCTGGCTCCAGCTCCGCCACTGACCCCAGCTCCACCTGCGCCACTGCTGGCCCCTGCTCCGCTGGCCCACGCTCTGCTTGCCCCAGCTCCACCGCTGGCCCCTGCTCCGCTGCTCCCACCTGCGCCACCGCTGGCCCCAGCCCCATGGGGAATATGGCCCCATCCGTACTGGCATGGGGGCCTCTCGGAGCTCGGCCGTATAGAAGGCTTTATTATAAATTTATAATTACAACTAATGTTTTTTGAATGCTATATAGCAGGGCTACCGATTGCGCCGTATCGATCTTCCGACCAAGTTAAAACAGTTTAGTTAAGAGCATGCATGTGATTGCGCAGGGATGAATACTTCCTCGCCATGCGAAGTACTCTTGCATTACACGGCACGATTATTCAATACATGTATCTCTGTTATAATACATGTTTATTATTACCACAGGCGGATCCCGGCTTACATGTACAGCGCCTAGCATAAAAATGTGTGAAACAAGATATAAAAATTTAATTAAAATAAAATTGGTGATGTAGGATTTGTAGACAGCAATTGAGTAAAAAGTAAGGAAACAAGGAATTACGGATATTAGGCATTCATTTAATTATAAATATTACAGACCTACATTATTTAGCAAACCTACCTCCTTGAAATTCTGTGCTAAATGTAGGTCTGTAATATTTATAATTAAATGAATGCCTAATATCCGTAATTCCTTGTTTCCTTACTTTTTACTCAATTGCTGTCTACAAATCCTACATCACCAATTTTATTTTAATTAAATTTTTATATCTTGTATAGTGTACAAATTGGCCTCATCCTCGAGGGTGGCTGTGTCCTCCTCTTCAGGCTCCTCTCTTGCCAGGTTCTGACCATGTAGTGTGCAAGGGTGGCAGCAGCTGCCATGCAGGCCATGGGGGCAGCGCTGGTGGTGGCAGCGGGGGCAGTGCTGCTGCTGCTTCTGCTGGTGGTAGGGAACAGCGCAGCTAGTGGTGATAGGGGCGGGGGCAGTGTTACTGCTGCTGGCGGTGGGGGACAGATCTTGTAACAACCTTTTGAGCTAGCAATTACACACATGTAGTTAACAACACATGCACACACTCAAACAACACATGCACTGACTAGATACATACATGGATTTTCTCAGGGAGCATCCTAGTTACGCTATTTTTAAAATAGGTGAGCCCTTCCCTCTCTCTCATAGAAAAGCCCTGTGGAGAACTCAAACCAAAGGCAAGAATTAAGCCTAACTCAACTCCATCACACCAGTAGGACATAACAAAGTTCCCTTCCAGCCCTCACTACAATGCTAGCAGTCAAGGGTCCAAGCATTACTGCTGCACAATCTAATATAAAATAAACAAACACAGGGTGTAGCACATTTACATGCTACATGTATGTAAACCTACTTATGACGGCACCATGACTGGCCTCCTGGGACTCTCCAAGTTGGACCCTTGACAGCTGGAACCTTACTGGTCTACCTCTGCCTTACAAAGGCTGGCGGTGATGGCTTTCTCTGAGACACGCTGACTGCTGCTGGAGCCTGTGCCTTAACTGGAGCAGGCCAATGGAGGCCACATCCTTCTGGTGAGCCAAGGAAGTACAACTGTTCTTGGGAGGCGTTGAGGCCAGGAGGTGGAACATGTGTTATTGACAGATGGAGAGCTGATTACTGTGGAAAAGGTTGAAGAGAGAAATAGGGTGAATGAGACAAGGAGAGAGAGAGAAAGAGTGAGGGATAGAGCTCTGGGGGAGAGGTGATGGAAATAAAGGTACATGGGACAGATGATATGAGAAAGAAATTTGAATCATTACCTCAAGTCCTTACTCTAGCTATTTTCTTTCACAGTTGATTCCCAGTCCTCTGCCTCTGCAATCTCCTTGCCATCCTCAGAGATGTCATTCTCACCTCTTTGAACATATGCCTGACAAGTGAACAGATCAGTAAATAATTTAAATCCACTAACCACATTCCCATACAAGCCTATACTGCAAAACACGCACACATTCACCCCACACACATGCATACACACACACACATGCAAACATACAAACACACTATCACACAGAAATACAACAGAGACACAAATGTACTTGTATATATTTATATATACCCATACAGATGATAAAATCTTACCAAAGGAACGGATTAACAACGTCAATTAGAACAGCCGGGACAGACATATCAAGTGGGGGACAAGACATAATCAAAGGCAGGGCTTTGCCTGATTTAATTAGTTCTATAATGATGTCAATGATGCACAACTGAATCAATAGATATCTTATGGTAAAAATTGCACAATCATCAAAGCGTCCCCTAGCTCAGCGAGTAGTCCAAACCAGCCCCCTTAGCCCCCTTCCCTAACACTGCATAATATTCTATATTTGCACTGCTCGGAGCAGTCTTATCTGTTGGAGGACAAAACTGGCTATAGTGCCCAGCAGGGAATCAGTTTTACCAAGGGGGTGGAGTAGGGGAGGGGCAACAATACTCCTGGTATCATGCACACACACACGCAACATATACCCACATTCGTACTTTTACCATAATCACACACACCCTCCATATCATCACCACTGCTTCCGTCACACTGATCACATGAACGCGCACTCGTAGCACACACACACACACACACACACACACACACACACTCTCTCTCTCTCTCTCTCACACACGTGCACATGCACACACACACAGAGAGAGACACACGCACAGTGTGTGCGTGTGCAGCGCATTGGGGTCCAAAAAGTGAACATGAAGACACGAAGATCGGGGTTACGCCCAACTACCAAGACTCACACAAACACACACGCACACACACGTACACACACAAACACGCACACACACACACACACACACACACACACACCAGAGATAATATATATATTATCTCTGCACACACACACACACACACACCTGAATCCACACCTATTCCTCCCCTCCCCCTCCTTCCCTTCTCCTCTACCTCCTCCCCTCCTCATCCTCCTCATCTTACTCCCTCATTCACCCTCCTCCTCCTCCTACCTATTGTCTTATTGTATTCACTCCTCCTCTACCTCCTCCCCCTCCTCCTCTACCTCCGCCCCCTCCTCCTCCTCCTCTACTTCCTCCCCCTCCCCCTCTACCTCCTCCCCCTCCTTCTCCTCCTCCAGGGAACAATACCATAATCAAAGGCAGGGCTTTGCCTGATTTAATTAATTCCATAATGATGCCAATGATGCAAACCTGAATAAATCTCTTATGGTAAAAATTGCACAATCATCAAAGCGTCCCCTAGCTCAGCGAGTAGTCCAAACCAGCCCCCTTAGCCCCCTTCCCTAACACTGCATAATATTCTATATTTGCACTGCTCAGAGCAGTCTTATCTGTTGGAGGACAAAACTGGCTATAGTGCCCAGCAGGGAATCAGTTTTACCAAGGGGGTGGAGTAGGGGAGGGGCAACAATACTCCTGGTATCATGCACACACACACACGCAACATATACCCATATTCGTACTTTTACCATAATCACACACACCCTCCATATCATCACCACTGCTTCCGTCACACCGATCACATGAAAGCGCACTCGTAGCACACACACACACTCACACACACACACACACACACGTGCACATGCACACACACACACACACACACACACACACACACACACACACACACACACACACACACACACACACGTCCACAATTAAGTGTTACGATCCGAGCTGAGCGTACAGTTTTCATACTTACATATGTATTGCTCAGCTGAGACATTCGTTCGTCGGAAGCGCTGCCGGGGGAAGAAAGTATTCTGGGACACGCCTCCTGTTGTTTCGCTCATGTCGCATTCCAGGAACGACCCCCCGTTCCGAGCACGAGTTCCGATTCCAATCCATTTTTCATTTTTCGTTATTCAATTTTTTGGGAAAACGAGTAGACTACAATATTGATGGTGATTTGGTTAATTCGTTTTTACAGCAGAATGAAATAACGGCTATTGCGTAGCGAATTTTAACAAGTGGAATATTGAATCGAACCCAATTTGCGGTCAATATTTTATTATTCTTGAATAGAAAAACAAAAAAACGAATTGTGGAAAAGTACACGGACCGTCTATTACCCTGTTGTTAAATTTTCTTTTTTTTTTGCATCCTTGTTGCAGTCTCGTCCCCAGATCAAACGTATATCAGTACCCCGCTCTTAGCAATACATGTACCTACGATTGGCTCATAAGTCCCGCTTTGACAAGGAAGCAGTTAAAGCCAAGTTTATTAGAGAAGCAAAGCAAAAGAGGTAGATATGCAGCTATGTAAGAGAGGGAAGTTAACGTTGGGGTGGCTCCATTGAGCTACGCCCGTACCCACCCTACCTCCACCTTTAGTGGTTTACGATAGATATATATAATCCCATTGGCCTCATCCCTGTAAGCATTCCCCGTAATCATTCCACGTTACTACTCACAACTCACACCTTCAGCGAAATTAGGGTTAATTAAGTATATGTGGGCTTTGTACGCACAAGGCTATGGATGCCAATTTAGGGGCATTTGCCACTGTTATATTTTTTACATGTGCATGTTTATGATCTGCAGAAACATGTGGATACTGAGCCTGTAGCTGCCATCAGTCACCATTGGAACATATCACAGGTATAAGGAACACTTCTTTAAATATGGAATTGGTACCAGAATGGACATTTTTGCCCCTTAATTCCCATATTTATTATATCCATCACAGCCTCTGAAGTATGTGCAGCAGCGAACCAGGCGCATCCATGGCTACCAATCCTTCACTCCTGTTGCATGCTTTTGAAGCTTCTGGAGCCTGCAGCCCTCGCTCCATATCTTTCTTGACAGACTTGGGTCGCCGCATTGCGAACGCCACAGGTGACAAAAGCTCTCTGGCGTACCTCATGCAAAAGCATTCCGTTGCCATTCAGAAGGGGAATGCTGCATAAATGTTTTGGGAACTTTGCTTCCAACCTTCTCTCCTTTAACACTCGGTTTACGACAGACGCGGGGAAATCTTGATTATTTTGGGGAATAATTCCCTCCTAGTCGTTTGAATGATCGTTCTTGCAGTTTTTCATATTTAAAACTCAGTACGCATTTGCGACTGCCCTATGGAGTTATATACAGGCTCGCATTGTCGGACAATTCCGCAAACATGCTGTGCCAGGTGCCCTTTGTTTTTCTATGCAATTCCTAGTCGATTGCACTACTTATATCACTGTATTGGTTTTCGGTGTATAAAACGTTTTCTTATAACATTCGCTTTTGCATCCATTTAGGCTATAGTGTATATCGGAACTGTACCTTGAGAAATCTGAGGCACATCGTTAAAACTATAATGAGCTGGCTTTTAAAGGTTACAATACGACAATTGTATATGCCTGCTGATTCTTTACTTTTCAAATTTCATCTATAATGATTGGTGTATTATTAAACATGATTAGCTTAGAAAAAAATCTATAGGAGGGAATTATGAATATTATATATTCCCCCGCATCTGTCGTAAACCGCGTGTTAAAAGATGTTAAATCATTGTTGCGCATTTTATTGTTTCATAGTGGGTTTTTAAAAATACTTTTTAATTCTTGCACCAGTCCTTGCAAATACTACACCTACAGTATTAAACTGCACGATCGACTTGCATGTACTTCCAAGGTCCACCTATAGGCTAGATTCCAGACTCATATGCAGTTGATGGTAGTGAAATTGTGTATAAATGTAGTTTTAGCTGTATATCCTGTGCACATGCGCGCATATGCATGCCTAATAGTCAGAGTACTGACTGGTTGTACTATCACTATGATAGTGCAACCGATTAGTCGGGTACTCAGACTAATGCATGCCATCATTTATACGATTCACTGTATACACATCTCATTATGTGTTTTACATTGAAACACAACCATGCACGCTATGCTAATACCAATGGGGAATGCTTTTAGGAGTATCTAGTACCACACAAGGCACCATTTTAAAGGCCTGAGATAATGCCTCTGTGTCATTTTTGCTTAATTTATCTCTTGATCTATACATATATAAAACACCTATAGAGGTAACCATGCATGCAATAAAGCTTTTCATATAGAGGCGTGCAGATAGGAGCCTCACCTCAGACTAGGGATCAGAGACAGTGGCTAAGAGTCCCATGCAGGATATGACATAGGGCCAAAAGGAGGAGGTTCATTATGACCTAACTGTAGAGCCAAAGGAAGAGTGGTGACTCTTGAAAACGCGGTGGTAGTATATGGTAAAGCTGAGTTCTCAAAACCGCCAATGAGGCTAATTATGCTGAAGGATCAAGGTGCATGAACATGCAGCACTCCTTATTCCAAGGCCTCCGACTTTTCATGGAGTGAACCATAGCACGCGGTTATTAAGAAGGTTCATTGTCATAAAGTTGGAGACTTATTGTTTTAAGGTATAACAAGTATACATTATTTGCAAATGCATTGCAGAGCAAAAAGAGCTTTCATGAGTGCAGACGTGTTTCAGCCTCGACCTGACAGAGGGCGGTCTTGTCATGAAGGACAAAAAAATGAACTCCACATCCACTCAATTTGCACAGCATGGAATATCTACGTAATTGATAACATTCAAGTCATCGGTATGGACTGTTAAATAGCTAAAGAACTCCTCGAATTTGACGCGCGTACCTGGAGATATGTACCCGATGGTTTGGGGAGCTTTAATTGTTCTGACGGCAAAGAAAATAGCTAGACCACCAAAAGGAAGGGCAAATAGTGTGGGAAGACATGCACGAGATTAAGCGTTGTACAATTGCGAGGATACATGGATTTATATATCTGCCTACAATTTTTTATGCATGCGTAACCCCAGAAGGCCGATTTAGCTGGACACTGTCTGGCCCATATTTATAAATTTAATTGTGAGTTGGACAGTCATCATCTCATATGCCATGCAACACAAGTACTTTCATTGAAGCGGTATTTTCTTCATATGCTTGTACAAATGTACTTCTGGTACCAAATCCATATTTAAAGAAGTGTTCCTTATACCTGTGATATGTTCCAATGGTGACTGATGGCAGCTACAGGCTCAGTATCCACATGTTTCTGCAGATCATAAACATGCACATGTAATAACTATAACCCCCTAAATTGGCATTTCCATAGCCTTGTGCGTACAAAGCACATGTACTTAGTTAACCCTACTTTGCTGAAGGTGTGAGTTGTGAGTAGTAACGTGGAATGCTTACGGCGAATGCTTACTGGGATGAGGCCAATGGGATTATATATATATCTATCGTAAACCACAAAAGGTGGAGGTAGGGTGGGTTAACCCCACCCCCCAAAATTTTTTCTGGCTACGAGCCTTCCTGTTGCTGAGAAAGGGGGGGGGGGGGGGGGCGTAGCTCAATGGAGCCACCCCAACGTTAACTTCTCTCTCTTACTTAGCTGCATATCTACCTCTTTTGCTATGCTTCTCAAATAAACTTGCTTTCTTGTAAAAGCGGGACTATGAACCAAGGTAGGCATTGCTAAGAGCGAGGTACTAATATATGTTTGATCTGGGGACGAGACTGCAACAAATTAATTAGGATGCAAAAAAAATTGAAAATTTAACAACAGTGTAATAGACAACGGCATTGATTCAAATATCGAGATCATATAAGTAGAACACAAGCGGAATTGCTTATATCTAGAAATTGAACTTTATTAAACAATGAACATTGGAGGGAAAAGCAATTTTTAAATGTCTGAAACGATAGAAATTTGGAAATGGCGGAAATATACACTGCATTGATTCAAAAATTGAAATCTATCAAGAAGAGTACAGGCGAAATTGCTTACCTGCATGAATTGAATTTGATGAAACAATGAAATATTGGAAGAAAAAGCGAATTCTCAATTTCTGAAAAAATTGAAACCAATGAAATTTAGGAATGGCGGAAATATACACGGACCCACTTTTATCCACGGACCCAGGCGGAATTGCTTACCTGCATGAATTGAATTTGATCAAACAATGAAATATTGGAAAAAAAAGCAAATTCTCAATTTCTGAAAAAATTGAAACCAATGAAATTTAGGAATGGCGGAAATATACACGGACCGCTTCGTGCGGGCATTGTTTAATTCTCCAATTTATTCCCTCTCACGATCACAGACCCTGTGGAATGGAACCGACGCGTTGACACCGGACACTTCCCTCTGGGAACGAGGGCATATTACAAGCTTAAAGCGTAGTGGTATAGCAGCTGCCGCCACACCGTTCCATGCGCTTAGCCACACTTCGGTCCACACGACATTAGCTGACAGCTCTTTATGCTTGGCAAGGTAATAGTAGCCACAAATATTATCACTAATTAATACTCGATCGCACAGCTGAGCTCAGGGGCGGCGGAAGCCGGGGGACAAGGGGGGCTTTAGCCCCCCCAAATATGTATTTGGGGGGGCTCAGCCCCTCCAAATTTAGCGATCGATCGGACGCGATGATATGCTGCCGTATATAAGGCCGGTGTTCGGTGAAAAGATGTTTCTGGTCATTCTAGCGAAGAAGACATTCATTTGGGATAATGGCAGATAACAACCACCGCGTCTCTACCACAAACCACCGCTAGAATGACTGGAAACATCTTTTCACCGAACACCAGCCTACATGTACTCCATTAATATGTCTAATGTACCTGGCGTCCTCCCGGGGGTACATTTGTCTACCGCATTGTACAGTTATTCACGTTCTGCCAGTTTAACATCCCTTTTACATTTAATTTGACAATGCATGCTAGTCGTATAGAGTTCGGCCCGAATTCCCAGCTCTAATTCGTTTTCTCTGGTCCCGAGCATACTCAACCCAGAGCGTCAAAGTGAAGCCATTCTATCGCGGTACGCGTACGCGTAGTTAGTACAGAAGAACGCGGTTGATCAGATACAATAAATACTGTACCTTTGAAGCAAACGCGCACAGGACTGCGAATCAGTTGTTACGATTAATTTGCACACAACATACAACAGAATAATATTATGCCACAAGCTTTCTCATTTTCGGTTTTGAATTAGGAATTGAAGGCAACGGTGGAGGGGAACAAGGTTTTGGGAAAAGAGTGAGACAATAATCCTATATTCAGCACATGTAAATGTAACAGAGCCAAAAGAGTGCTAAATATCAGGAACTACGTTAGAAATGCACATAATGGGGTTTGTTGATGCAAAGGTTAAGTCTAAAATAAATATAACGTTACCATGGCTTTGTTCGAAACCTCACAATGAGCAGGAAAAAATTATTAAATTTTGTATAGGATAGGCTCAAAAGATTATGCAGCTT
Source organism: Eunapius fragilis (assembly GCA_963681505.1). NCBI lineage: Eukaryota > Metazoa > Porifera > Demospongiae > Spongillida > Spongillidae > Eunapius > Eunapius fragilis. Next base: position 3,670,669 of record OY811979.1, on the reverse strand, counting down.
ATTCACACCCATGCATGAACTAAATATTGCTAAGGAGCAGGATAAACTGCTATTGGAAAGAAACCAGATAGCAGTTATCGAAGAAAGTTACAGAAGAAAATACAGCAGAAGGCAATGCAGAATTGTGTGTAGAGTTTCCAGAGATGGATGAATCCCATGCATGCACATAAATATTACAAAAGCAATTCTTGCCAATTCAGAAGTGATTGATAGACTCAACTTTGAACATTTATGGTTTGTTAACGAAGAAAATGTATTATACCAAGGTAACGTTGTAGCAGTAAAATTGTAAAGTGTACAAGCTAGGTAACTGCTACTTATTTGGTTTTATCATTCCTAAGACACTTGCTCTTCTCATGACCAGCCAGTGAGAGTACATATCCCTCAAACACATGCACACGCACATGCACATACTTCTGACAAAACAAGTTGGATATATAAGATCAAATTAAAACACAGCCTTGCCCAACTCTCAATTCGGACCAAGATTTCAGCTTTCAGTTTCCATGCAGCTGAGGACAAGTTATGAATGTCCCAAAGTCTGTTGTGGTGGGAGTCCGCACCATTCCCATAAAGGGCAACCGGGACACAGTACAGAAATTTTAATGATTGTAAAACATGTATACTGATTTGCATGATGTAATGTTTCCCATTGCCAGGTTGTTTAAAATTGTTTCTAATCACCCAGAGGCCACGTTACTTCCCATCATCACCATCATAGGAGCTGCTGCCGGGGCAGGAGTTGCATCCATCATTGCAATCACAACATGTGCGTGCTATGTTTTCAAAAGAATTTAATGAGAGACAATAAGATACAGGCTACTACTTCTGGTACTACTATGACCAAAACTAAAAACGATCTAAATATGACAGACATTCCCATCGTTGATAATATTTGTTATGAAGATGTAAAGCAAAAAGTTATCCTTTGTGAAAATGTTTCCTATGAGATAAGGGACCCCAAGAACAATTCTTATACTCAAGTGCATTTACTGCATGGAAAACCACAAACTGTATAATGTATTTGCATTCTTTGTTACTTCCTTGTGCCCACTGTGTTAGTAGTGCATGAGGTACACATTTTAGGCATGTACATCATCCATGCAAAGACAGCACATCAGTGTTTTCATACCGTGGTAGTTGGGTGGGAGTAGCATGCATGTTCAAGCAATGATGAGACAGATTAGAGGTCTTCAAATGAAGCAGGCTGCATTAATTTGAGAGAAGCAGTCTTATTGTGAATAAAGTGGTCTTCACTGTACCAATACTTGCAATCTACATGCAGCTTTTGTATTTTTCCTGGTGGTGCATGCAATTATAGTGAGAATACACCTACGTAATGAAGCTCTTACCCCAACTATTTTATAAAGGAGGAGGAGGATGAAGAAGATAATGACAACGACAATGGAAGTTTAAGGCGAAATGCGGGAGAAAAGTTTCAGAGAGCACCATGCAGACAGGCCCGGTGCACTGGTTGCCGGTGTCAGGTAGAAATGGGGACCCCGTAGAATTGGGGATCCCGCGTACCCAAAGAAATGGGGACCCTTGCGTAGGTATGGGGACCCTTATAAATTTACATCATACACTTCTAGTAAGCAAGTGGCAGCACACATATGGCGAGTGACGAAGTGAAAAAAGACGGGCGGTTTCCTTTACATCGTATCATATCTCGTGTATCCTACATTTTCGAAATCGGACAAGCATGCAATGCAAGCGATACTAAGAGGGCCAAATTTTCGCCGTAAAAGGCGCTGACTTATACTACATGCGTCGAGGTGAGAATCGAAACCACGTTTTGCAGTCTCAAGCATGTAACATCAGATTGCTTCTCTTTTTGTGCATACAACAAATCAAAACGCTGCTCGACTTGTTGTAGAGAATATAGATCAGCGGCAGAGAATTGTCTCCTTAATTAGGTACTTGGATAAATCACGTAACTACCGTAAAAAAATTGTCTCCCAAAAATTGTAACGTAATTTTTGACTGCCGGAGAGGATTGATTTGAGGCGATCGTTTGTTTGCACTGGTTTTGAGTGCTCTTGTGCTTGCTATATTCTATAAAGTTAGCCAATGGCTTCTTTTAGCATTTGCTATTCGTTGTATACGGTGAAACGATTTGCAAGTAAGTTGTGGGCGTGTCAAAAAACCCAAAGCCAGAAACCCAAATAACATCTCCTAATATCGCATCTCTGCTCTTGTTAGGATAGCTATGGTACTGGTAGTGGGGTACCTATTGCTCTGGTAGTGGGATAGCTATTGGACTGGTAGTGGGGTACCTATTCCTCTGGTAGTGGGATACCTATGGTACTGGTAGTGGGGTACCTATTCCTCTTGTAGTGGGATTGGTAGTTGCATGGGTCTATTGACACAGCTGAGGATGTAGCTGTTCCTTTACCAGTTTTGAATACACAGATATATATCTTGGTCGAGCGAATCACTAACGGCTCATAAAGATGGATCACGTCCGTCGCCTAACGCTTCAATTACGCCTGTGATATCGCCCACGGATCACTGGCGAATTCATTACGCACGTGATTCGTTGGTGGAAAAAAGCTGGCTGTGTAATGTTTTTAATTTTCTCCAACAATTCGATTCATACATATTCGATACACATATATGATTTCTGGGCACGAGATCGCTGCGCTACGTCATCTGTCGTTGCGCTGCGCTTGACCGACTTTTGGTAAATCACACCCCATATCGGATTGTTATTGACAAACATACGGTTACGGATAAGAAAATTTATCCGCTACGGATCCGATAAGCGTTACAGGATGTGACTGATCCGTTAAATGAAACTTGTGGGGGGATGTAATACATTGTGATAAGTTCCGTTAAAACATCCGTATCATTGTACGATAAAAATCCGTATCATGTTTTTTTTTTTTCATACACCGTAACGATTTGTTAAGTACCGATTATCCAATTTCTCGCAACTACTCGATAGTGTCAACAAATAAAGTGGGCGTGGCGAAAGATGTATTTTGCGTTCGCCATTTTGTAGGAGAGCCTAGTAGAGCGCTAGCCCAGTTGCAGGGCCGTAGGAACGAAAAAATAACCTGTACGGCTATGTAATGGAGGCGTGGTACAGGGGTGGGCGGTGGAGGGGCTACGCCCCCTCCCGCTTCGGTATGGGGAGCGCTGTAAGCTCCAACATCGGGGTCTGGGGCGGAGCCCCATAAGTTTTGCTACTGTATTATGCATGATCATCATTCCGCCCGGCTACATGCAGATACCGATTGATGGTGCAAATCTTCATTCGCCTGGTGACTGGTCTATTCACATACAAAATGCAATTCACAGACTCGCGTTTAGCTTCTACCGTGGATTTTATGCCCGTGCTCGCGCATAAAAACCTGGCTTGAATAAAACAGAACTATTAAAACTACACATCAAAACCTATGGTCAAACCTCGATCCCTTTAGATAAGGAGGATATGACAGCATGCGTATAGTATAGTTTGATATGACGCGATGTCAAACCCCGACCCTTGCCCGTACGGAGGGGGGGGGGGGGGGGGGGGGGGGTACCGCCGTACCGGGTGATATTGATAAGTGCATAAATGTAGCTACCTACCTACTCTTACTAAGCTTGGTTTACAATATGACATCGGTGGCTGAACATTACGGATCAATGTGCACGAATAAAGAAAAAAATGAATGAAACAAGTAAATAACTAAAACCTTCTCTATGAGAAAGTTGGTGGGATATATGATTTGGAGGCAATGGTGGTGTAAAAAACAAGGAAACAAGGGTCTGTAATTGTAAGCGAAAATGCCATAGTCCTATATATTTAGCACACGAACATAGTATATGCTACAAACGTAGGACTATGACATTTTCCCTTACTATTATAGACCCTTGTTTCCGGCTTGCTTTTTACACCACCATTGCCTTCAAATCCTATATCTCACCCACTCTGTCATAGAAGTTTTTTTATTTACTTGTGTATGGAGCTCTTTAAGTCCCTGTGTGCCATCGACCTGAACCCAACGATGGGGGTGTGGGGGTGAACGAGACCAGAGCAAGCCGATGAAGCCATCCTCAGGAGGCTGGCCTTGGAGAGAGTGCAGGTAGCACCCCCTCCCCCCCCCCACCCTTTCCATCTCCTCCCTCCTCAGATACATGTAACTGTGTAGGAAGCAATAGGGGTAGCGGGTGACCAGCCAGTTACTCGGTGGACCCGTCCAGGCTGAACATGTTGCTGGCTACGAAGCCCACAATGGCATTGTGGTGCATGCAGTGGTCGAAGGCGAGCATCTCGCACCTCACGACCTCTTGTTGCTGCTGCGGAACCTTTTCACAGTGACCAGCTCCCTGAGGTAATGCGGGTTGTGTCTTAGGTGTGAGGAGTGTGGCAATGTATGGTGTAAGTGTGGCTCAAGGAGGTGTGAGGAGGTGTGTCCATGCTATAATGCGAATAATCAGGTCCTAGTGGGGGTGTGACCCATACACACTCATGCACCATTAGCAAAAGAATATCATTTGATGCCAATTAATATGTGACAGCCAGCAAAATTAATGCATGGATGAGGTGATATAGGAGTGGCACTGAGAAGTGATAAATGAATGATTGGATGCACAGGAAAGTTAGAATTGTCTATCAATCAAAACCACACCTGGGATTGAATATCTAACATAAGAATTGCATAAAAACCATCCTGGGATTAAGCTTCCTGTGTGGAATAGCAAGTTGAGCATAATTGCTTCAACTTGGTTTTCGTTCAACAAAACCAGAACAAAATCACGCTATTCCCACACTGGGCGCTTAATGAAGGACGGTTTTTATGCTCTACCCACATTAGACATTCAATCCCAGGTTTTTGTTTAAACCCACCCTTGTCTCCTTTATTGATGATCAGCTTCTTTAGTAAACCAAGGCATGGTCAGATGTCCTTCAAACTCCAACTGAACCAATGGTCTATACAGCTCCCCCATACAGCTGGTGTCCAGGCCACCCCCAAAACCTTCAGCAGTGCGCGCAAGTCCCTGGCACAGTCCCGCACAGAACAGTAGGGCTGACTGGTCCCCATTCCACACTCCTCCAGTAGTCATCTCAATGGTGACTGCTTTGTGTGCCGTCGCTATGGCAAATATAACATCCCTCTCGTCCGCACTCCTCAGTACGGCTTCACACACATGACAGGGAACCGAGTACATGGACCTCCTCTCCATCATGCTGGTCGCCACAACAACAGGTGAGGGGTACACCTTCAGCAAGCAGCTGTCCGCAAGAAGCTGGAGGAAGTCACAGTTCCGCCACCCACTGGTAGCTGACATTACCAATGTCTGCACTCTCACTGCTACAGACTGGAGAATGGGAACCGGACCGAACATCGCCAGCACTTGGAGCACAAAGTATTGGGGTGTGTCCATGTTGAAAAGGTTAATGATGTTAGCGACAAATGTCAGGAGACGATCTGGCTCGGCTTGTGCCATAACAGGTCTGACCAGTTGGGAGGCGAGGTCATCCAACGGATTATTGGAACAAAGCCATTGTCTATAGACCACTTCAGCCGTCAGCTTTGACAGGTCTGGGCACCCGTAGGTCAGAGAAGCAAGTTGAGCAAGTACAACCTGATCTCTGTTCTGGGGGGCAAAGCGTCTCCTTGACAACAGGTCATGCAACATCCTCTGTGTACTGTGGATGGTGAGGAGGGGCTCCAATTGGAGTAAGGTACACCCCCTCACAAGCGTGGTGTCGATCTCTTGTATAAGTGATGTGGGTGGTGAGGAGGAAGTGTAAAGGATGATGATGTGGGTGGTGGGGGAGGTGAGGAGTGCCTTCAGGTGGGGTGACATGTTGCTCAGCTCTGTGAGGCTGTCCAAGATCACCAGTACTGGACCATTACTAGTAAGTGGCATGGCCTGGGCAAAAGGAAAAAACTCAATTCATTGATGCTATTCTATCTAACCATGGAATTTAGACATTCCGTTTAGATATTGTACTAATACATATCAGTATTTTAAATTTATTACATCATTACAAAAAACGTATCATAAGGTGCAATCTCGTTATTTGTTAAAACTATACTAGTTATAATACATACGATGCAAGCTTACGGGCCAGCTGCAGACATAATTAACGTTAACTGGCAATTAAGCGCCTATCATGGCACAACACTTGTTTAAAAATTACGTATTGATAACCTTGTGGAGATTATAAATTGAGGACTACGTACTCACATTAGCCAACACATTATAAATTCGGATTACATGTACGTATTACATTTATGCTGACCTTTGTTATTTCCATTGCATTTTAGTTGTGACAAATGGCTGGTTTAGATGGACTGCTTCCCACCAACCGACCCCAAACATACATTCACTGACACATACAACCACACAACCTTATACATGTAGCAATATGCAAGGGTCTGTGAACATATGCAATGCACTTACCAGCTGTGCTCCATACATAAGTTCTACGTATGTTCCGTTCAGCCAGAACACACCTTTGAAATGGTCATAATGTCTTAGTACAAAGTCTACAACAACCTCACCAGGGTCAACATATGGACAGCCACATAACATCTGTATAGGGGAGGTATAGAGCATATGGACTCAGCGGAGGGGAGGTACATGTATGACATTGAAAGAGGTGCAAATTAGTTTACATACCGGTATTTTTTACAACAATAATACATGAAAGGAATAAATGCACATTTATTATTATATACACTAAAGTAAGTCCTTTAACAGTCATGTTAACCTAGATAGAATATCTCTACAGTTTGCCCTTACTAATAACAACCCTAGGCGACTGTACAGGCTAAAAATGGTCTTGGATTTTAGTTCATTATTCCTGATGGAGAGACAACCTGCAAGCTTTGATAATGCTGCCACTGCTTCAGCCCCCCCATACCCGTAGGTCTCAACAAGTGGGATACAAGCCCACCCCAATTCATCACACTTCTTGTTGCTGCTGTTGTGCTTTCTGTTCTCAGCCAACAGGGCTGCCGAACCAGCCGTCACGCTCGCTTCTAGCAGAACACTTGATTGTAGCGTAGACGTGACAGACAAGTCAAAGGCAGCCGGCTTGCCAAGGTCCCAGTTAGGAACAAGAACATCTGCTGGGCGAGATTGAGAATTGGATCCCACCCCACAACTCATTTCCAGACGTGGACCCAAACAAGCACGTTGGCAGAAGTCATAAAACACATCCATGAGCTTATTGTGTCGCGAAACCACACCCCCTCCATGTTTGCAAGTGAGGGAGTGATGGCCAATGTCATCCAACACACAGGAGGGACAGTGAGGGCAACTTTGGCCTTGGACCACTGGAATACCCAACCACCACTTAAGTGCTACTTGAAACTCAGCAGGCTCCAAGTGGAGGTTGAGTCGTGGGGAGGGAGTGACTAACAGCAAAGCAGAGGCATGAGGTGAAGAAATGGACAAAAGACAAGCCCTAGCTGTCAGTCACAGATGCATTATGAAAACGATTGGTCTTCTATCTTGGAAGACAGAACCTTCTGTGAAAGAGGAGAATCACATACAGACTCCAGGGTGAGGGAATCTTGGGGGTCCACTAGACTGTAGTAAAGGTGCAATGACGAGGATATACACCTACCTAATGATGGCTAAAAGCCTGAGGACAAATATGATGCAATGCAAGCTGCAGGAGAGTGGAACCTTAAGCTCCGAAGCCCTAAACCCCCTCTTTTCAAGCTAAGTTGTGCCTGTTGCCAGGTGGCAGCGGAAGCATCCACTGCAGTGCATTCCGAAAAGCATTGCTGCACACTATCATCAAACAAGGTAAAGGCCACATTGACTAGGAGAGGTGGAGTGTTCCTAGCTAAGTGAACTAGTCTGCAATAGCTCCCACATTGCCTGAGAAGAAGAAAGGACACCTGGGGGTCGATAGAACCCACAGCTTCTACAGTAACTCCTTTAGCAACTTGGAAGCCTCCGACTGTTTCTGCGCTACAAACTTTGCGCAGAACATTAAATCCCCTATGGGAGCCCCCAGGATCTCAAAGTGTGGCACATTAGATTGCCTCATCTCCTCTGGGAAAGAACTTAGATCCCTCAAACTAAACAAATCACATTTGGCGATGATGATATTAAGGCCGAGTGGTGGTCCGCGTTCTTGGATGATGGCGAGAACCCGAGCAATGGCTGCTGCAACAACACCATCATCAATATACCAGTAGTGAAGCAATAGCGATTCACAGCCAACATCCTCCGCAATTGCTGATATTATCTGTTGCAATACAAGACAAAAAAGAAGGGGACCTAAGGGATCGCCTTGTTGTACACCTATTTCTGAAGAAATAGTACCCAAAGAGTGCCACAAAGCGGGATGTTGCCCATAGCACCATTGAAACCCTGGGAGCAGCTCTGGGATGTGAAGGGCACAAGCATTAAGGACGGCCTGCCTTGATACCCGATTAAATGCATTGAGCAAATCGATCTTCAATACTGCAAAATCAACCGCCTGCCAATGTTTGTCCACACAGCTTCTGAGGCCATGAATAATCTTTTCTGCACCCCCTTGACAAGCTACCCAAGTTGAAAAGGAGCGAGGAAGTCATGGGCCTTTGCCTTAGTCATGGAGCATAGGCATTTCACAACCAGACGCCGGATAGCCTCTCCAACTGCAACAGGCTGGATGTCGGGGGGGGGGGGGCAGTTGGGTTTGTTTTTTCCAAAGCCACCAGGTTACCCTTTGCAAGGAACCTAGCCACTTGTACAGGAACCTTGCCAGAGATAAGCAATTTAACCACCTCCCTAAGTACAGCCCAGATCGGTAACTGAAGGGGAACCTCTGCTGCTTCTATCAGATGCTGTAAGCGGAGACCTAAAAGAAAGGAGTGCAATACGGCCATGATGTTGAAGTCTGGTGGAAGACAAGGGGCAGCTAAGAGAGGTGCTGTGGAAGGAGTGGGAGGGGTTCCTTTGGGATGCTTTGAGACCAATAGATTTCCATGGGAAGGATGCTCTATTCCATAGTGCACTGAACTCACCTTTGGACCATTGGGTCGACTGATAGACACAGGCTTGTGATGTCTCCCTGCACTCTTTGGAGCAAGAAGAACACATTTAGGCAGCATTAACAGCTTCAGCCAAGCATCCTCAGAGTTATCATGCACAGCAGACCTCAAGGCAGAAGACAAAACAAGAGCAAATACAAGTCTGTCTTTCAAAGGGATGTACGGCCTGGTAATTTACACACAGATTCAAATGTGGGTAGGGGGAAAAGAGAAGGATCGGATACTTGGACACTGAGAGGGGACCGACTAGGAGGTGCAGCATGTGTGCATTTGCGAAGATGAGAAGAATGGCGTGAATTAGCCACCAGCTGCTGACAATTGGGACAAACGAAAAGATCTTGTTCTTGAAGCCAAGAGCCAGGTACTGCACCAGGGAAGAAACCTTGTGCATGCAAGGTCATATGTTGACGCCACATGGTGGGAGCAATGAGTTGTTGGCAGCCTTGGACTGGACAGGATTTCTTATGGGGGTGTTGGCTAGAGGACGGGACCTCACTCTGCTCAGGTGGTACATCACGTACATGTGACTGTATTGTTAGCTGTGAATTCTAAAATAGAAGAGTCCGGACTGGAATGGCCATTGCTAAGGCATGGTAGTGGAGCAAATAATGATGGAAAAGGTGTGTGTAGAGTCATTGCAAAGTAAGAGTGGCCTAGTAATATTGTAATCCTGTTCTTCTGTGAGAGACGGTGGACTCTGAGGCGAGGGTGTCCAAGGCATAGATGTCTTGTCCCTGATTTTTGGAAAGAGAATTCAAGCTATTGGGTTGGAGAACAGTCTCTAATTGTGGTGTAGATGCAGGTAGGATGACAGTGCTTGAGAGAACAACGTTAGCACATTTCCCACTTCTCCCCGGGTTACAGTTCACACACGAGTGCCCCTCTCGACAACACTTACAAGATGTGCAACATGCACCTGAGGTGTAGCACTTGCAACAAGTTGGAGATTGTGACCCACACTAAGAGGAAGGGGCCAAGGATTGTTGGAACTAGAATTCATTAAGGGAGAAGTGGGAGCCGTAAGAAAAGAAGGGACCCTGTCCAGGTGATTTGGGCTCTGGGATTAATGTTGATACATGTAGCTGGTTTTGACTATGAAAAGGATGCACAACTAAAGAACCGGCCGGTGAAGGGGTAATGAATGATGAAGGTGTAGAACTAGAATATAGGTGGCAGCTGCGGAAGTGGTTGAGATAGAGGCAGCTGCTGGGAATCGGGGAATGAGGACGTATGCAAGGGAAGTGGTTGTGAGCTGGAAAATCATTTGTGGACATGTTGCTTGAAGCAGTGATAGAGGTAGTATAGTTATGACAAAAACAGTGCTTTGACAGTAGGCAGCCGTTACATGCGCGACCTGCTTTAGCGCATGCACAAGACTTACATCTGGCATTGATGCCGTTGCAGCGGCGTTCACTTCCAACGGCGGTTTGGTATACTTTGCGAACTTCGATCCATGATGTGCACCTATGATCGATGAATCCAAAGAATTCAGCAAATACATGTACATGTAAGACCACAAACCACCTGCAAACCAACGCCATTGGAAGAGGTACAATGAAAATATAAACCACATGGCCCACCACAAAGTCATAAGCTACAACCAGAACCAGAGGAAACCGGATGTAACCTACATAGTGCATAAGGCCATGCTTTCCATGTTGAGTTAACCTATTTCAAAGCCCTCAGTACATGTATAAACGAAGTGTGCAGATAATGTACCTTCCCTCCATACTGTTATTGTAATGCTGTCAAATGCTGATTATGCACACAAACCATACTACAGACCACATACACATGTACCACAAACCACACACGCACACACACACACACCTGACCTGCACATATGATGGTTGGACGTGCACATTTGTGACCAGGGCACCCTCCAAAGCCATCAGGAGGTCCAGCCGTGGGAACACGCTCCCCTTCCCCACCAGCTCCATCACGCTCTTCAGCTCTCGACTGACGTGCACTTCAAACTGGACAGTCCTGCCAGTCAGCTGGTAGGCCCCCCAGTGTACTGGCTTGCTGTACTTCTCAAAGCACCTCACACTCAGCACGGCCATCTGCAAGGCCTGGGCACTCGTCAAGCCATCCATCAGGTATCTATAGAAGAACTGCATGAACAGTCCAGCACTCTCGTCCGGTACCCTCCACAGGGTGGTGAGGATGGCCTGGGCACCCGCCAGGAGGAACGCCCGACACATCCCCTGCACACCGTCGGCCCTCACAGTGCCACGCCCACTGTCGCAGCTGCTCAGGACCACCAGCCCCGCCCCCACAGCCAGCTGCTCCACCTCCCGGGGGAAGAGGAGGACCGCATTGTCCTCACCCATGTTCCTGCCTCCGGTTTCGGTCGTCATGGTTATGCCACCCTGTCCTGCGAAGGCCAGAAACCCACTCACTGAGCTCCCGTGGGTGGCGATGTGGATGACCTTTGACCTCTGCAACATGGCCACCACCAGGGGCTTGGTGGCATGCTCATGGAGGATGGGTGTGGCACCCAGGATGTGCCCCACCCACCTGGCCTCATTGGCTGCGTGGGGGAGTCTCCCCAGCGACCACTGAAGGGGGGGATGTTGGGGTCCCCTTAGTGGCGTAGCCAGGGTAATATTGATGGTAGGGCACGCCATGGGGGGGGGGGGGGGGAGGGGGGGGGAGAGGCTCCCACAGGCCATTTCAGTCAGCATGGCAGGGCCGTAGGAACGGAATGGCTAATGGGTGGAGGCGTGGTCAAGATAGTCGGGGCGGGGGCAGGAAGCCTCCCACCCCAGGTAGGGAGCGCTGTAAGCTCCCCATCCAGAAGCTCTGCTACTATATTTTGAAGTCATAAGTCAGGTTTCTATATCTGAAGCAAATTCATACCAGCCGCTATGAAAGTTTCAAATAGATTAGTAATTTTTCAGAAATAACTTAAGCTCTGGCCAAAAACCTGTACGGCTTTGGCTGTATAGGCCGTAGTGGTTGCTACGGCCCTGCATGGTACAAGTTGAATTTATCCATGCACGGTTACTGCCGTGAAAAAGGACCTGTTTCTGTTACAGCTGTCAATTGTTTGGTTCCGAACCTGGTTGCAAATTAGAAGAACCCTACAAGTCATTAGAGAGGGATTGAAGCATGCTACTGAAAGGGGAATGTGGTGATAGCTGCTTGAAAATTAAAAACAGTTTTTCCATCGATCAATACATGCACAATATGAATCCACTCCATAGGACATCATCTCTGCATAATAGGTTTAGAATATGTAGGCTAAATAAATTGAAATTGCATGCATCAGAACACTTGCAACATATTATAGTAACTGGGTACTTGATATTGACAGGCTGACATGGGGGAATGCAGGTGTTGATGCTATGTGTACGATCTGGGCAAGCTGACTGCATCCTTGAGATAGAGAGTTGTTATTATACTATGGTAGTGTGCATGGGGTCAGTAGCGATTACCAGGAACAGATTGGCGTGATGCTTCACCGTCCAAATTCTCAATCTGAATCTGGAGTCAAATGTGTCCAATTGCAACACGCATTGCTCCTTGTCTTTTCCAGCACCAGGTCCGAGTGCAAAACATAGTCATCATCATTAATTTTTTTGCTGCTTCTAATAATATCTATATGCTCTTATCTGCATCATGTTTACCATTGGCATAAAAGTGATTTTATTCGTTCTTACTGGAAATTGGAAAGCCGACGCACTGAAAAAGAGTCATACCTCAGCGTACATTACTATACTACTCTGAATATTACTATTATCTGCTGTACTGAAATTTGAACATTGCGCGCTCGTGCTAATGGTCCTTACTGCAGGATGAGATTTTTATGCTAGGTTGGTAGGGCCTAGGCCTACCATAGCTACGCCACTGGTCCCCCACCACACAGATCTGGTCGCTGTCCCCTGGGATATCGATGACCAATGGGAGGGGACCCTGCTGTTGGGGGTGTGGCTGGAGGCGTGGTCGGCTAGCCAGGGCCAACGTGAGGATGGAGGGGAAGGTGGCCACAAGTACATCGTAGTCGTAATTGTATTCGATTGCGCAAATAGTCCTTTAATAATTCAGATGTTTACTAAGCATAAATTCCTTATTGAGTTTTGCATTGGTACCAGAGGCCAAGTGCAGGCAATCTCCGAAGTTAAGTGTCAGTTAATGAGCTCTATGGCGACCATTTTTTTAGACATACCGTAATTCAATCCATACGATCTAATTTCAAAACCTATTGTCACGTACGGAAGCCGTGAGTTATATATTATCTCTGACAAATCCAACTCTTGTAAAACGTAAGTTTCAAAGAGGGCCCAATACACTGTGTTGTTACCATTAATACGTTGGGTACTTATCGCTATGCGCGATAACGCCACCAGTGTTCGCTATCACCCCCCTGTTATGCTAAGGGTAAAGATACATACGTAAGACTGTTATGTTTATAAAGGAGACTATTCGGGTTGTTAACCTCCAACAGTAGGATCCAACAAATTATTTCAGTCCCTATACAGAGATTCAGGGTATCTACATCATTTAGAATCCTCGATAGCCTTGGGTTGAGGCGCTACTAAGGGTCCGAGGCCAATGCACACGACACCTTCGAGCCCACACCCAACACCCCTGACCGGGACAATTTGTAAAATCACCCCTTTACAAGCATCCATTTTATCTACACCCCCGGGACAGTCTTTAAAGTACACCCTGGACAAGCGTCTATTTGATTACACCTACCCTAGGCAAACGTATGTTTTACCTGCAAACCCCCCGGACAGGCAATTACTAGGGATCCGGCACTGGTTTAGTGTCGAGCTAATTCAATTCATATAGCAGCCACCCCACACCGGACACACGCACTTGATATTGCGTCATTTCAAACAGCTCGACCCACCCCCCCTGAATCATTAGTTGGGTGTAAGTCCGACCTTCCCGTTTTAGCGGAAGGTCGGGCGGGAATCAAGCCATCTCTGATCTTACATGTATGTATACTGCATCTGATGGTGGGTTGGGCTATAATCACACTCGCTATCAGATGGATACAATGCGAATGTCATGCAGGCGGTAGTGCATAGTGCTGTCGGGTATTACTGTAAATTCTTGCTTTAGAATATAAAGTTTACGACCCTCATCCCCCAATCATTATACATTGATGCTTGTACCAAAACGTTGCCAGGGTTAACTCCAACTCAGTGGGGGGGGGCATTTTTGATTACATTCTCAGTTATGCATGCATGGTATCGTCGGTATTTGCACGTACAAAAGTTTCTAGTCACTGAATTGCTTGTAACACATATGCCCTTCTGCTGGGGCTATAACTATGGTGCAGAATCAGTATCTGGAACTGACAATTTCATATATGTAAATTTTAACGTATTCAGTATGGATCAGTTTTTAATAACCAAGATCTATATTATTATACACTGTAGTGACTCATGCAGCTGAAGTAGGAACTCAAGTGCCAGAAGGCGGGTTCTAAATTTCTTGGATTCTAAGTTGCTCAGGGCACTTAGAGAATCCACTTGGAATCCCTCTAGTGGTTTCTACAGATTTGCAATTAACCAATCAGTTTACACCAAATGCATGAGATGTGTAAGGCATATTTTAATCTTCCATGCATAATTGGCATGTTGAAATAGTTTGTAAAGTCTTGCTTAACTGCTGCAACCTACATAGCAAGTCAAGCTTTAGTAGTCCTCAATCCCTTGAAGTTAATTTTGAGCAGCTTTGAAATGGTATGATAAATAAGGATATACGGGTATTATGGCTGTAAGAATAGACTATTTGTTGCCATCCGTAGGCCTAGTTATATGTGTGGTAGTGTATGTTTGCCACCCTCCTTGTTAGGCTAAGGAGCAAGGATACATGGTCGGGGACCGTATTGACGGAGGTGAAAAGGGGGGCAGTTAGTGTTGGTTTCGTACCCCTACTTAGTCTCGCAACTTTGTCAACATAGTATGGACTGGGGACAAAGTAAACAGCTACACATACTTTTGCCTCATCCCAGTTTGTTGAACAAGACTACTCATACTTAATGCGCCTACAGCTACTTGTGGAGTTCACCACAAGCATTTTCCTAGTAGCAATGTACGTAACTAGGGATACACACAATAGCTAGCTCGCACATTCCCTATTTGCCTCATTCCCAGGCCATATTTTTAATTAAAGGTTAAATCAAACAGCTACCTGTGGATTTCACCACAAGCATTTTCCTAGTAACCATGTAACTATGTAACATGGAGAACTATGAAATTCTGCGGCCTTGTATCAGGAAAAGCTAGCGCTGAGAAAGTAGAATATGGTAAATTTACAGACAAAATTACTACAGTATACAATTATACCAAGTTTCTTGGTAATGGCCTAGCGCATGCATGCTAAAACATTGCCAGTCGCTACAAGGACATATTTACCCCCGAAGTTTAATTACGGCCTGGGAATGAGGCTACGTCAAGTTAGGCTAAGGTATTGCTATGGATAAGAGCACTGTAATTTATTTTCATTGTAGGACGTTTGTGTATTATGATTAATGTATGAATGCATGTGTTTATTGTAATCTCCATGCATAAAAAAGTATGTTACACAAAATACGCCGATCAAAATACTAGTATGCATTATTTCAACAGAGAATTATGAGCAGTGGAGGCAAGGTTAGAAGAGTAGAGGCAGATTATAGTGGTGAGGAAGATGAAACTGAAAGGCTACTTGACGCTATGAACAACTTGGGCATTGTTGTTCCACTAAACCTAGAAGCATTGGAAAATCATTCTGAACATAAAAGTATGGGCACAAACAATGAAGCATTAAAAAGTAAAACAGGAACTGTGAACACTGGAAGAGTTAGGAGATTAGGTACCGATGATGGTTATGAAATTGAAATGATAAACTCTACAGATGATGTTTCAATCATAGTTGCATCACGTAAACCTGAATCAGAACAACAAAGTGTGAAAGAAAAAAACAATTGTCACAATGCAACTATAAGCATTAAGGGAAGAGCTAAGAACACTTACGCATCACTTAAAAACAGCAGAGCAGTCAAGGCTAGAAGGGTGGTGGAGGCTGATGCCGCTGGTTGTGAAGTTGAAATTGATATGGCAAGCATTAAGCAAGGAGCTACTAATGCATCACTTATAGACAACGCAGCGGCCAAGACTAGAAGGGTGGAGGCTGATGGTGAAGAAGTAGAAATTGATATGGTAAGCTGTGCAGATGTTGTTGCGCCACACAAATGTGAATCAGAACAATGGATGGAAGCAAACCCTGAAACAGAACAGCAAAATTTTCATGAGGGTGTTGAAGTGGATGTGAACAATAAAACATTAAGTATTAAGGGAGGAGCTAAGAACACTTATGCATCATCACCTATAGGCAGTGGAGCAGTCAAGCCTAGAAGGATGGAGGCTGGTGGTGATGATGATTTTGAAGTACAGCCACAAAATGACCCAGCAAGTGAACCAGACAGTGACCCAACAGATGTACCACACAGTGACCCAGCAGATGTACCACACAGTGACCCAGCAGATGTACCACATAGTGACCCAACAGATGTACCACACAGTGACCCAGCAGATGTGGAAGCCAGTTGTCATGAGGGCGTTGAAGTGGATGTGAACAATAAAACATTAAGTATTAAGGGAAGAGCTAAGAACACTTATGCATCACCTATAGACAATGGAGCAATCAAGACTAGAAGGGTGGAGGCTTGTGATGATGAGTTTAAAGTAGAGAATCTCACAACAGATGTACCAGACAGTGACACAACAGATGTACCAGACAGTGTTCCAACAGATTTACTACCACACAGTGAAAATAGTAAGTAGCATTGCTAGTCTTTTTGATAGTTCCATACTAACAGCATTGATAGTATTTCCTATACTCCTATATTGACTGGTGATATTACAGACAGTGTTGGTAGAGAAGAATTTTTTCACGTATTTCAGGGCATTTTGTATATACAAGTCCTTGTGCTGAAAATAGGACTATTGTACAGCAGGGCCTTCTGTTGGAATGTATTCATACTACTATTCCCCCAATATAGCGTTTCAATAATATGGCATTTGTTCATAATGAAATATTGGTCATTATTATTGTCTATTTGCATCCGAACTGTGAACAGGTGTACCCACTTTACTACATAATTTCCTCATTGCGTTACACCATTAAGGAAGATGAGATCAGGTCATGAGTTATACATAACATACCCAATGGTGGTCTCGATGTATAACTTAATCCTGATTAGAAACTGTTAAGTTCATATGATGATTTGAGGGCTTCATGGTTGTGAAAAATTTCAACAAGGAAATTAGATCAATCTCTCCTGGCATGTAATTACCAGGTGGAATGCGAGTTTCAATGTTCAAGTGCACATTTGCATAACACTATCACCAGTGACATTATTAATATATATGTTATTAGTGACAAACTTAATGAGGCTTAAGTAAAGTGTGAACGTGTCTTTTATTGGCACTGCGGAAGCAGGTTCCATATAGGATTGATGTTGTATAATGAATGCCATTTTAAAAATGTGAATAGCATCTGGAGGACGACCATGAATTGGATCGTTTCCCTCTTTGTCACTATCGAACGATAGGATGTAGTTGTCCAAAGCACAGGAACAAGTGCAACTGTACTCTTGAACCACTGCATGTACATAATAAAAATCTACTTTGTAAGTAAGTATTCAGACATTGCTTTTGTTTTTTTGGGCATAACTAGATTTATCCAACTGAAAGAAGAGTGATTTAATAGTTTATGGTCTGGTGGTAGTTATATAATTATGAAAAGTGGTGCAGTGTTCAAGTTGGGCTAAGGTCAATGGTACGAATGCAAGCACTTGTATTTTATAACAATGATCTGATGAAAGTATGCATTATTTCAACAGGAAGCACGAATGTCACTGACAGCATGAACAGTGGATATGGGGCAGTCAAGGTTAATAGAAGGGTAGAGACTGATGATGGTTGTGAAGTAGATGTTTCCACTATGAACACCTCGGGCATTGTTGGTCCACAAAAACAAATAGTGGAGAAAAATTGTGATTCAGAATCTAAATGTATGGGCATGAACAATAAATATAAAAGGGGAACCGTGAACATTGAACGATTGGATACAAACAGTGCAACGCACAACTTGGAACCAGATCAAAGGATGAAAGCAAACCACCCTGAATTAGAACAGCAAAATGTGGAAGCCAATAGTCATGAGGGCGTTGAAGTGGATGTGAACAATAAAACATTAAGTGTTAAGGGAGGAGCTAAGAACACTGATGCATCACCTATAGACAGTGGAGCAGTCAAGCCTAAAAGGGTGGAGGCTGGTGGGGATGACTTTGAAGTAGAGGATCTCTCAACAGATGTACCACACAGTGACCCAACAGACACACACAGTGACCCAACAGATGGACCACGCAGTGAACTAACAGATGGCCCAACAAACGTACCACGCAGGGATTATAGTAAGTATCATTATGTTAATTGTGGAGCAAAATGGTGTTACCTGATTAGAACAAACAAATCGCGACAGAAATGAACCACACAAGAACAAAAGAATAGCATGCACACCAGAGTGTTCAGACACCTGATCATCCAGAAATGCAATGAATAATCTAAATGTCACAGAACTATGCACACATAATTGCTAGTCTCTAGGTTCCTTATGGATAGTTCCATAGTGCTATTTTCCAGGCAGTGTTTGTAGAGAAGAATTTTTTCACATAGTTTTTATTGTGGGGACATTTTGTAATATACAAGTTCTTGTGATAGATTGTGCAGCTGGGCCTTCCGTTGGAACATATTTATACCACTGTTTCTGTTTCCCCAATATTGGGTTACAATAATATGCTGTAATAAAATTATTGGTCATTATTAGGGTGCGTTGTTGTAGTACATTGGCATTCACAAGATTTATACTTGCTCATTTCCCACTATGGCAAAATTCAACTTTAGTTGAAGAATTGCAAGTTGGGATGGTTAAATCATGTGTGTGATGTCTTAGTATTATGAAATGGTTATTTCTATTCTAGCTGCTGGTGATACAGTGAGAACCTTCAGTAACAAGAAAGTTAAATGTGATGGTGATGATAGTAGTAGTAGTGATAGTGATGATGGTTATGATGATGCTGGTAATGATTTTGGTGGAAATGATGATGGTGGTGGTGGTGATGACAGAAAGGAAAAAGTTGTTGCTGGCAAAATCCCTCATGTATCATGCCAAAGGAATGCTGACCCCTCTGTTGCCCACAAGAGCCCTCATGTGTCATGCCAAAGAAATGCTAATCCCCCTTGTGGTATGAATGCTGATCTCCCTGTTGCTTGTGATATGAATGTTCACACGACTTGTGGTGGTGTTAACATGCCTGAACTGAGCTCCATGGGCCCTGAGACAAATGCAAGTGATGTTCACATAAATACACATGATGTAAAGGTGAAGCCAGTGGTGAATGCAATTGGCGATGAGACAATTAAAAGTAACACAACTTCCCCTACTGTCAATGAAGTAAGTCACACACATTTGTATTTTGTATCAGACAGATGGCTAATTAAAAATATAATTAACCATACCAAACCAGTCAAATAGATTAAACCCTCCAAAATTATAATTGAAATATTTGAATGGTTATAGCTAATAACTTGGCACCTTGATGAGTTATTGCAGATCTATAACATTCCACCTAATATCTCATGTGTGGTTTATGCCACTTAACAGCGGTTGATTCATGTTGTTTTTCACTTCACTATTGACTAGTGAGTACAATCGACTAACCAAATATCAGTATAGAAAAAAACATCCATAAAGCATATATTGTGCTATTCACACATCTAATTGGCACTGGCCTATTGCCAACAATAGCCTATATTGCCATGTGTAGCTCATCTAACGTCATTTACTCTGTGGTGTCTCACCAACCAAGATAGAATTCTAAAGAATTTTTTGAACTGCATATTGGATATGTAAAATAACACACAGCACTTGTTCAATTGTAGTTAAGCACTCAGACATCTGGGAGCTCAAGTAATGATGGTTGGCACTCTGCAAACGAAACCTTAGATCCTATACCTATGCTTACAGGCAACCCACCTAAGGAGGTAAGCTGTCTTTAAACCTTTCAATAGGACTAAGTTAGATGGTTGTTGTATCGGACCTCGTAATGTCAGTACCCTGCATGGCTAAGGCACCAAAATGTATTTACCATGTATAGAAATGGTGTGGTATGTATGCAGTGTTGAAAATAGGAAGGTGATGGGAGTAATAGTTCGGATTTGATTTGGATGCTGTATGTATAAATCCACAATTGGGTGAATGTTCCATATGGAGTTCAAGATACTTCTGAGTTACTTTTGAGAGATTTTGTTTTGGGGGAGGGGGGGGGGGAAGGGGCAATGGCCACCTACCTATACGTTTGTGTTATAGTGGGGTGCATGTAATGACCCCTAATGATGTGAGGGGTGCATGTAATGACCCCTAATGATGTGAGGGGTGCATGTAATGACCCCTAATAATGTGAGGGGTGCATGTAATGACCCCTAATGATGTGAGGGGTGCATGTAATGACCCCTAATGATGTGAGGGGTGCATGTAATGATCCCTAATGATGTGAGGGGTGCATGTAATGACCCCTAATGGTGTGAGGGGTGCTTTTAATGACCCCTAATGATGTGAGGGGTGCATGTAATGACCCCTAATGATGTGAGGGGTGCATGTAATGACCCCTAATGATGTGAGGGGTGCATGTAATGACCCTAATGATGTGAGGGGTGCATGTAACGACCCCCTAATGATGTGAGGGGTGCACGTAATGACCCCTAATGATGTGAGGGGTGCATGTAATGACCCTTAATGATGTGAGAGGTGCATGTAATGATCCCTAATGATATGAGGGGTGCATGTAATGACCCCTAATGATGTAAGGGGTGCTTGTAATGACCCCTAATGATGTGAGGGGTGCATGTAATGACCCCTAATGATGTGAGGGGTGCATGTAATGACCCCTAATGATGTGAGGGGTGCATGTAATGACCCTAATGATGTGAGGGGTGCATGTAATGACCCTTAATGATGTGCGGGGTGCATTTAATGACCCATAATGATGTGAGGGGTGCATGTAATGACCCCTAATGATGTGAGGGGTGCATGTAATGACCCCTAATGATGTGAGGGGTGCATGTAATGACCCCTAATGATGTGAGGGGTGCATGTAATGACCCCTAATGATGTGAGGGGTGCATGTAATGACCCCTAATGATGTGAGGGGTGCATGTAATGACCCCTAATGATGGGAGGGGTGCATGTAATGACCCCTAATGATGTGAGGGGTGCATGTAATGACCCCCTAATGACTAATGATGTGAGGGATGCTTGCAATGACCCCTAATGATGTTAGGGGTGCATGTAATGACCCACCCCCTAATTATATTACAGGATATGAAACTTACACTCCAAGCTGCTATCAAGGCTGGTGATATTAATAATGTGAAGTGTCTTATTGAGGTAGCCAATACCACAGTGGAGGACAGTGTAAGATGACTGTTTACAAAGTGGCTAATACCAACCAATCATATTTGTACTTCCACTTATTTTGTCATTTTTCTTCACAGGATGGATATACTCCTTTGATGTTAGCAACTATGTATGGTCATATTGAAGTCATAATCATAATATTGAAACAAGGAGTGGCTCCTGGAGTGAAAAGCACAACGGTATACCTTTGTACCATAAATCCTGGAAGCAGTGGTAAAGAGGGGGGGGGGGGGGGGGGGGGGGTTCTGATAATTATGTCCACAAGTAGGGAAGGGGATGTGCCCTCATGATAGCAAGGGGAGGGGGGGGGCTTGCTTTTTTACTGTTGTACAGTTTTCAAGGCAAGTAGCAGCAGTAACTTTGTTTCCACAGCCATTACATTTCTGGCTCTCTCTCAACTATGGACCTCCAAATAGCTCATCCATGCTCTATTAAATATTTTTTTGTTGCAGCTCTCAAGCAAATAATACAAAATTTGTTGTTTGCATTAATATGTATGTCTACTGGCATATTACATAGCAGTACTTTTGAATAACCATACAGTTTTGTTTTGCACTCTTGAGTCTGTTTGTCTATTTCCTGATTTTCTGACAAAATGGATGCAATAGTGAAGATTCTTTTTAATTAGGTGTAGATATCTCCTTTTTAATACTTTAACAGCACCATTTAAAAACACGTATATATATATATATATATATATTATATATGTGTGTTTGTGATATTAAATATTCTTTTTGGCAATCCATGCAGGGCTGGCGGAAGCTCTTTAGGATTGGTCCAGCGAGGGGGTGGGAGCTTACAGCAAGGAGGTATGGGGGAGCGCTGTAAGCTTCCCCACCAGGGTCTGGGGCTCCACCCCAGCTGCTTCGCACTTTTTAAGTCAAAATACATAGCATTTGCATCATTTAGATTATCAGCATTATTACATCTACAGCATGCTGTATATATACATAACAATGTCAGAATTTACCAAATATACGTAATCTTAGTTCTATGTTCGTTACCAGAAACAAAGTCATTGGCAATTGGTGTCAAGTCTGTGGCATCCAAAACTCTCTTTATATATGCTAGTAATCATGAAGTGATTCAACCGTTGCTGGTTCATAGTGGCTCGCAGATAGCTCTTCACTCGCCTCAACGTAGAAAAGGACCGCTCACTCACTGCAGGCATCACTAAAATGAGATGGCCAACATGGCAAAGCTGGCCAAAAAACATCCTGTCTTCAATTGTGAGGGACCTTAAATGCACTAAAAGATGGTCCCTTTCATCTGAATCAGCAACCTTAAAACTTTCTCAGATACACGCTTTGGAAAGGCAAATTGCATAGGAAAATGAAACTTTAAACATTTGCAGCCATTATAATTGTACATGTACACTTAATTAATTAACTAGAAAATGGGCGTGGTTGGGTTTAAATATTGGTCCGGCGGCCTCCAGACCGGCTGGACCTGTTCCGCCAGCCCTGCATGTATAGAACTTATGCGTTCTTTTTATGTATTATTCAACGTTTTTCATGCTGCTGTTTTTTCCCCTTAGTTACACAGGACATCTCTTGATATAGCTACGCGTAAAAGAAACAAAGAAGTTATGAGAATTTTAATTGAAGCAGAAAAGGTTAGAAAGATTATGATAATTATACTATTTATTAGCTCATACCCAAGTGACTACGCATAGATGCACTTAATCTATAAGTGACGAGCTCCTGGTTAACCTGATATACCTGTCAATCTTCAGCTTTAATTATGTATGAACTTTGACTCAGACAGTTGATGTTAAATACGGTGTCATGAGGAGTGGTTGGGACTGATCTTTCACCACAGCAAAAAAAATAGTGATATTGTCCCTTTAAGTAAACCTATACTAAGCTTTCACTTACATTCCCATAAAAAGTGTTTAAATGAGCGCATCTCGTACTTATGAGTAGTTGTTGTTGGGGTACCATTCCTTTCTTTTTAATTAGTAGAATGATATACAAAAGATGTCTAAACACGACCCATTTTTCCCTACCAATCAGCTGTACTTTGCGGTAGCTAATGGGTTATTTTTTCTTGAATGTGTATATGTGTAGGCTCCGTGGTAAAACGGTCCTCAACAATGTACCTTCAAAACGTTGATATGAGTAGTGTAAAAGTGGGTACAAATGTGTAATATGATAGGTTAATTCATGACACTTAAAAACTATCATGTTTGCAAAGTCACGCAGCATGCCTTAAAAACTATCTTGAATTTGCCCTCACAACTGTACTATTTAAGATGGCTGAGATACCATTTTTGATTGGTCCTTGTGGTTGTGATTGCTGGCCTAAAGACCTCCAAGGTCCTGGGCTACAGAGGGCTCGATGCAATTGCTATAGTACAATTGAAACATCACGTCTAAGGAGCTGTGTTATAAATTAATGACATCTACTTGTAATTCATTTATAGAAACAAAGAGGTGGACTTGAAATGGTACATTTTGAAGTTGAAAGTAAATCTCTAAGGAAATATAAAGTAAGGAAGTTACAGTATTATTATTATTATAACGCTTCGGTCTCCTTAATGATGTGTGTAAATAACTATTGTTATTCTTTCTTGTCAGGATGCGTTTTTGTTACTATTAATGTCAAATTATAATTCTCCTTTCCGGGATGTTGAGAACAGGAAGAAGGCATTAGTATCACCATCAACTCTATCATTTCCCATCAAAGCCTCTGAGGATGGCAATCACTATTCCATTGAGCAGCGGAAGAAATCTCAACAGAGAATTAGAGACCTAGATATAAGGTTGAAAGACCTCCGTCAATCTGTAAGCCATACTGTATTATGCTTGGAATGTAGTGCGATCAATAACCTTGTAATTGTACTTGACATTGTCTTCACTTTGTTATTTCAGCAAGTTACTGTTGGTTTGGATACAAGTACATAGTTAGCCCACTGCACTAATATGGATAATGCAATGTTCAAATGTTCGGTCAGAAGTAAAAGAATTCGTATTGAAGTTTATGCACACATCTTGTTGCAGGTGTCTTATAACAAAAACAGTATAATTCCGAGGATTGGAAAAAGTCCCTTAGAGAATAAGTGCAAACAAATGAAGAATCTTAAAAGAAAAATGGAGCTATTCACAAATGAGGCCAAGCAAACATCCCAACGAGTAAGTTCTATTTACAAAATAATGTAGTAGACATCCATGCATGTAGACATCCATGCATGTAGACATCCATGCATGTAGACATCCATGTGTGTAGACATCTGTGTGTGTAGACATCTGTGTTGTGTAGACATTCATGCATGTAACAGGGTTCGACATAAGGGTTGCCATAAATGACATTCATATTTTGATGCCGATTGTCGGTAATTTGTAAATTACAATAACATCATTATACATCACCGTAAAAGGGGCGGACATAGTGAGTTCGGTTGAAATACGATGACTACATGAACCACGGTCACCACGCTTTAACATACAGCTGGTTTAAAAGAGAGCTCGTATCTACATATGCATGAAGAGGGCTCCATTGTAGTAGTAAACAATGGGCTTATTGTACGATCTTACGCGCAGCGCTCTGGGTGATTAATACATACATATACATATACATGTATAAACACATTCCCGTTATTTTGCGCTCTGCAATGGATCCGGATGAACCTGCTAAGCACGTGTAAATCTGCTCGCCAGTTCAAAGACCGATGGCTGACTGCCTTTCCATGGTTGCTGTTTGAGCAAGGCAAGATGTTTTGTACGGTATGCGCATCCCAGGAAGGAACATCAGTTGATGGCAGCACTAGCTTTCGTAGGTATTCACTTTCTCATCATGCTGAAGGGTACATAAGTACAGGCTTATACACTATTGAGTCCATTTATTAAACCAATGTTATGATATCTACCTGAAAACAATAGCATCCAGCATAAGTCCTGCATGCACACACTGAGTGGGCATACTTCAAAAACTGAGCATGCATTGATGCAGCGATTGGCTTTGCTGTTTCGAAATGCCCATGCCATTGCCAAGGCTGGTAGACCATTCACTGACATGGAGTGGATTGGACGATAAGAAGGGTCTTGATGTGGGAGCATCATACAGGACTGACAAGATGGTGCTGGAGGAGCAGACTTAGGGACACCATGGTCACCGATTTGATGACTGTACAGCTGCACAGTCCTGAAATTGGTGACTTTGACCCTACATCATCCATCCTTAGATGGAAAGGGACCCTGCAAACGCAGGCTATCGCTAAACATATCTGATTCCAACTCAGATGATGAAATGGAGTCAGAATGATAATAAGAAAAGTCCATGCAGTAAAGTTATGTTTTTTATCCTTATGGGTTTGGATGTGCTGTGCTTGATGACGCGTTGTTATAATTATGTTAGCTACAAAAACATGCTATGATAGTCGTACCACGTAAATCAAGGGCGTTTATGGCAACCCTTACGTCGAACCCTGAATGTAGACTTGTGTACAAGCAGGTATATAAAACCTTCCAATGCAACACTACAGGCATTTAAATGTGCGCTGCATAAATTCTACGCCGAAAAAGTGAAATGGAATGCTTTCCAAAACTAGTCTAATTAAATAAATAGACCGTAGATAGCCAAGTGGTTAATCAGTCAAGCATTTGTATGAGGCGAAATGTTGCAGGTGTTTTTTTTGTTGTTAAAAACAGTGAAACAAAGAGCATGCAGTGAAACAGAGTATTGTAGATGTTAGGTTAGGCCTACAAAATCATCTTCCGTGAAAATCTCTCTAGTTTTTGGTATATACTATTAGTCTTAGTGAGTACCACACAAGCTCCAAAAGATGCCAATGGAGATATAAGTATAAACACATTTAATCCTGTGGATGGATA
The DNA here is from genome assembly GCA_963681505.1 of Eunapius fragilis. Taxonomy (NCBI): domain Eukaryota; kingdom Metazoa; phylum Porifera; class Demospongiae; order Spongillida; family Spongillidae; genus Eunapius; species Eunapius fragilis. Next base: position 3,644,358 of record OY811979.1, on the reverse strand, counting down.
ATATGTAAATGTGGCCACAAAATATATGTGTTTGCCAATTTTGTAGTACAAGCAGGTGATGGACTGTGTGTATGTGGCTTTTCATGTATAATTTCCTCTTCAGTTGAGTGCAGACAACTTCAGCATGAGGGAGGAGATCACTCACCTGACATGGCAGCATGAGCTCACCAAGAAGAACATTGAAAGGCAAATGCAAATGCTGAAACGGAAAATGTCAAGTGCTGATACCCGTGCAAGGGCAATGCAAAGTGCAATTGAAAGTACCAAAGTGGCTGGCAAACAGACTTTTCAGATGGCTACATGTGCGTTATTACCTGGGGGAGTGGGGGTACCTGTGGTGACGGATGGGTAGTGCAGGGGAGGGTGAGGCAGTGGTGCAGGAGGGAGGAGTGGTAGCTTTAAGAGTTTTTGGATTCAATAAGGTAGATTATGTTGCTATTATTAATCCTGGACTTCAGTGTAGCTTTTCAGCTGCCACATTCATTACTTACATAGGTCCTTTGGATGTACACACGTTGTCAACTAAGAACTACACTGTTCCAGCTACATTTCATCATTTTGTAATCACTGGTCTGCCATCTACTGGTAAATCCCAGATATTGAGTCATCTGATCCCTACTGATATTCGCACGGATTGCATCATCAAGGATGATGGTCTCTCTGTAAAGGAAGCCCTTCTGACCTCTGATGGCCAAAGGTGGGAGTGGATGCAAGTGTCTAAGACTGAAGCCAGTGCTCTGGGAGTGGGCGTTGGGATATCTCGGGCATATGCTAAGGAAGGCCACACCCCTAATTTCATTACTCCAGATAGGTATAGTGATAATATTTTGAGGTATGTGAAGACAGCTGGTCAATACAGTTATGCTGATATCGAAAGCCTTGCATACATAAATGTTTGGGACGTTGGGGTCAGCAGGGTTCTCCATGACCTCCTGCCATTGTTATTACCACCCTCCAAACACCAGATGATGTTAAGTGTGTTGAACCTGGCCACAGATGGGGATAGCCTCCATAGCTCTGTAGACATGCACCAAGAGAAGTACCAGAAAAGAGGTAAACAAGATATTCTGATGGAGTCGTACAGCAAACTGGACTACCTGATGATGCCATCATATCTTGCACGCTGTGAGGTCATAGTGGTGGGGACACATGCAGACCTTCTTCCACAGGGAAAGCTAAGAGCCAGACAGCAGTCAGTCCTGGAGTGGGTGGGAGCCAAGGCTGAAGAGATGGGACTGGGAGAAATGCTGTACCCCAAGTGTATAGCTGTAAATGCTTTGAACCAAGGTGATGTCATGAAGATAAGAGAAGTAGTTAATGAGTCAATAGGCAAGAGGCATGCAGAGTGCAAGATAGAAGTTCCCCTGATGTGGTTATGTCTCCGTGACAACCTGAACAACAGCACAAAGTGGTGGATGACAAAGGAGGAGCTACTAGCAGCAGCTAACAAATATGGTGTCATGGATGAACGTGAAGTGGAGTCATTTTTGGATATGTACTACAAATGTGGGAGCATATTGTATAACCCCACTGACCCATCCAGCATCCTGCATGATCATGTGATCATAAAGCCTCCTGTGTTTCTCTCCAAGGTTGAAGAGCTCTATAAGAAGCTTGAGCACAAAGCCATATTTACACACAAATTTACAGAAGCTCTGTGGGGTAAACAGGATGCAGAGTTTATACTGCAGATCGTTATCAATTTGGGGTTAATGATCAGTATTGACGCTAAAAATATTTCAAAGTCCGATAAGAAATACCTCATGCCATCCCTGTGCTCAGAGTACACTTCCATTTTTGATTCTTCGTCTCTTTTTGTTGTGTTCATGCGTGAAATGCATCCATCAGTGTACCTAACAGGGTGTGTAAGGTTTCTGAAATCCCTCTATCCTTATGAAAAGATTAGATATGAAAGTATTTATTGCAATGAACTCCGTCTTCACTTATATGATGGATCAGAGCTAGCTGATGTGAAAATCGCAATTGTGGCTAATTACTTAGAAGCTAATGTCACCTGTTTGAGGAAGGGAAAAGATAATAATCATGTATTGCATAAAGTTTCAAGCATTTTGAAAACTGCCATTGTAAACTACTTCAGGAGTCTGCCAGGCCTCCAGTATGATTTGTGTATTCTATGTCCTGCTGCTGCTGCTGCCAACCCACATTTCCATCTTCTTGAAAAGATAAATATATGTACAAGAGATAGTTTTTGCAACCACTGTAAAAATTTTGTTGCATTGCAAAATGAAGCATTGATGTGGCTTCAATCAGACTATCATGATCAGGTATTGCACTTTTGAGTATTGCATGTACATTGTTCAAGTAAAAATGTTAACCTTTTCCCTTATTTATTACCTCTGCACTACGTTTTCCCAATAGGGTACAATAGCTAGAGCAATGAAGTCTGAAGGTGAGTTTGGTACTGTGGTTTTTGAACTCTAAATGTTTGTACTTCATTTTGAAGATTAGTCATGTTCATTGTTACGTATTCATTGACATGTTCATTTGAGTAACGTGCCCATAAGTGATGCATGATTTAATAGAAATGGCATCCATTAATATTATTTTCTATAACCTATTACAGAGGACATGCTCATGCAACTACCTAGTGCAATTTTTCCACGAAAATTCAAAACGCTGGCATTTCATCTAACTGATAATGAGAATATGCAACTGCAGCAGACATGGAAGGACCTGCTCTCAAAAGAGAAGCTGCATCAGATGTTGATCAGAAGTGTGGACCCATCATTGAAGTTACAAATATCAGGTATATGTTGTGCATCTGAATGATTGTGGTGGTACCAGTAATGTTTTTATTAATTCTGTTTACCAAGGTACCGCTTATAAGCCCCAACAGGAAAAAAATGGCTGTGTTTAAAATTCTGTATCTTTGTATCGTGATATACGTGTTATTGTGTGCGCATGCGCAGTTGTTGTTGTGAATATTCCTTTGAGCGAAGCGAACGGTTCGGTGCACGAGTGGAACCAGCTGACGACTCAACGAGCTAGCTAGAAGTTATTAAATCACTTACATGGTCCTACGAGCCGGGATAGCAAGTATCGTCCACAACTGGAATACGGAATATAGAGCGGTACGTAAATTGATATTTCTAGTTAGTGCCCACTGTGTTGAACAACCGTAATTGGGCTTAAGTATGGCAGAGGAATTAGCAAGGAAAAGGAGCATTCGTGGTGCCCATAGAGCGTCAGCAACGAGGCTAATGAACCAGACAGATACTGCTCTGGCAGTAACCCCCGTGAACTCCAATAAGTTGACTCTGTTGAGGCAGCTGGATGCGGAAATAGTCCAATCACTCCTGAAAAGGATCTCGAGGACGAAATAGGTAGAGCTGATGAGTACAGTGAAAAGATTCATTGGTGATACTAACTCCATAAGGCCCTGACAACCCCTCCAGTAACATCACCGTATCAGGAACCTGACCCAACACCATCCCCAACGCCTGCAACTCGGGGAACAGGAAACTGGAGCTCGTCAGGAGAATGAAACCACTCCACATGTCCAAACCAATACCACTTCCAAGGTGAAACTTCTCAACATCACCTTACCCCATTTCAAAGGGAACCCGGTGTATTGACAGCATTTTGGGACTCCTACGAATCATCAATACATAAGAACAATACTCTCAGTGATGTCGACAAGTTCAACTACCTCCGATCACTTCTTGAAATATCAGCTTATGAGGCCATTGCTGGACTGACTCTATATCTGCAGCCAACTACAGCGAAGCGATTGAGATCCTGAAAAGACGTTTTGGAAGCAAGCAATTGATCGTTTCCAAGCATATGGAAGTTCTGCTGAACTTGGAAGCTGTGATTGGAGAACATGACCTGAAGGGATTGCGTAGTCTCCAAAATGAAGTTGAAGCTAGTGTCAGGAGTTTGAAGGCTCTTGGAGTGAGCAGCGAGTATGGAACAATGCTGACACCGGTTTTGTTGACGAAATTGCCCCCTGCAATTCGACTGATAGTGAGTAGGAAGATCACTGACGCTGATCTGAACCTTGAAACACTACAGACTGCACTAGAAGAGGAGTTGGTGGCTAGAGAGAGATCACGTGACCCCACTCGGAACGTTAAACGGACACATAACCATATGCCAGCAACTGCTACTACTCTACTCTCTGAAACGCAAGGCTTTGACGGAAAACAAATGTGCTGTTATTGCCAACAGACACATTCCTCTGGAGATTGTCAGGTGGTGAAGGACATCAACACTCGCAAGCAGATACTGAAGACTAGTGGGCGATGCTTCAACTGCCTTCGGAAGGGACACATAGGTAAAAAATGCTGTACCACCCCTCAATGTAGATCCTGTAATCGTAAGCACCATCCAAGTATTTGTGACGAGTCAGCATCAGTCAAGAATGTCGTGTCAAACCAGACCAATCCAAGGAACATCACTACTCCCTTGAACCCCAGTGCATTAGCCTTTGTATCCACTGACACCACGACAGCCATGTGTTCAACACAAGTCAAGTCCGTCTTGTTGCAAACTGCTCGAGCGCTTGTGTGCAACCCTGTAAGACCAGACATTCCGATTCAAATGCGAGTACTCCTGGATAGTGGCAGCCAACGTCGTATTTGACAGAAAGTGCGATGAAAATGTTGTCCCTGGCCCCAGTTGGTGAGCAGCAGCTTTCTATTGCAGCATTTGGTACCACACGAGGAGTACCTAAGGTATGTCCAATAGTAGGAGTGAGTATCTTGCTGCATAGTTCTAGAAGCTTGAATCTTACCCTGTTTGTCGTGCCGATGATATGTGAGCCTTTGGTTAGTCAACCAATTGAGGATTGTGTAGTCAAAAATCCTCACCTTAATGGTTTACAGTTGGCAGATTGGGCTGATGGAGAGTCAAGTTTAGATGTCGATGTTCTTGTGGGTTCAGATCATTACTGGGACATAGTAACAGGTGTAGTATCTAAGGGTGTAAGTGGACCCACAGCGATCTATACCAAGTTGGGTTGGGTACTTTCTGGTCCTACAACAAGCGGATCAACATCATGGCATTCCGCAAACCTAGTGACAACCCATGTCATGCAAGCAGACGTACAGCTTGAAGTGCTAGATGACAGGCTGAAGTCATTCTGGGAGCTCGAAGCTCTAGGAATACAAGAACCGGAGAAGACAGTGTATGAAGAGTTTACCAACACAATTACATTCCTTGGTGATCAGTATGAAGTCTCACTACCATGGAAACCATTCCATAACCCTCTACCAGATAACTACAACCTTTCATTGCGTCGACTAACTGGTCTTTTGACGCCTGCAGCAGGATCATAAACTCTTGAAAGACTACAATGACATAATTCAGCAGCAGATAGAGAAGGGAATAGTTGAGGATGTCCTAACAATGAATGAAGCTTCGACCGACATTCATTATCTTCCTCATCATGCAGTTCTTCGCAGTGACAAAACCACAACCAAAATTCGAGTTGTCTACAATGCCTCTGCCAAGTCTGATGGCAAACTCTCCTTGAATGATTGTTTATTTGTTGGACCCAAGTTCAATCAGAAAATTTTGGACATCTTGGTGCGATTTCGCTTCTATAATGTTGCCTTGACAGCGGACATGGAGAAAGCTTTCCTTATGATATTGATATCTGAGCAAGATCGAGATGCTCTTCGATTCTTGTGGGTCCACAATATTGACGAGGAGCAGCTTAGAGTCCGACCCTTGAGGTTTACTAGATTTGTCTTTGGAGTTGCATCAAGTCCATTTTTGCTAAATACGACCATTAGGCATCATCTGAACAAGTTCTCTAACTCGCATTGTGATCTGGTTGAGCTTTTGGAAGAGTCTACCTATGTGGACGATATTGTAACTGGAGCAGATTCTGATGAGCGAGCCTGTGAAATCTATCACCAGTCAAAGGAAGTATTCAAACAAGGAGGCTTCAACCTTCGAAAGTTCCACACAAATGCCCCACTGCTTCAAGCTAAGATTGATGCTGCAGAAGAGAGTGCAAAGGGGAAGGATGATAAAACCAACCACAACCTAGAAGATACATACGCTGATACAACCCTTGGCAGGCACCACAGTGTAGATCTGAAGGTACTTGGAGTTCCTTGGAACCCTCAAGAGGACTGTCTACAGTTCATATTTTTCTGATATTGTGCAAGCAGCTGCAGATATGGATCCAACCAAACGAAACATTGTCAGTATTATTGGAAGGTTCTATGATCCACTAGGGTTTCTGGCCCCTGTTATCATCTCATTCAAGATACTGCTTCAAGGATTGTGTGGATAGAAACTTGACTGGGATCAACCACTACCAACAGCATTACTAGACATATTGAAATCACTGATCCGTGATATGCATGGATGCAACTCAGTATCTATCCCAAGAAGCTATCATCACGGTATCAAAGGAGAGAGTGTTGTGTCCTACACACTGTGTGGGTTTTGCGACATTTCTACTGTTGCATACGCTGCTGTTGTTTACTTAGTTGTGAAGACTTACACAGGAACCTACGTTCAATTCGTCACATCTAAATCCAGAGTCGCACCAATGCAACCCACCACGATCCCCAGACTTGAGCTGTTGTTGGCAGTTTTATTGACGCGACTAATCACAACAATTGCTACCATTCTCCACTCCGTCATTCCTCACCCAACATTGAAGTGTTATTCCGACTCGCAAGTCGCAATATACTGGATAAAGGGAGTCAATAAAGAATGATAACCGTTTGTTCAGAATAGGGTAAGCGAGATACGGCAGAAGACGCACCCTGACATCTGGAAACACTGCTCTGGAAAAACTAACCCTGCAGACCTGCCTTCCAGGGGAATGACATTGGATGAGCTGTCCATTAGTAAACTATGGTACTCCGGTCCAGAATGGCTGACAACAGGTAAAGAATCTCCTAATTGGACTGATCTGAGTGATATGCCTGAAGAATGCAACAAGGAGTTGAAAATAGGGAAGGAGCAGGCCTATACACTTCTGCTGTCAGTGCTCGTGCCGAAAATTGGTAACCTGTTGACTATTGAAAGACATGCTACACTGCAAAAACTCCTGAGAGTAACAGCCATTGTGCTGAAGGCTGCTAAGCTCTTCAAGCCTTCCAAAGGAAAACAGCATGGAAGCACAAGCCATATTACAGCTGAAATGCTCTCTGAAGCCGAGATCGTATGGATTAAGGACACTCAGCAATACCTCACGTCTCAAAGCACCTTCAAACAATTAGATCGATTCAAGCTCTTTATGGACGAGAATGGCATATGGAGATGTGGAGGTAGATTGGCTAATGCAGATATTCCCTACTACACCAAACACCCTGTCATGCTGCCTCGTGATCACCCTTTTGCTGCACTTGTTGTACAAGATGCTCACGCCCGAGTAGGGCACAATAGAGCTAAGGATACCTTAAAGGGAGGCTGAACTGGCTTTTTTTGTTATTTTTATTTTATTTTCTTAAATGGATGTACTCTACCTGATTGGCTTATAGTCCAATCCGTACACCTTAAACTTGTTTACTTTATAGGCATACAAAGTTTTGTGTCATAGCGCGTCACTTGGATCCAATTATTAATTGCAACTTATTATTGTTGTATTGTAGTCTTATTAATGATGGCGGTACGTCCATACTCATTTGAACCTACACGAAGAACTTCAATAGTCCATGTCGAAGGCAGTGCCGATGATAGCGATATCGAAGAGCACGAGAGCCCTCCACCTGAGAGCCGTCTTGGACATACATCGTGGTGTTCGTGTGCGCAGTGTATTCCGCAAGCTACCGAGCGTGAGTGTGTGTGCTGCCTACTCGCGCATTTTCCTTAATGGATAGCGAGAGGCCCAGCGCGTCGAGCCACTGTAAACACAGTTACGAGTACGCTATGAAATGACAAATTCATCACAAAGCTCACAAGGTTGAGTAGAAGAGCATTGCCTAAAGGAAAACGGTGGAACGAAATCCCGTTGTCGCGCTTGTAAGCTGTACTGAAGCATCCACTAACGGCACAGAAAACACCCATTTGTAAACGGGAACCACTGTGCAAATGATTTGTTATACGATAGTGCATGTATTCTATAGCGTATATTTGAATATACCTCTTAAATATACGCACCTGGGTATAGAACCATATACACGGGTGCGTATATTGAGATATAACCAATCACGTGACATTCATGGTCGCTTAGCAAGCCTTTGAATTCACTTTGTGGCTATCTTGTCGGTCACCGTATACTAAGCGCTTCATACTCCGTGTATTTATCCCACTCCCACCCCTCGTTACCGATTCAATTTAGAATCCAATTGATAATTTGCACAAGTACAACAGAACAACAAACTAACAGTCCGAGGTGGCATTCAGCATAAATTCGTTCCAAGTCACCTGTACAGAACAACTGTGAATTCTCATCGTCAAAATTATTTAACTCACTGCATATGTATCCTTGCGAACTGTCGTGTTGATACAACAGAGACATTGAAATGAAAACGAAATTGGCAACGCTTACCTTTTAAGCCACGTTTGATCTAGCAAATTGTGAACAGTTGGGAAAGGTAAAGGCTTACCGGACCTGTCAGCGCGATGAAACTGTCTGATAATACCCGACTTGTCAAAGTGTCTGAATTCGTCCAACACCTGCCAGTTACACGAACACCTTAAAAAAAATAAACGAGTATAGCAGCACTTCGAAAAACATAAAATGACATACCTTTTTCTACCATGCTCCGTTGTGCCAGCTTCGGTTGCTCAACGGGAACACTTGTGACATGTCAAACTGGTGCAAATAGTGAGAGGTGATTAGCAACACTATTTCTCGTTAACTTAGTCTTACCATTAAAACAATACGCTGATCTGAAGAGTCCATTTTCAGAGTCTTCCACATTAAAAGCAATCAACACGCGGCAATGAAATAGCCCGCCTAAAATTTACTAGTCACGTGCGGTAAGCAAATCACATTCCTAATTAGAGCAGCCCTACACCATCGCTCATGTCAGAAGGAGCACCAAGAAGATCATCACCAACACAATGAATCATTGCATGTCTGTTACCATACAAGGAAGCGATGGCACCTCGATGATTACTGGAGAACCCGAAATCATATTTACTAGCCTACGTATCTGACATTGTGGAAACTAATTACTTCTAATCCTAAAGTACATATCTTTTATTTGTATAAATGCAATATGCTGCTGTATACATAATTTAGTTTACAGCTAACGTGCGATCATGTGCCAGTACAATACATATATACTCACGTTCGCAAGTGGCTGTGGTAAAAAATTTGATAGGGGATAGCTTCGAGTAACCAGTACGTATGCATACATGGAGTGCTCCATTCGTCGACCGATATTGGCTAGAGCTTGACTTTTGTTCGCTAAAAGGATGGTAAAATGACCATGTCCGCATCTGTAAACAAGTATGATTATAGAACAAGGTTTTTAACTAGTTGGGCGTAGCCCGACCTTCGCGTATTGGTGGAAGGTCGGGCTACGCCCAACTAGGTTTTAACCGGACCACTTATTCCCCGAGGGGAAAAAAAATCAGTTGTGACCCCTGACGTATGCATTAACTGGCCCTCCCATACCAGCCATAGTTATAACCGGAGCACTTACAATAGTGTGGCTACACTAGCCTATACATGTAAGATGAGAAGAGCATTTAAGCTGCATGTGGCCAATAAATTTGCAAGTGCAATAAGCGCACAACGGGTTTATTGCATGCATGGTCATTACATTTTAATGGCTGCCTATGTAAACCGTGACGCAAGTGCGGTTGTGTATTCGTGAAATATACAACGTCGTATATTTAAAATGTACTGATCCGGCGTATATTTCAAGTATAGTCCAAAGTATACAGTATCGTATATAACAAACTTTTTGCACAGTGAACGATAGTTTTCTAACGTAATAACACCAATTAATAATTGGATCCAAGTGACGCTGTAGTCACATGACTAATTTCGTATGCAAGACTTGAATTCTCGCAAACGAAGCATGAAAAAAAAAACTGTAGTCTACACTAGTGATTATCTTTGATATGAAGGGCACATGTTTTTCGAGTTCAGCCTCCCTTTAACAGAAGTCCGTTCTAAATTCTGGATACCAAAGGGTCGCAGCTTAGGCAGGAAGCTTGTTTATCGTTGTGTCATCTGCAGGAGAGCCGAAGGAACGCCATATGTCGCTCCACCGCCACCACCTTTGCCAGTTCTCCGTGTGAAGGAGGATCCAGCTTTCACTTACACTGGAGTAGACTTTGCCGGCCCATTGTTTATTCGGACAAATGGTGCAAACTGTAGTGACAAGATATGGATATGCCTGTTCACCTGCCTTGTTACAAGGGCAGTGCATCTTGACATTGTTACTGACATGTCTTCTGAGAGTTTTATCCGCTGTCTATTTGCTGCTCGCAAAGGTCTACCTCACAGGTTTCTCTCAGACAATGGTAAAACGTTTAAGGCAGCTTCAAAGTATCTGAAATCCGTGTTTAAAGATGACACAGTGAGAGATCATCTAGCTAATCGCCACAGCAGCTGGACATTCAATATTGAACTGGCTCCATGGTGGGGAGGAAGTTTTGAACGGATGGTCAGGTCAACCAAGCGTTGCTTGCAGAAACTGGTTGGTCAAGCTCGATTATCACATGACAAGTTACTAACAACTGTTGTAGAGATCGAGTCAATCATCAATTCTCACCCCTTGAGCTACGTGTCAATGGATGATCTTGAAGATCCCCTGACTCCGTTGCACTTAATGATTGGCCGCCGAGTGCTCAATCTCCCAGACCACTTAGGATACTATGTTGATGAGGATTTCACCATAGATGACACTCGTCTGACTCGGCGTATGAAGTACCTGAACAACCTGCTGAACCATTATTGGATGAGGTGGCGAAGTGAGTATTTGGTTGAGCTAAGGAAAGCCATCGTCATCTGCTGGGCAAGTCAAAGCGAACATCCCAGATTGCTATAGGGGATGTGGTGATTGTACATGATGAGAGTCTCCCACGGAGTTTCTGGGAACTTAGTTGTGTGCAGAAACTAATTGTTGGACAAGACGGGGAGACCAGAGGAGCTACTTTACGAGTCATCAACAAGAAAGGCAAGAGTGCTTTGATGAATAGACCTGTACAGTTACTGTACCCAATGGAGATACATGTCACGGAGAATGAATCCACTGAACAAAGGATGGCTGGACAGGATGATTCAGAACCAATGGCCCAGCCCAGAAGTCAGCCACGCCCTCAACGTTCCGCCGCCAAAAGGGGAGAGGAATGGCGAAGACTCTGAACCCTTGCATTCGAGGAGGACTAACGTTGACCATTGACTGGTCAACGGGGGGAGTGTGTTATGAACTGTATTACGTCATATTACGTGTGTATTCCGTGTGCATGCACAGTTGTTGTTGTGAAATGGTTCGGTGCACGAGTGGAACCAGCTGACTACTCAACGAACTAGCTAGAAGTTATTGAATCACTTACAATGTATGCTACCATTTTATTTCCCGAAAAGTTGAACAAGTTTGCAGAGGCATTCACAGTTATGGAGATGCACACGTTTAAACATGAACTTTTTTTATTGCAGGCGGATGGGGGTTGGGAGGCTGGCAATGGGCTAGACCAAAGTGATATTTTATATTAAATGTGATTTTTTTACTAGGGATTACATATGGAAGCTGCAAAAAAGAAGTGTTTAGTGTATTGATACCAAACTCATATGACAGCATTATGATAACTCAAAAAATTTCAGACTGTACAAAAGATAAAGGTGCCAATTTTATTGATTTAGACAACGTGCTAAAATCCTGGTCAAAAGAAATGAACATCACCTTGAATAGCTTTGTGATAACTACTGGTTTGAATTGCAATATTCTGCTGATATTGGTTAATGGTATTCCACTTGACATTGAGGGATTGAAAACTACTTTGAAGCCGATGCAGAATGAATTAAATATTGCTATCTTGTTGTTGCTGAACTTATATTAACTTACTCATTCACATGTGTGTCACACAAATGTTTGAAATTACATGAATTGAATGAAGGGGAGGGGCTGATAGCATCAGTTGCTCTGGGAAGACCCAGTTGGCATGGAGTACTAAACCCTATATGTGCTTGCCTTATATGTATGTCTTGTACCTCCATTATAGCATTTTAAAATTCCTATTAGACAATTGCACAATATGGTATGCAATATGCAAATATATGATTGTATTTATAAATTGTTAGGTACTAACTATACAGACCGTCCAATATCAATAATGTAAAATGTCCTTTCAATATGTGGGTGTGGTTGCTTCAGGTACACACCCTGATGCATTGCTCTGGGGGTTGGAAGAGAATGAAGAAGTCGTTATTGAGCACAAAATTCCTTACCTCATCTGTAAGAATTCAGCTAGCCAGACAGCTCCACATTTAAACAGTGCATCCATCAGCTTTCCTCTGTCCCCTCCATTCCTCTTAGACCAAATAACCAGCACCTCATAACAGTCAGTGTTGGGATCATCTTCAATCAGCAGCCACTTCTTAAGTTGGGTGCAGTCTTCAACATCGTGTGATACTTCACGTATTTCCTCATCACTGACAGGTGGCTGTATAGTTGATGTGTAGTTACCTGGGACAGTGGGTAGATGTGTAAGAACTGAAGCTGAGATACATGAGGCAAACTCACTTATTGCATAGAATTCTGTTATTGGAGTTAAGTAGCCATTTTTGGCTAATGCCTGTGCAAGCTTCTCCTTGATGGGTAGAGAGTAGCCATTTTTCCAGGTTTGCATCATGGATAGTATAAACTCCTGCACAGTGTAGTATTGAGACATCTCTTGCTTCACTTCTGTTCTGGTAAAGCCAAGGGCTACCCCCAAATATTCTATCTTCTGGGGTGTTAGGGCGGCCAGGTCATTTGCAGTGCCATAGGTTTATTGCCCAGATTAGTAGAGTGATTGTTTTCTACAAATACCTACAGAAATCAAACATTACATGCAGCACAAATTTTTACAATGCTCATAATACCTTCAAACAGTTCATGTAGTGCTTAGTTTTCAACACCTTTCCATCTTTGGATTCATGTTCATACGCACCTTTACCCAAGCAACGTCTTATGATGTATGGCCCTTTAACCTTTCTGTAAGTTTCCCACGCTGAAGTTGCTGAGTGTTTTCCAAAAGCACTTTAGTTCCCTCTTTGAATTGCTAAAATGGTAGGATGTCATCACAATTAACATAGCTGAAATGCAACATACTTCAAAAAAATGTCGTCTATCAAAATACTCCTTTTACTGGCTCTGAGCTTTGGTTATATTTGCACTGGCTTTGTCTTTAATTTCATCCGTTATCTGCAGCATTGTACTTTAAAATTCTTCCACATTCTCATCTTCTAAACTGTGGTTTGAAAGGAACTCAACATCAATAGGTAGACGAGGTTGACGATGATACATCATGAAATAAAGTGAGTAGCCAGTGGATTTATTTTTCGAGACGTGATTGCAAATAAAACGCTGTCAATTTTCTCATCCCATTCACTTATGTCACTCATTGATTTAGCCAGACATCTTGACAAAGTTTGATTAAATCGCTCAGTTAACCCATTGGTCTGAGGGTTCAGTATATAAATACACAAACTGCATATGATATGGTTATCCTAACTTACCTGAGGGTGATAGGGTGAGGTGACATTATGTTTAGTGTTTGTTTTCATGAAAAGTTCGTCTGACAGTTTATTGACAAATTCTCGGCCTTGATCACTTATAATGATAACTGGGCATATCAGCTGCATGCAAATGATTTACAGATATCTGTTAATTCAGGCATGCACATATATAAATATGTATATGCAGTAGCATGCATGTAACAGCATAAATGCAAAGGCTCACCGAATACAAGAACTGAGCAACACCAGGTGCACTTTTGTCCTGAAGTGGTGTAGATTCAGCCCACTTGGAATAATAGTCAGTCACAGTCATTATGTACTTATTATCTCTAGGTGTGATAGCTAGTGGGCCTATGAGGTCTATTCCTATCTGATGCCAAACTTCATCAATTTACAGGGATTGGATGTAATGGTGCATGACCTTTCTTTAACTTTGGATTAATCCTTTGACAACGTTCACACAAACTGATCTGGGTGTTGAAGAATATCAGCTACAAGCATGCTTTAACCATGATTGTAACTTATGTAGGAGCACACTTGATTGTAAAGCTCAGGCCAGTAATATCTGTCGCTGATCTGAGCAAGCGTTTTGTCTTATACCCAGATGACCTTCTGCGTGAACGGTCTTTACAATTTTCAGTTGGTCTTCCTCCTTTTCAATGACCATCCTCGGGCATTGCTTAGTTTTGCCACCTACGTAGTACAAATGGCCAGCTTCAACACTGAAAAACGCAGCTCACTTTCGAAGTCCCCGTTTGTATTCCTTGCTCACATCCGACGGATAGAGCGCATATGTGACATATTCAAATATAGCGCTATACGAGTACTTTGAAGCAGATGTGTCGCACTCTACAGTCCCTCCTGTAACGCTCATAGCAGCTGGATAACTAGAGAGAGTGTGCAGGTGGCACGCATGCGTGTGTACTTACGTTTTTCATGCAGACTGATTGACTTCATGCATGCATGAAAGCTTCAGACGGCAAAGTGGTGCATGTATATGCTATGTGCTGTATGTTATGTGCATTATGTGTATAATATCTTGGTTATAGCAAAGGGGGCCCTCCTGGGGCCCCAAAACCCTAGCGAAATGGGGCCCATGAGGGGGCCCAAATCACTAGCGTTTTGGGGCCGGGGGGCCAAATCGCTCCTACACCGGTATGTCCAAAATAGTAATCACAAATTTACATGGCAATTAAAAAGAAACCAAAACCCCACATCACTTTGACTGACGCTACGATAAAGGATGGCAATTGCATGACCTCATAACAAGTTAAGGTTCTGTTGCCCGTAGAGTTTGGTTGTTCAGAAGACAGCAAAGCAAGAGCACGTGCTCGTTTATTGTACGAAGAGGATCAACAAAACTAGCTTCGAGCAGTATCACAAGAACCCTGAGAACGTGCCGTAAAGAGACAGAAGATTTTGAACCAAATAATACTAAGTGCCTAGAAATAGGGGTATCACCAGAACCCCGAACTGCCCGAACCAATGCGAGCAGCTGCATGTGATGAGAAAGTCAAATTCAGAGCAAATAGAATGTGCTGAAGAAATATACCAATAAAACCTAAAGGTACGTTGATGTAGGCTTTGATTGTTTTTTTTTTGACGCTTCATGTTGTGAACGTGCTACTCGACGAAAAAGTTAAAATTGAGGCTCAACATGGTAAAGTCGTCCAATGGTATGTCGTACGTAGCTGCTTACTTTTGATCGATGCATTTGCACCAGTGCTGGTTTGTGTGAGGTGTGATAGCTGATATCACCAAGTGTCTGTATCAAGGCATGGCCTCAGTAATATTAATGGAACTAGGTTGGCATGTACTTGTGTCCCAGCACATTAGTGTGCTATGTGTGTATGTCATGGATACCAGGTCTCACTTGGACAGTTGTGATATAATGAATTACAGCGTAGTTGCTGGTAGAGGTTACAGATAGCCAGGATAAGTCTTCTATGACTTACATGAATGGTAGGTGTGTGGTGATGGAGGAGATAGTATGTGTGTTAATTAAAATTATGCTGCGGAAGTGAGTGTAGGTTGCTCTCTCCAGTGGGGGCAGAGTTACTCAAATTGGGGCAAAAAAGGTATGCAAAACACAGAGGTAATCTCACTCAAGGTACAACTTATGAGATGTGTTTTTAACGATACATTGTCGCCTACGCGTAAGCGCATCAACCTACATGTAGGCTTGCTAAAGAGCCAGCGGTTGAATGAGTTCCAAAGCGAATTGAAAATGAAGACACATGCTTAAGTGTTACATTATTCGAGTTCAAAGATTTAAACGCCATTGAATGCGATGACCATAGGCTGCAATAGAACGCCCACACACTTAGGCTAAACACCTACATGTAGGCTCTATTATTAATACATGTATATGCAAGCCTACATTTATATCCTCACAGTACATTGCTCAAATCACTTTAATTTGCAGAGCACTAAATTGTTGTAATGAAAGAAGAGGTGACTGTGGCCACATACATACATACATACATACATACATACATACATACATACATACATACATACATACATACATGCATACATACATACATACATCACATATGACGCTCAGTTCTGATCTCTGTATGCACATGTAGTTAACAGCATACATGCACTACATTGCAATCTATCTATGCTGTGTCTTTCATACAGGATGCATGTACATGCACCATTGTACACTTGCATATGCACACCACACGCATGAGACAAAGAGTAACACAATTAAGGCTGTATGTTTCTACTCACATCACACTTTCTATAGTCAGTGGGAGGTGCTTAATAACACTTTCCTATATGGCATTCTCTTATAGTTCATATTTCTGCATCATCCACTTCTGTTCCAAAAAGTTTCAGCTCAAACCGTTTATAAATGCAAATGCTGACTCTCACACAAGAATATCCATGTCTACATGAACCATTTCTAAACCTAACAATGCTTGCAACACTGTGCACACTCATGTACATGCAGTACATGTTGCCGTACTCATTCCCAACACATGCAGTGTGTATCAGTACAAGCATTCTAGATGGAAAAGCTGCGAAAAATTAAGCACAAAATTCATCATTTTCGTTGTGCAACTTACGCAAACGATGTTACACTTCGTTGTGTCCACCCACAATAGTTAGACCAGTATCAAATAAACAATATGTAACTGCTTTTGTCCACAAACAACGACATTAAATCCACCCGGGTTTTGCGAAAACGCAAAGAAACACCCCCATATTTCGGAGCGCAATGCAATAAACTACTAAGGTTGCTATGACACTATCAATTTAATTTAATTTGCGGGATCATTGAACAAAGATTTGATATAAAGAGAATAGCTACAAGAAGGTACCCAGACAGCAGGTTGTAATGTTTGAATTTGCAGAAAATTCAATTTCCAAATATAGTGTAGCCAGTCTTAACATACCTGAGTGGAGACTATACCGTACGAGGGGACAATATGGCTATATATATGGGACAGTTCACGCGAAACTGGCGTATCACGTTTTTATATATAAAGTTATAAAAATGATTCACTTTGAAATCGCTACATCTCCCGAACCGTAAATGCTATTGACTTCCTATTTTCACCACTTCATACTAAATCATTTCTCTCTGGTAAAATAAATTTTGGGCTCTTGCATTAGCTTCGTGCCAGTGTTGCAACGTCCGATACCCCTTGGGGTTCAAACTGGCCATATCTTTCGGCAGGACATTTCAATTAACTTCAAATTCGGTTTATACGTAGAGGGGTCCTGTACCTATCGATTTGTCCTGTTCGTTAATTTTTACTTTATCCGTTACGGAGATACAGCTGTGCAAAGTAATTGCACATTTCTCGTTCATTTCGCGCCATTAACCTACACCAACCTGGTTCCCGCTACTCCGAGCACATGAATATACAATAACCTCCCGTGCCCATGCCACTACATGTACAACTGAAGTGCCACCGTTGTTCTTACAAACGTTAGTGGTTCTCTTCTATAACAAACAAGATTCGTTAAGCGATCAAAATGCGTGGGATTCAGCTACCATCACCATACAAAACACGGTACGTACTACCAGTACCGATACGCGCGCACAACAATGTGTGTCCCTGTCGATTCGGTCATACTCTTTGGGTGTCACTCATTGCGTGGCCATTTATAGGCTCACAACCTATGATAGTACGTCAGAGCCATGAGGTAAAGTGCACGGTGTATCAGCTAGGCTATGGGAGAGACGTGGTCGAGTTAAAGACACATGCAGCGCAGCTATGCTGGAACATGTAACCCTTCCTTATTGTCGGGATTTGCGTTCTGCTGGCACATATGTTTTAAACGCCCACCGTTTTTCATTTCATCTGCATGGCTGGCACACACACACCCATGAACCAACACATACACACGTCTCACATCACACTTATACACACTCATTCCACTACCAGTATTCTTTCCCCTTGCTGTACACCCTGTAAATAGTTATGTGCTACATGGATTCACACATAAGCTTTGTCTATTGGCTTACTATCCAACCCTCTTTCTCAATTATTTATATTCTGACTGATGTGTTTTTCACGTGTGTAACTGGATTGTGTGTTTTATACACAGTGGTATAGGAGCATGGGGGCAAAGGCCCCCCTCCCAACCCCTCCCCCCCAATGGTTGTATCTACTGGATTAATGTGTTGTACGTACTGGACTATTTGTTCCTGTCTCACAGTACCTGTCACATCATGACGTACCATGCCTCATGTCCCATATTCCATTACATGCATCCATTTACACACTCACACACTCATACAGACACAACACTCACAACTATCCCATGCCAAACACTATATACGCTGAGGCTCTGAGTGTGTACCATTGAGAGGTTCAAAAAGACTTAGGACTTACTATTTATTACCTTCCTTTGTTATATAAAATTTCCAGGGCCCTGATCTTTATCTTTAGGGATAAAGCAGGAATAATATTCCTGCCAGGCTTATGTACAAAAGTATGTTTACAGAGTGGTAGATCTACATGTAATATCACAATAGCACAGATTCCTAGAAGGGGCCCATGTATAATGCTATACATACACACGCACGCACACACACACACACACACACACACACACACGCACACACACACACATACACACACACACATACACACAAACCAGTGCTACTTAGAAATAGTGGTTCTGGTGGGTATGACTGTCAGTTTGCTATGACCAGATGCAAAGCCACCCATGGAAGTCACCCATGGAATATTGACTCATGTGATGGTGGCAAATAGATAGGCTAATGCCTTTGTGTTTAGGACTCTGCCATTAAGAGACATATGGTCACATACCCACCTGAGGATCAGAGCGGTTGGTGTCATTTTTTTGTGGATCTGGGCAGTGCTGCTTCCAAACATGTTACAGACCTGTGAGTTCCATAGGCTTTTGCATTTGGTCATATGTGTAGCAACAAACTTGACAGTCATCCTCACCTGAACCACTAATTCTTCTTGTTAGTAGCATTGGAATTTCAGTGTGCGTGTGTGTATGTGTGTGTGTGTGTGTTTGTGTGTGTGATGTGAGTGCTTGTGTGTGTGTAGCATTGGAACCTTTCTTTCTTGGAGGATGTGCAATTTATTTTTGTAATGTGTTGACAAGGATTGTACGGTACGTAAGTACTACCAGTACCGATACGCGTGCATAACATCATGTAGAAATTGTGTCCCTGTTGATTTGGTCATACACTTTGGGTGCCACTCATTGCGTGGCCATTTATAGGTTCACAACCTATAACAATACGTTAGAGCCATGATATCTAGTGCACGATGTATCAGCTTGGCTATGGGAGAGGCGTGGTCGAGTTAAAGACACATGTGGGCTGGAACACATGTAACCCTTCCTTATTATGCGTTCTGCTGGCACATATAACACCCACCATTTTTCATTTCATCTGCACGGCTGGCACACACACCCATGAACCACACCCATGAACATACACACGTCTCATGTCATGACTATTCACACTCTTTCCATCATAAGAGACTATTCTTTTCCCCTTGCTGTAAACCCTGTAAATTGTTATATTGCACACAACATAACAATTTACATGTGCTACATAGATTCACTTATATGCTTTGTCGATTTGAACTTTTTTTTCTATATCTTTCGGTTACAGTGCTTTCACTGGCCTATCTCTTTCTCAACTATTTTTGTTATGTTTATATTCAGATTCATTCTCTTTATGTTTGGTCCTACATGTGCAAGTAACATTACCTTCTATTTCTTTAGTGGTCATAATTGTATCAGCACAAAATGGTAGTATGTCTTTTCAGACTCATGCCCTCCACTGTATGCTCATATCCCATGGCCTCCTCTACATGGTCATGTCCAAAGGACTCCATGTCACTGATGTGATGTATTTCACACATGCAACTGGACTGTGTGTTGCATGGATTGGGCTGGTGTCAGTGGGTAGGATCACGGGGGTCATGGGGGCAAATGTCACAATACATTTCATTTTGTCAGAGGCCCCCGTGAGGCTCCACTATACATGTCCCATATACCATTCACTGTACTCAAATTGGGAGGGTTTTAAAGACTCCTCTATTTCAGCTGATAGTGGTCATGAAAGAGTTGGAATGATGGGGGAGGGGGGGGGGGGGCTCACCATCAAGGTGTTCTTGTATATATAATAGTCCTGAAGCTTCATGTGTACATGTAAGTAAAATACCAACTCAGTACTGCGGGTATACCCATGGGTAAATAGAAGCCATGTCAGTGAATGCTCTCTGTATAAACTCTACAGTGGCCCAGTCTTTCCAAATCTTTGAGATAGGCTAAGCAATAATATTCACTGCCACTTATGCAAGGCTTCCCATCTGTCCGCAAGTAGCTTGCACAAAAAATAAATCCTCTAAGAAAGGTACCAATGCTATAAGCACACACACACACACACACACACACACACACACACACACACACACACACACACATACCACACAATGGTAGTTTTGAAAACGCTTAGCAAGCTGCGTTTGGACCTCCACCAATGGTAGCCCCTATATGTTGGTACAAGGCCACCAATGGATGCATGCTACTTGCTCCACCACATCAGTGCTTCCATCCCCACCTGTTTCACATGGGATTCCCCACCCACTTCACAGCAGGTGCCCCTTGCTCCTTCACATCAGGGAACCCCCTCTTCCATAGATGTCACACTTCGACGTAGGGATCTCCTTCCCCCCTTTTACCATTCCATCCAGGAGACACCCTCCCACCTCCTCCACACAGTATACCCCTCCTAAACAGTGTAACACCACTAATGGTCTTATTTCAAAATATCTCATGAAGAAAAAGAATTGATGGAACAAGTAATAAAAACATTAAGTTGGTATATATGATTGACAGGCAATAGAGGAAATATGTTATATTTAGCACATTTGTAGGACATTATGTTGTTCAACTGTTTGTGTATTACATTTCCCCGTAGTAGACCCTTGTTTTCTTCCTTTTGCCTTCCAATCCTATATGCCATCAACTTTCTCATAGAGAATGTCTTTATTACTTGTATGCAAGGCTTCCATCTCTAGGTGAGCAGATCTAGAAGTAGCTTGTCAACACATCACAAAAAATAAATTGCAAAAGAAAGATTCCAATGCTATGTAGACACACACACATACACTCACATACACAAATACACACACACACACACACACACACACACACACACACACACACACACACACACACACACACACACACACACACACGGAAATTTCAATGCTCCTTAGGATTAGTGGTCCTTATGAGGATGGCTGTCAAGTTTGCTACACATACGACCAAATGCAAAAGCCTATGTAAGTCACCTGTAACATCTTTGGGAGCAGCACTGCCCCAGATCCAAAAACAGACGTAAAATATGACACCAAGTGCTGTGATCCTCAGGTGGGTTTGTGACAGTATGTCTCATTAATTGCAGAGTCCTAAACATAGCCTATCTATTTGCCACAATCTCATGTAAATCAACATTCCATGGGTGACTTCCATGGGTGGCTTTGCATCTGGTCATAGCAAACTGACAGTCATACCCACCAGAACCACTAATTCTAAGTAGCACTGGTTTGTGTGTGTATGTGTAGTGAGTGTGTGTGTATGTGTGTGTGTGTGTGTGTGTGTGTGTGTGTGCATGTGCGTGTGTATGTATAGCATTATACATGGGCCCCTTCTACGAATCTGTGCTGTTTATCTTTTGTGATATTACTTGTAGATCTACCACTCTGTAAGAGGGACTTTAGTAGACCTACTTTTGTATATACGTCCGCGGCAGGAATATTATTCCTGCTTTATCCCAAAAGACAAAGATCAGGGCCCTGGTATAACAAAGGATGGTAATAAATAGTAAGACCGAAGTCTTTTTAAACCTCTCAATGGTACACACTCAGAGCTTCAGCGTATATAGTGATTGGCATGGGATACATGTAGTTGTGAGTGTTGTGTATATATGAGTTTGTGAGTGTGTAAATGGATGCATGTAATGGAATATGAGACATGAGGCATGGTACGTCATGATGTGGCAGGTACTGTGAGACAGGAACAAATCGTCCAGTACATAACACATTTATCCAGCACATACAACCAATGGGGGTAGGAGTTGGGAGGTGGGCCTTCCTCTGAAAAAATTGTTGGGACTTTGCCCCCATAGCCTCCATGCTCCTATACCACTATGTATAGAACACACAATCCAGTTACACACGTGAAAAACACATCAGTCAGAATACAAATAGTTGAGAAAGAGGGTTGTATAGTAGGCCAGTGAAAGCACTGTAACCGAAAGACATAGAAAAAAAGTTCAACTAGACAAAGCTTATAAGTGAATCCATGTAGCGCATAACAATTTATAGGGTGTACAGCAAGGGGAAAGAATACTGGTAGTGGAATGAGTGTGTATAAGTGTGACGTGAGATGTGTGTATGTGTTGGTTCATGGGTGTGTGTGTGCCAGCCATGCAGATGAAATGAAAAACGGTGGGCGTTTAAAAAATATGTGCCAGCAGAACGCAAATCCCGACAATAAGGAAGGGTTACATGTGTTCCAGCCTAGCTGCGCTGCATGTGTCTTTAACTCGACCACGCCTCTCCCTTAGCCTAGCTGATACACCGTGCACTATATCTCATGGCTCTGACGTACTGTTATAGGTTGTGAGCCTATAAATGGCCACGCAATGAGTGGCACCCAAAGAGTATGACCGAATCGACAGGGAGACGATTTCTACATGATGTTGTGAGCACGTATCGGTACTGGTAGTACATACTGTACAATCCTTGTCAACACATTACAAAAATAAATTGCACATCCTCCAAGAAAGAAAGGTTCCAATGCTACACACACACAAGCACTCACATCACACACACAAACACACACACGCACACTGAAATTCCAATGCTACTAACAAGAAGAATTAGTGGTTCAGGTGAGGATGACTGTCAAGTTTGTTGCTACACATATGACCAAATGCAAAAGCCTATGGAACTCACAGGTCTGTAACATGTTTGGAAGCAGCACTGCCCAGATCCACAAAAAAATGACACCAACCGCTCTGATCCTCAGGTGGGTATGTGACCATATGTCTCTTAATGGCAGAGTCCTAAACACAAAGGCATTAGCCTATCTATTTGCCACCATCACATGAGTCAATATTCCATGGGTGACTTCCATGGGTGGCTTTGCATCTGGTCATAGCAAACTGACAGTCATACCCACCAGAACCACTATTTCTAAGTAGCACTGGTTTGTGTGTATGTGTGTGTGTGTATGTGTGTGTGTGTGCGTGTGTGTGTGTGTGTGTGTGTGTGTGTGTGCGTGCGTGTGTATGTATAGCATTATACATGGGCCCCTTCTAGGAATCTGTGCTATTGTGATATTACATGTAGATCTACCACTCTGTAAACATACTTTTGTACATAAGCCTGGCAGGAATATTATTCCTGCTTTATCCCTAAAGATAAAGATCAGGGCCCTGGAAATTTTATATAACAAAGGAAGGTAATAAATAGTAAGTCCTAAGTCTTTTTGAACCTCTCAATGGTACACACTCAGAGCCTCAGCGTATATAGTGTTTGGCATGGGATAGTTGTGAGTGTTGTGTCTGTATGAGTGTGTGAGTGTGTAAATGGATGCATGTAATGGAATATGGGACATGAGGCATGGTACGTCATGATGTGACAGGTACTGTGAGACAGGAACAAATAGTCCAGTACGTACAACACATTAATCCAGTTTATACAACCATTGGGGGGGAGGGGTTGGGAGGGGGGCCTTTGCCCCCATGCTCCTATACCACTGTGTATAAAACACACAATCCAGTTACACACGTGAAAAACACATCAGTCAGAATATAAATAATTGAGAAAGAGGGTTGGATAGTAAGCCAATAGACAAAGCTTATGTGTGAATCCATGTAGCACATAACTATTTACAGGGTGTACAGCAAGGGGAAAGAATACTGGTAGTGGAATGAGTGTGTATAAGTGTGACGTGAGACGTGTGTATGTGTTGGTTCATGGGTGTGTGTGTGCCAGCCATGCAGATGAAATGAAAAACGGTGGGCGTTTAAAACATATGTGCCAGCAGAACGCAAATCCCGACAATAAGGAAGGGTTACATGTTCCAGCATAGCTGCGCTGCATGTGTCTTTAACTCGACCACGTCTCTCCCATAGCCTAGCTGATACACCGTGCACTTTACCTCATGGCTCTGACGTACTATCATAGGTTGTGAGCCTATAAATGGCCACGCAATGAGTGACACCCAAAGAGTATGATCGAATCGACAGGGACACACATTGTTGTGCGCGCGTATCGGTACTGGTAGTGCGTACCGTGTTTTGTATGGTGATGGTAGCTGAATCCCACGCATTTTGATCGCTTAACGAATCTTGTTTGTTATAGAAGAGAACCACTAACGTTTGTAAGAACAACGGTGGCACTTCAGTTGTACATGTAGTGGCATGGGCACGGGAGGTTATTGTATATTCATGTGCTCGGAGTAGCGGGAACCAGGTTGGTGTAGGTTAATGGCGCGAAATGAACGAGAAATGTGCAATTACTTTGCACAGCTGTATCTCCGTAACGGATAAAGTAAAAATTAACGAACAGGACAAATCGATAGGTACAGGACCCCTCTACGTATAAACCGAATTTGAAGTTAATTGAAATGTCCTGCCGAAAGATATGGCCAGTTTGAACCCCAAGGAGTATCGGACGTTGCAACACTGGCACGAAGCTAATGCAAGAGCCCAAAATTTATTTTACCAGAGAGAAATGATTTAGTATGAAGTGGTGAAAATAGGAAGTCAATACCATTTACGGTTCGGGAGATGTAGCGATTTCAAAGTGAATCATTTTTATAACTTTATATATAAAAACGTGATACGCCAGTTTCGCGTGAACTGTCCCATATATATATATATACTACGACACCGTTACTTAACAAAACAATGCTTCAATACATAACACAACATTCATAGCATGTTAGTTATCGAGTGGATATCATGATCTTTCGTAATATCAGTTCCGCTGGAAGCACCATGAGGCCATGTGATTTCAGTCTCTCTCTCCCTCTCTCTCTCTCTCTCTCTCCCCACCCTCCCCCTCTCTCTCTCTCTCCCTCTCTCTCTCCCCCCACCCCCCCCCCCCTCTCTCTCTCTCTCTCTCTTTTTCTCTCTCTCTCTCTCTCTCTCTCTCTCACTTCCTCCTTAATTCTCTTCCCCTCTCCCACCTACCTGCCAAAGGATAATAAAACCATCGTGGCACTGAAAGCAGTGTGTCCCACAGTGCCACGCACGAACTGGTCTTTCAACCCTGCACGGGTTAGCGGCTATATGGAGAGGTATAATGACCATGATATACTCACGAACTCACAAGAACGTTCGCGTTCACACGAGCCATATTTGATTTCCAAAAAACTAAAAAGAATCAATTATAGCATGCATGGGTACCCGGCTTAACTAGTTGGGCATGAATGTACCTTCACATATTTGCTATACTAATATATAAAGAAGAAAAAAAGGATAAAATATATCCACGGTGAGCAGATGTCAGGACCTTTAGAAGTAAAACTTGCCTTGGTAGATTAATTTCTGCCCTTATACAAGTGGTATCATCCTCTAATATTTCATCCATTTATGAAATGCCCACTGTAAAATATTTTCATCAGAGGAGTCATGTTGGAGCAACTCGTCCCAGATATATATACAAGTAATAAAAACATTCTCTACACGAGTAGAAGGTTGGTGGTATATAGGAATCAAAGGTGATGGTGGTGTAAAAAGCAAGGGAACAAGGCTTCTGATTGAAAAGGATAAATGAAATATACCTATATTAGCAGCATATGTCATATTTAAATGTGCGTGCTAATATAGATCTATTTCATTGTTCCTTTTCAATCAGAAGCCTTGTTCCCTTGCTTTTTACACCACCATCACCTTTGATTCCTATATACCATTAACCGTCTCGTGTAGAGAATGTTTTTATTACTGGTTTCCTTAATTTTTCTGGTGGATTTGGTATCGGAAGTTTCGTTAGAAACTTCCATATAGGATTTGACCACGACTATGAAAGTCATTAAAAAAACGCGACCCGTCTGTAACAACACTCCCGACGATCGGATCGTGTAGCTTGTTTTAGCAATCGATCTAGAAGTCAAAAATGAGTAGTTTCGTTTTTGTTTCATGTCGCTGAACCGCGTGGTTGTTGAGAACAAGAGTGTACTGCTCGTCCTCGTACCCAGTCTCGGAACAAGGGGCGGGTCGTCTTCTTATTCTCCTTCTCCTCCTTCTTGGCAACGCATAACTCAGGACAGGAACATTTCTATGCGATGAAATTTTCACCAATAGCTTCAGAATCGGCTGGAGGACTCGCTTTTATATAATATATGAAAAAAAAATTAAGAAAACAAGTAAATAAAAACATTCTCTACGAGAAAGTTGGTGGGATATAGGATTTGATTATGACATTGGTGGTGTAAAAAGCAAGGAAACAAGGTCTTATCAGAAGGGAAAATGTCATAGTCCTATATTTTGCACACAAACAACACATGCCCTAGAAATGTGCTAAATATAGGACTATGACATTTTCCCTTCTGATAAGACCTTGTTTCCTTGCTTTTTACACCACCAATGTCATAATCAAATCCTATATCCCACCAACTTTCTCGTAGAGAATGTTTTTATTTACTTGTTGTATTTAGTTCTTGAAACGCATAGAATCAGGTAGCATAAACGTCAACTTGCGCGATCATGACAGGTTTATTTTAGAATCTGCAATTCTGTTGAGGTGTGCACCAAACATTACACTAGTCCGCAGACTATCTCCATTGAGGAGATATGCTCTAGTTGTAATGTAAAATAAACTCTACGATCACTACAGTCTTGCATTGGATCTACACCTCTCTTTAAATCAATCATTTGCTGATCAGAGAGTGGACAAGTGGTATCTGGCAAATCAACATTGTCATTAACTTTGGCCACACAAGGACCTGACCAATCGATTCCATACTGATCATCAATTTCATTTTCCAGTGTACCCTTTACAACATTCATATCAGCATTAAGCTTTGCCATCCCAGAGTTGATATGGAGTCATATTGTTTTCACTACAAAGTTTGTGATGGCAATAAGCTTTCACGAAAATTATCCAATTGATGCTGAATATGACAGGTGTATACATAGTGTAGGCTATAGATGTTCTTTTCATTAGCAGGATCCAGCAAACTGGCATCTTCAAAAGAGATTATAAAAGAAAGATATGCAGCCAGCAAACACATCCCTCCACAATTGCTCTATTCGTTGATTTATGTACACTCCTTCCAGTGCTATCGCTTCCATGCCCAGGTCCACAACTTGGATGACTTATTTATGTCAATTTGGTCTTTAATGGTGGAGGGCAAGAGTATAAGTGTATGATTGATGTTGTGAAGCTATATTGGTGCAATATCTCAGAATCGAAGCGTGTGTGACGGTGAGTATAATACTGTGCAGGACAACATTAACTCACCTATGTGCTTGATCACATGGTGGCCATGTTGCCTGAAGTCATGCTAGCTGATGTTTCCCAGGAGATGAAGCCAGTATATATGCATGTACTATAAATCTGTCAACACAATTCTACTTGAGCCTGGCGACGTAACGAGACTGGTCATTACTGGCGTTTCTGGGTGTGGAAAATCGTACCTAACAGCTGCATTGGTGGTTTGTTTGAATTCACAAATAATTAAATGTGCAAAGGATACAGTATTGTCTCTATAGCAAATTTTCTATGCTTTATTAAAAGTTGTGATTCTTATTTAAGATATGCTTTGAACATTGCACTACACAAGGACTTGAAAAATGAAGATTTACATCAATTATACCAGTGTACTGATGCAGCAAATTTTTTTACCTTCTTAGCAGATTTAATTTGATCTTTATTGTTGATCAATTCAACGTATTTGACTCCACAAAAAGCTCAAAGTCATGTTATGTCACTCAAGAACAGAAAACCAGTGCTAAGAAATATCATGGAACCATTCAAAGCAATGATAGTTTTAAGTCCATCAGATGATTACATCAATCACTCAGATATTGGTTGTGAATATAATTCATCAGTTATTGATCTCAGTGAACCAATGAAATATGTAAGCAGTAATTGTCACTCAGACATTGGTTGTGAATGTAATTCATCCGTTATTGATCTCAGTGAACCAATGGAATATGTAAGTAGTAATTGTAGTGTTGTGTACTCAGTTCCTGATTTGTGCTAGTTGGCAATGAGTTGAATGTGCCATATTATTATCTGGGGCTGGTACGGGCTTTGGGGCTGTGAGGTATTTACGGGCCCCATTGGTCTGTTATGTGACTACAAAAAAATGTCAGGAATTATTAGAAACAGTAACTTTAACGGACAGAAGTCAATTATTTCCGTGGGCATGCAGGTCGTTTAATTCTTGTCACGCCACTAAATCATACAGTCACTAACATTTTTTTTCTTGCTGGTAAGCGACTTTTGGAAGATATGCTACCAATTTTGGGATAGGAAAAAGGCATATATCATTGTTGCCATGCATGTTTAGTGTTAGAAGTAGGGATTGTGCACTGCAGCTACTGCCCAAATTTACGCACCTGCCCACCGGCATGGATATGTTATGGCGCAGCTGCCCTCAAGAGTTAAACCCTTTGTTGCTAGCTTTTTATATCCAGAAATGCGCGGTCAAAATTGTTGCGGTTTGTACATTCGCGTATACATGTACTTCCGGATAACTCCCATAGAAAATGAACGGTGTTTTATAAACTTGATTGTTACTTAATAACGTAATAGGGTACAACTTTTGTGGCTATCAATATTGTTTCAGATGCGTACAAGCTTGATTAAGCTGAACAAAAACCAACCGCTTTGTATTGAAAATTGTTGTAGTTTTTGTGAAAACAGCACTTTCCATAGAGATGTATGGAAAATCAACTTTTTTACACCTAATTAATGTATTCTGCAGCTCATAATTCTTACACCAGTTTAGATTCAGATTTTGTGGGCCCCCAGAATAAGAGATCATGCAGTTCTATTAATTTTAGGGATATTTTTAAAAAAAATTACCTAGTATAGATTTCGGCCATTTGAATTTTTAATTGTTTTGGGTCACAGCCATCTTATTATGTGTTTTTAGATAGCTAAATGCAAATTAATTAATTAACTGGAACGTTGGCTCATTGAATAGGTTATTTGTCTAGTGCAAATGATGTCATGGGGCGCTGGCTGTACCAAATACTACAACATTAGAGAGTATACGTGTATTCATCCACTTCTTTTGTGCGCGCGAGATCTGGAGTTCGTGCGTGTGTTTGTATGTGTGATTGCGTGTGTCTACATGTAGGCCTATGTGTGTGAGTGCGTGTGCGTGTGTGTGTGCGCGCGCGCTCATACACGCACACGACTCTAACTATGCAAGCAGAGGGAAAAAGAGGAAGGATTCATAGCCACTCGCACAACGCCCGTGAGCGCGCGCGTTCGTGTGATTGTAACACGTGGTGTGTGTGTGTGTGTGTGTGTGTGTGTCTGTGTGTGTGTGTGTGTATGTGTGTGTGTGTGTGTATGTGTGTGTGTGTGCGTGCGTGCGTGCGTGTGTGTGTGTGTAAAAAAAAGTGTTGTGCTTGAATGGACATGGATAACTTTATAGTTTGGGGGTGCGGGGGTGGGGGGGAGATAAATAGGCCTGAAGTCATTGTGTCTAAATTCATATCCATATCTAATAGGTTTCTATTCAGGCATGCCCTAGCCCTGATACAAAAATTTTGGGGGGCTAATTTTACAGTCCATGTATACATATATGTCACTTTTCGTGAAAGTGAAGAGCGAACATGTAGATCATGTAGATATAATTCTAACTCGATATTAGTATATGGGACAGTCTCCGAGAAAATGGCCCTTCGCTATACAATTTTAAAGTTATAAAAATGACTCACGTTTGAATCGTTATAACTTTGTAACGGTACACGCCATTGACTTCCTATTTTCAACACTTCATACTACACCATTTCTATAAGGTAAAATAGATTTTGGAGTCTGGCATTAGCTTCGTGCTAGTGTTGCAACGTCCGATACTCCTTGGGGTTCAAACTGGCTATATCTTTCGGCAGGACGTCTCAATTAACTTCAAATTCGGTTTATACGCAGAGGGGTCATGTACCTATCGATGTGCCCTGTTCGTTAATTTTTACTTGATCCGTTACGGAGATACAGCTGTGCAAAGTAATTGCACATTTTTCGTTCATTCCGCGCCATTAACCTAGTACAACTTGGTTCCCGCTACTCCGAGCACATGAAATACAATAACCTCCCGTGCCCATGCCACTGTATTAACCTGTACAACTGAAGTACCACCGTTCTTACAAACGTCAGTGGTTCTCTTCTATAATGGACAAGATTCGTTAAGCGATCGAAACGTGTGGGATTCAGCTACCGTCATCATACGGTACGTACTACCAGTACCGATACGTGCGCACAACATTATGTAGAAATCGTGTCCCTGTCGATTCGGTCGTACTCTTTGGGTGCCACTCATTGCGTGGCCATTCATAGGCTTACAACCTATACGTCAGAGCCATGATATGTATAATGCACGGTGTATCAGCTAGGCTATGGCATGGGAGAGGCGTGGTCGAGTTAAAGACACATGCAGCGCAGCTAGGCTGGAACACACGTAACCCTTTCTTATTGTCGGGATATGCGTTCAGAGTGAAAATTATATCTGCCTATAAAATACTTCTAGTAAGTTTTTTGCAAATCAGAACAACTCCAGCTAAATGAGGGGCGTGCCCCAACAGAGCGTTCCTAGCACTAGCAACACGCTGGCGTTTTCTGCAGCCAGCTTGCAAGTAGCCTGCTGTACTATATTGGTCCTTATTATTTCAATCTACTACATTTACATTATTAAAACACTTACAATTACGAACGTTCCATCTACAGTCACATCTCCTCTCCATGGTGCCCCTGTACACCTCTACAGTCATAACTCCCCATCCTGTGCTCTTCACTACCCTCATCTGGGCTATCCTGTGCTCTTCACTACCCTCATCTGGGCTATCCTGTGCTTTTCACTACCCTCATCTGGGCTATCCTGTGCTCTTTACTACCCTCATCTGAGCTATCCTGTGCTCTTCACTACCCTATCCTGTGCTCTTCACTACCCTCATCTGAACTATCCTGCATGTGCTCTTCACTACCCTCATCTGGGCTATCCTGTGCTCTTCACTACCCTCATCTGAGCTATCCTGTGCTCTTCACTACCCTCATCTGAACTATCCTGTGCTCTTCACTACCCTCATCTGGGCTAATATGTGCTCTTCACTACCCTCATCTGGGCTATTCTGATGAGTGCCAAGATTTATTATATCAAGCTTGGTATCATGATGATGGCGTCTTAGCTGGAACTAAATCAGCATTGGTGCAAGCTCTTACCCTTATTGAAGAACTTGGGCCTTCATTAACATTTCAAAGCGCGAGATCTTCTGCCGGACCAACACTGCAATGTTCCCTACTTCAATGAAGGCTTCCCATGCCCCACACTTGGACATTCTTGGTGCTCCCATTGGGGATTACCTGTATTGTGCTAGCTTAATTTCTTCAAAACGCAACGAGGCGGTGAAGTTGTTGTCCAAAATTAAAGACATTGCAGCTATTGACCCTCAGGTAGCTTTTAATATTCTCCACATGTGTGGTGCCTTTTGCAAGCTGGTGCATCTTGCAAGGAGTACACCTCCAAGCTTAGCCTTTGACCCTTTGACAGCCATTGATGCCGAAGTCAGAGAATGTTTTGTCTTCTCCTTTATACTGGATCTTACTGACCATGCTTGGCAGCAGGCTCAACTGAGTCTGAAGTATGGTGGGCTTGGTCTATGTTGGGTCGCACTCCACTCTTGTGCTGCCTATACTGCCTCAGTTTGTGTCACTGGTTGTGCTACAGAGGGTAATCACCACCTTACTCGTGCTATTGACACCTTCAATACCCTAGTCTCTCCACAAGATACAGTCACGCTTGATTCCATTGTGTCATCACCTGTTCACCAGAAAAACCTTTCTAGTTGTATTGATCTCAAATGCTTTAGGTCTCTATTGGATGCTTCTTCTGTAGCCAATAAAGCTCGCCTTCTTTCTGTATCGGCGCCCCATGCTTCTTCATGGCTTACTGTGTTACACCTGGACCCAAGTGAGTTTTGTGTAGCAATTCAGTGGTGGTTAGGTGTGGATATCTCTAGAGGGCTCTCATGTCCTCTTTGCACGGACATAGCTTTGGACCCAATTGGTCACCATGCAGCTACATGTATGCGTGGGGGTGATGTGGTTTACCGCCATAACCATCTGCGGGATGTTTTTGCTGAGCTTTGCCATCAAGCACATTTAAGGGTAAAGGTGGAAGAAGGCAGTGGTCTTACATGCTCACACCCGACCAGCTGATGTATTGGTTAGGTGGAAAGCCAGCTGCATTCAACTTCATCGTAGCATCTCCATTGATACCAAAAACTTTGGGTCAGTCAAGTATTCACTCTGGTTTTGCTGCTGAGTTAGCTGAAACATGCAAACATCAGAGCAACGATGCTAAGTGCTCTGAACTTGGTTGGAGTTGTCTTGCCTAGCAGTTGAGACTTATGGTAATTGGGGGAAGGAGGTGGTCAATACATTTGTGCTACTGTCCCGCCGAATAGCCATGCATTCAGGGTATGCGAGGAGCAAGGTCACCCATGACCTATACAACAAGATGAACCTCACCTTGACGTGGTCCATTGCTCAAGCTATTCTAGTTAGGGGTCTTGGTGTGTGAACTTTACCTTGAACATAAAAACGTGCATGCAGATTTGTGTAATCATGAATAAGATTATTCTATAATAATCGGAAGTCTCGCTAGAGACTTTCATATAGGTTTTGACCCCGACTATGAATTTAATTAAAATCCCTTGACCCTACCGTAGCTTCGCTCCCGACGATCGGATCGTCTAACTTGTTGCGGCAATCGATCTAGAAGTCAAAACTGAGTAGTTTCGTTTTTGTTTCACGTCGTAGAACCGCGTGGTTGTCGAGAACGAAAAATACTGCCGTCCTCGTTCCCCTTCCAAAAATAATGGGCGGGTCGTCTGCTTCTTCTTCTTCTTCTGCTTCTTGAGAACTCATAACTCGGGACAGGAACACTTTTAAGCAATGAAAATTGCACCAATAGCTTTAGAATTTGATGGAGGACTCGCTTTGATACAAAAACGCCTAAAAGCCTATATACGGTCTTACCAATTCTAATTAAGCAAAGGTACCTAGAAAATTTTCACAATACGTCTGGATTGAATTAAATCGGTTAAATGAAAGGGGGGAAACCTGCGATGCAACAGTGATTTGGGTGTTAGAAAAATTAAGGAAACAAGTAAATAAAAACATTCTCTCTGAGAAAGTTTGTGGGATATAGGTTTTTCAGGCAAATAGTATACTGGTGTAAAAAGCAAGGAAGCAAGTTTCATCAGACGGGAAAATGTAATAGTCCTATATTTAGCACAGAAACAGCATATGCCTTAGTCGAAGTGTGCTAAATATAGGACTATTACATTTTCCCGTCTGATTACTTGTTATATTTGCAGTTCCATGTACCCATTCATCTACATGTGGTGTGTTCTTAGCCTACCTCTATCAGAGATCAACTGCCCACATAAGGGGTAGTGATGAACAGGATAGGCTAAGAACACTGTTTCTTTTTATTTATTTTTTCCTACTCTACATGAAATGCTCCCTAGATGTATGATCAATGTGATAAAGCCAGCATGACAAAAGCTTTAGCAACAACTCAAATAGAAGGGACATTGCAGGCTTTGTGTACCTAATAGGTCAAAACACAAGTTATGACCATACCAATACACTACACCAAACTACAAATAGTACTTAAACT
The DNA here is from genome assembly GCA_963681505.1 of Eunapius fragilis. Lineage (NCBI taxonomy): Eukaryota > Metazoa > Porifera > Demospongiae > Spongillida > Spongillidae > Eunapius > Eunapius fragilis. The sequence continues at coordinate 3,610,352 of OY811979.1, read as the reverse complement.
ATATTAGTTCTATTAATAACTCAATTCTTTGCATGGGCTTTTTCAGACGTAAGGGTATCGTAAACTATTTGGTAAAATCTGATGTCTTGCCCAGAAGCGCTGTTATGTTCTACACACAGTTCTCATAATTTGACAGAATAGTCGAGAAACACATGCAAGCAGATCCCTCCACCAAGATAACAAAGCAAGGTTGAAGCTGTTATTCTGTGACTAGGAAGTGAGCTTGCAGGTATTATAAAAACACTCGTATTGAAAGTAGGCAAATACAATCAATTTTTATAGAAGAAAAGGGGCAGATTATGAAACACTATATGCCCCACAACATTACTCAACAGCCCCACCAATGAACAATATATTGCATATTAATAAAGAAACCCATTCTAATATTGCAGCTTACATAAAATGACAAGAATAGTGTTAAGGATCACTTGACACTTGGCTGTAGACATGCCTTATCCACTTCTGCCTTATCCTTATCCACATTGGCCTCCTCCTCCACTTTGGCCTCAGTATCCTCTTCTGCATTCTGGACTCTGAGGTAGGTACAGATTAACCTTTATATCACTCCACACTTTGTGGATCATTGAGGTGTCAGATATAGAGGTAGGTCGCAATTCAGTTGCATATATGTAGGAAAGCACTACCAACAAAATTTTCGAGTTCAGAAACCGCACACTTTTTAACACGTGGTTTACGACAGATGCGGAGAATTATATAATATTCATAGATTTTTTTCTTAATCATTATAGATGAAATTGGAATCAGCAGGCATATACAATTGTCATATTGTAACCTTTAAAAGCCAGCTCATTATAGTTTTAACGATGTGCCTCAGCATTCAAGGTACAGTTCCGATATACACTATACCTATACTTAATAAATGGATGCAAAAGTGAATGTTATAAGAAACAATTTTAGACACCGACAACCAATACAGTGGTATCAGTAGTGCGATCGACCAGGAATTACATATAAAAACAAAGGGCACCTGGCGCAGCATGTTTGCGGAATTGTCCGACAATACGAGCCTGTATAAAAAACTCCATAGGGCAGTCGCAAATGCGTACTGAGTTTTAAATATGAAAAACTGCAAGAGAAATGATCATTCAAACGACTAGGAGGGAATAATTATTCCCCAAATAATCAAGATTTACCAGCGTCTGTCGCAAACTGCATGTAAAAAATTATGGTGCTATTAACTATAATACATGCAGCCATCAAAAAGAATACTACATGTGATAAAAAGACATTGCCATGTACAGCACTGTATTAGGTCAGCTGGTTAGCAATTTATCAAACCCTGCATGCAGTCAAAATAAGTATTGCCTAAGAGAAGACATGATTCCATGCTACATACCTTATTTCCTTTGGTCTTGCACTTAATGTTGATAATAGAGTTATTGATAAGGACGGCTTCAATTTCAAGATAACAAGAGACTGAGATAAAAATGACAGATCAAGATAACAAGAGACTGAGATAAAAATGAAAAATACTCACCCAAAAAATTATTCATAGCGACATAAACTCACTACCTGCATTCACACAACATTTTACAAAAGGAACTGATAAGAAATTTGAACTTTAATCCTATCACGTGACTTGTTTATGTTTTTAGAAAACAATAAACAAGCTAATCTTTTTATGTGACCGGAGACCAAACTAATACCAGTTTAAGCTCATTTTTTTTACTTCTAAGTACACCACCTAGGTATCCATCTCTGACAGCAAATTGAGTGAGGGACATATCGTCTGTTGGAACTAAAGGCTACTATATATACTCGAGCTCCATCATATTGCAAAATGCCAATGTTTAATTTACTATTTGTATGCTGTCAGTGTAATGTTCCTTATAAATCGTTTTAAAATGAAAGTTGGCACTGAATGGCAATACATGTACATCAGAATCGAACCCCCAGGATGATATTCCGGACAACATACATGCTTTATAAGACATTGGTAGCTTCCATTTTCCATTTTCCATTTTGCTAGGGTATGCGAATGTATCTATCAACCTTTAAACACCCCTACCCTTAGAATACTGGAGAATAAGTATATACTAATACATACTGCTGTTTTTGTAGGTCCTGGGTCAGCACTAATATCATCAGACAATGTCGGCACCTCTGTGCGTCCTGGGTCAGGAGAAATAGCACTTATATCAGTGGCTGGCACTCGGTGATGCTACCATCTTGGTAAACGGCCGGCACAGAACATGGTGATGAAAAAATGTGACAAATTTCCCCTTCACATAAGAAGCCTAACCTCAGAGATGGCTACAACCCCTCAAAGAGTACGTCAGGTACCCCCAGACTTAACTAATCCTTACCCTTCCCTCATAGGTGCTTAACACATAAACTTTGCCCAGGATGTATTATAGTGCCTGCTGTTTTAATAGTGCCTCACCAAATATCAAGTACTAAGCGTGCACGCTACTAACATTGTAACTAGTAAAAGTTCTGAATCATTATGCTTTCCAGTTGCACCATGTTATTGAGGTTTCATATCAAAATCAACTTACTTTTCTTAGTACTAGGCCCATCATCATTTTTAGCTTTCTTTTTTGGTGGCATTCTGCAAAACAAAATGTTTTCTATTCCACAGCTAAATGTGTACACACTGTACCCGTAAGTAAATACACACACATGTACACAAATACACACAATGCTCAATCCACGACTAATTCTTCAAACAGGAACAGAGTAACCAGAAAGAACAGAGGAAGCAGTAGTCACTAACATAAAATATTGTACACATCATTTAACCCCATATTCCACCCCCCAAACACCCCCACACCCTATCATCACCTATTTTATGCGGTACTAAATAAAGCTTCATGGGAGCCTCACCTTTGCCTTAGGTATCACAAGCTTAATGTTTCAAAACCAGGGACAGAAAATATCAGTGGCACTAAACAGGAAAAGCACAGCAACCTCTAGAGCTAGAGTGAAAAAAGACAAAGTAGATTAAAAATTCTTAACGAAGATAGCCTAAGGTACGCTCGCTAGGGCAAGATGTAATACACACATAAGTCAGCGTCAGCAGTGGGTAGTGCATTATACGTCATCAAATAACCGGCGTACAGTACGTTCGCTAAGGTCTTCAATCTATGGTTCGCTTAGGGCCTGGCAAGTCAAATAAGCAAACCTCTTTGGGCGCGGCGTAGTGTGCAGCTTCCCGTACGCTAGGCTAGGCATAACTAACCCCACAATAATAAAGCCACCTGTTTAAACACCACTTACACGACCAATTCCCTCCAGTCCGGAACCAGCCCGTAACAGTCCTGATTGTCCTGTACCAGTACTGGTATCGGAGAACGGCCCTGTACCGATCGTGGGTTGTAATTCTGACCGTATTGTTTACTTAGAAAATTATACGCACTAATCAGATGTTAATTAGGAAACCTATTACTTCCTTGTATTTATCGGCCTGTTCCAATACTGTTTGCGTTTAAGTTTAGTGCGCTGGTTGAACTATGCATTCTTATGTAAAATGGACCCAGGTTTTAGTGTCACGTTGGCGTTCATGAAACCACTCGAGATTTAGGCACTTTCTATATAGCTACGTGAATAAACCAGTGAAGTCTGAACGAGAGCCAATCGTAGGTACACGAATAACACAGCTTGGTGTATCTGATGATGGTCTAACGGACTGGCATTTCAACTTCAGAATGTCACTGCATTCTTGGTCAAACCTAGTCTGGGAACGTAACCCGACTGGTGCATCTATGTAACCATCATGCAGGTGCCGGCGCCGCATGCTGATATGTAATTATTCTTTTTTGCATTATAGGCAATACATTTCACCGTTTCTATCATGTCCCTTTATATGATTTATTTTGCAAAGCTCACGCCATCTTCTCCCACATCACATTGCCAACTTCTTCCTGCCACAAGAATCAAGTCTTGGCTAGCTGAAATATTCAGTTGGCAGGCTAGCTAAACATTAGCGAAGACAATTTAGTATTTTAAAGTGGTGTATATATGTGTACTTATTTTTATTGCTGTTATTTTAAAGACAAATGTACTAATGATATACTTGTATAGAATACATTAATTTAAAACATAAGCACTATAAATAACTAAAAGTCACAGCAAGTGTTTGGTGAGACACACCTGGCCAAAACTGCCCTGGCATTCTGCCTCATGAGGGTGAGGCTGAGGCGACTGTAGATGCCCGACATAACCTCATTCAGAGGTCGACAGAGTTGAGTGGCTACCTTTTTGGATATGGCCAAAAGTACATTGATGGCTTCATTGCCCCATCCCCCAAACACTTCTACAACCAAAGGGATGCATGACCATCCTCTAAGGGCACATGCTTCATCATTTCTTGAGTGCTTGGCCTCTTCTCCCATCTCAGCTGCATGACCACAGGTTTGAGCCGCTTCTTGTATAAATTGCAAATTAAGCGGATTGATGACCGTTATGTCAAATGCATGCAGTTGGGCGTGAGAGGGACCAGTTTGGCACTAGGATGTCTGCTGGTCTTGATTGGTCTTTGGGAAGAATACCACTTCCTTTCTCAATTTGTGGGGAAAGGCATGCCTTGTAGCAGAGGTCAGCAATGCAGTCCCTGACTTGGTTGTGTCTGGTTATTACATCTCCTCCAGAGCGACAGGTGAGCATGTGATGTCCCCAGGTATCCATGTTGTGATGACAAAGTGGGCATGGTGTGCCCTCAGGTGTCAAAGGAAGGCCAAGCCACCATTTTAAAATGACCTGTGCTTCATCAGGCATCAACGCAAGACCTAACTTTGGTGAAGACTGCACATTAAGCCATGCATGGGCTTGAGGAGCAGAGGTAGCTTGCAATCTGACCTTTGTCACAGTAGTTGCATCGGAAAAAAGTGAACTGAAGTCAGCTTCTTCAATGTGAGAGGATAGTACGTGCTGGCGGGGTGGTACATCAAGTACACTTTCAACTGAGATGGCATCTGGCTGACTGACCATGGCATTGTACGCATTCACTGCAGCAAGAAGGTAGACCTTTGAAGTCACCGAGCAATTGTCTGAGGGCATTGATGTGGTTAGAGATGAGATGTATGTGGCAGGTGCATGGCGATGAAGGGAACGCAGACCAAGGCCACCATGACTCAGGTTAAGTGAGGCCTGCTTAGCTGCTGGAAGTTATACAATTGATATTGTAATTCAGTATTATTATAAGACACGTATACTGTACACAAACATGAAACAAAAACTCAGAACATGCTGTACCCCCATGCCTTTTTGCTGTTCAGTTGTAGTGATGCATGATGCTAAGTGAAGTATTCCCTTACCTGGCTGACTGGAGTTGCTTTAATTTGTACTTAACCTGCATGTAAACTTGTTAAAATGCATCAGACACTGATACTCTTATATATGATATTGTTTCGCGCATGACCAGGTACAGAGTAAGTTGCAGGTACAACATACATATTGTAGTGAACGAGTTACATCATGTGATAATGATGTCATACTGCTGGAGCAGGGGCGCGGTACCTAGTCCTCCGTATATAAAGACGTGATAATCTCAAGTGAGCAGTTCCTTATGGAGTCGTACGCGGATATCAGCTGGACTGGCGTCAGGCTGTTGTATGATTTATGTATTGTGTTTGTGAGTGTGTACTGCTATTGTGTGTTTGCTATCTCTGTGCACGATAGTCAGCGCCACGCGTGCTATGGCTACTACACATATACAGTGACCTATGCAGAAAGTGTATGGTCTGTCCTGGTGCACAGGACATGCATGCACACAGTGTCTAAATCAGAGTGTCACCATTACAAGCTGCTGATATCCCCGAATCTTCTTCAATTAGTTACAGATCATGATCAAAAGCAAGTTATGCTGCAAAAATGCATGTGATACACATTGATTTTATGGAATAATGCACCCATATTATTTTCAGCACTAGATTAGTAGTGTCTTCACTCAGCCAAGCTCTGCTTCAGTGACATCCTCACGATGCTGATAATTGATGCCATGGTCTTCGTCTATAATACCACTCCACTCCTCATCATGGTGGGGTAATATTCCTCTATCCATTTGGTGAACTCGCAATGCTTTACCTTGCTGACATTGCGGCAGCATCGAACAAACTTTCGCTATGAATGAATATACTGCCTTGTTAACATGCATGCATTGATGCTTTTTGGTATATATCAGTATATCTGCATGACTTACGAACAGTGCCAAGTGCTTTTCATACTGTTCAGTTATTGTGCTGTCAGTGTGAATGCTCTTAACTATACGCTTTGCTAGCTCTTTTGTAGCTAGCACAGCACACTTCTTATGAGGCGGATTTCCCAGCACCTGAGTTTATAAAATGTGATAAACTGCAAGATTCTTGTTAAATATGATTTTCTGATACCCTTTCGTCTTTCTTCACTTCGTAAGTCTGTCAGTTTAGATTTGCAGTAACGAAGTGCAGTCTCATATGTTTTGCTGTGAGAGACAATTTCATGGCCTAGTATGTTCGCAATGATAGCCTGCAATGCAATTCTGTAGCATGCGTGCATGCATTCAAAGTAGTAGCTAACATTGATACTTTCTTCAGCTGGAAACCTGGAAGCAGTTTTGCAGAAAGGGTTTGATACTGCATTTCTCAATGCAAGCTATACATGCATCAGTACAAACATAATGTATTCTGCGGTTAACTCTCTGGGGCCTCCTTTTTGTAGGAAGTTCTTTTTCCCCAATGATTTCTTAATATCCTCAAGTTCGGCAAGAACTTTCCCCAGTTGACCCTCCATCGAGGAGAAGTGCGCAGCTATATCTGAACTATTGATTACGTTACAATCTGGTGGAGGATGAGATGGTCCTGCCACAGAAGAATTTAGGTGGGAAGGTCCTGACAGTGCTGCGGACATTCATGCCACAGAAGAATTCAGGTAGGAATGTCTAGATGGTGCTGCGGACCTTCCTGCACTTGGTGCATCAGCTGATGAGCTATTAGACAATGAAGATGGCAAAGATGTTGCCAGAAATGGGTTCAGAGCTCGCCAGCTTGTGGAGCACTAATGAACAACCCAGGTGCCAGGTCACTGTGAGATTCAGAACTGATTTGGCCAAGTGGGTGCCAACCCATAGCACCAAAACAGCCAGGCCATGGCATGAGCTCTGGCCTATGGGAAGAATGCAGCACATTCGTCCAATGCTGCCCGTCTAGAGACAACATTGAAAGTATTATCTGTTCATGTTCATCAAAATTCACCACCAATGTCACGTGCCCGGCAAATCTTAGCTCGCGTGACCAAAAATGGCTGAGAGGAAGTAGAAAGCCAAGTTGACGGCAGCGTAAGTATACAAGGAGTTATTCGCCCATTCACCACCATTCGAATGACCGGTCTTGCATATGTGTAAGTTCTTCCAGCTTGTCTTTCTGTTTGCGCGGTAGGTCTATGCAAGGATTACTAGAGCAGCCAAATGGGCATAAAGCGGTACCGGGTAAGCTTCATATGTTAAAGCTGTATCTTATATGGTTGTACGTGTGTGCATTTCAGTTAACAGAAATAAGCCTGGGGCTTACCAGGCCTACCGCAATCGTAACGTACGCACGTGGCACTTGCTAAATCAAGTAAATAATAGCAACGCCATCTCCAGTCGTAAGTTAGTTACATATGCCAGTTGTTTATAACTGTTGCTCGTGTTTGAATTAGCATTTCAGCTGTATAGCCTACAGTGTCAATTTACCAAGATCACTTCGAGCGTAAGTTACAAACATACATGTATGTCTTGTTCACTTGTTACCAAGACGATCCGGAGTCGTAAGTTACGTATGTAAACTACTGTTCGTTTTTGTAGGGATTGAAATGGACTTCATCTAGACGGTAAGTTTATATAAATATTTAACTTATCTATTCCTTCACTATATAGCTATCAGTCTTGCAGTGTACGTTAAAACAGAGACATTCACTGGTTAAAATGCCAGAAACAAGCGTCTTCCACACGTAAGGCGTGCAAAAGTGTCGTTTATAACTTTATTCTTACTTTTACAGTGGCAAATAATGGCATCATTGTAGGTGTTGTGTTCCCGAACATGCCACAATATAAGTGATGTATGGACGTATTTGTAATGTTGTTTTTTCAATGAAGCTTTTTGTCAACAAATGAAAACAATAAATAACTAGCAATAAATTTTATGCTATAGCATATAGAGACCACGTTTTGAATGGCCATACCAGTCCTGGTACAAGGGTGATTCAGGTTGGTTCAGGCCCGATCAATTCTTCCCTGGTCCAGGGTATTGCCCGCCCGGGTCAAAACAACCCTGATAATTAGGGTCGGAACAGGTTGTTAACAACCCTGGAACAGGTTGAAAATAATTGGTTGTGTACACAAGCAATTCTTACCTAAGTTCCAAATATCACGCGTCATGTGCGGGCGATCAAATTTCCGGCCGTTGTCTACGTCTGCGTAATAATTAACAAGTAAATAAAAACGTTCTCTCTGAGGAAGTAATTAGTTGGTGGTATATAGGTTTTGCATACTGGTTATAGATGACAGTGTGCACAACACCTTGCTAGTGAGACGTTTCATGGTAGACGTTGGTGTACAGATGAGAGGTATTTCACACCCATGGTGGTCTTGAAGGATGGCACTCACATATTTGTGAGGGACTGCATTTCCTTTCATCCCCCACTAACTGCACGACTAAAGGGATGGTTGTGAAGTTTTTTCCAACAGGTTTGTTCTTAATTCTTGTATAATAGATTTTTAAATTGTTGTTTGTATACATATATACTTTAGGAGCACTCAAAAGATGTATTTGTTGAATTGGACATGCTCCTTAACCTTGAACAGTTCAAATATTTTGTACCTGGAACTGAAGCTGTCTATATAGATTCTTACTCATGTATATTAATCGACACTAGACGAGCCTCATTACACCATTTGTGGTGTCAGTGGATGGTGCCTTGGGATGTGAAGCAACCAACTATCTTAAACACCTATCTGAGCACATCTGCATGAAATGGTGAAAGTCCTATTGAGAAGTGATGGGATGGCTGAGGGCCAGTTTGTCATTTGCAATCAGTAGAGCCACTGATTTGTGTCTCCGGGGATCTCGTATCAGATGGAGGAGTGTTATGGATTTTCATTATACATTATCATACATTTCTGTTATTTTATAATTAGATAATGGTATTGTAGTCAAAAAAGTATTGAAATCAAAAAAGTGAGTTATATGTAAATATGAGGGAAACATTACTTTGGCATGATCTTGCCATGAGATAATACTTTAGAGCTGGCCGTAAAAATTAATTAAGTATAATAGACTAACCATTAATAGTTCAATTATTTGCAGCACCCATATCTCCATCTCCATTTATGGAAGCAATACAGATGACATAACTGGTGGCAAAGGTAGAGATTTCGTGGACATCGAACATGTTGAAGTGGTACAGTTGGTGGTGCCTTCACCACCAGAGGTACCATCACCAACAACCCTCAATGTGTACATGGTCACACGGCCCCCCTGGAGGTGACCAAAGGTTTATCACTGGGTCATGAGACACATTATTGCCTACCACAGGTGTCCACTTGATGTACAGAAGGGGGAGTGTCTCGGTTCTGTACAGAATAAACATAACACTGATACTGTTACTGTTTGGAGGCTGTGCCACAGTGAATGGAAGAAACGGTTGATGGAGGCAATGATCAGAGTACACACTGCATGAAATAGCTCACACCCACACGGGGAGTGTGCATCTGGATGGTTTGCGAGGATACCCCTCCTCCCCTTCCCCCATATGAAGACTCATATGGATACAATTGAGATCTTAGTGGCTGTGGTGAAGTATCAAGCGAAGCTTCACTAGCCAAGAAAGGTGGTCCAATGCAACATGTTAGAATATGTAGTGATGTAACCCACACACACTCACTCACACACACTCACTTACACACACGCACTCACTCACACACACCATGGAAGAAACACTTAATTGCATGTCCCTTCTGTTTCGGATGTCGCATTGCTGGTCCCAGCACAGTTGATGGCCACAACTGATACAGTGTAGAGTGTGTCACTGATCAGTCCTGTGAAGGTGTGGATGTCAAGTGATGATCCATTATCAGGTATGACCATGTGACTACTGCTGTCATTGATACTGACATTGTAGCTGGTAGGAACACCACCAGTAGTGGGAGGGGTCCAGGTCACAGTTAGCTGGTTCACAGATGTACTCCTTACTCTCATGTTCCCAGGAGATACTGAGAGAAGGAAGAAGGTTGGGAGGGACAAGTATGTGGTAACTATAATGAGCATTACTTAGTGACAATGTGCAACTCATATATGTTTAACAATCACAGGCCGAGAGGAAGTTATAAAACCCTGGTCATAATGTTTAACGATGTCAAGACACCATATCACCTACCTGCCACCTTCACAATCACACTATCATTTCCCACAACAGCTCCTGTAACACCATCCACACACATAACTGTGGTCCCATTCAGACCCTGAACAGCAGGAATGGTGAGGACAGATGTGGGACAGATGTGTAGCAATATCCATCAGTGGAGACATTTGTTGTCACAGCTAAGAGATTGCCACATGATCCGCCAGCAGTTGGATTGACAACTCCACCTGACTTCTGGGATAGTGATAGTTGGTTTACTACATGGTTCTCGGTGGAGGGACAGTTAAAGGCTGATCCTCTCCACACTGTGGTCACACCAGCAAAGCTTCAGCAAAGAACACAGGTGTATGTAATGTTGCCTCCAGGACATGAGTAGGTACCCTTAGGTGGGTAACTGAGGGTGAACTGTTGGCATGTACCTGAGATAAAGGGAAGATGTGTCAGTATATGATTAACATAGAGTAGGGAGAGGGATGTCTTAATGTCTTAATTATACGCATGTACACAACAATACAAGTTGTGAACAAGAGTGCATGAAGGTGTGTGAATCGTGTGTCTGAAAAACCAAGCCCTTAGCATTAAGCAAACAGATAGATGTTAGGTTCAGGAAGAGGGGCAGGACAAGGGGGAAGAGAGGGAGGGGCAGGACTAGGGGAAGAGGGGGAGGGGCAGGACTAGGGGAAGCGATGAAGTGTTGATGTTGCAACTTATCTCTGATGAGCAACTCGTGTATGCAATTAATAACATTTTTAATTCATTGATAGCTGCATATCCACAACTCAGGCGATGCCCAGTACTTCTCCTGTGATGCCTCCCTCTCCAAGCCCCTCTGACCTGGTACTGAGGCCAGATGTAAGTGTATGGTCAAGGGGACCACCTCCAACGCACTCTGGGAAGTGACAGGAGGGAACATGTGCGATGGTGACATGATCTCCCTGTCCCAATATCCCCCCATGTGCTGGGGTGGGAGTCCCCTCCTCCATTGGAAGGTGTGGTCCCCTGGTCGTATTTAATGATCCAGACCCCCAGCGGGCAGGGTAATGCCAATCTTCTACATTTCGAGTATCAGGGGACCACACCATAGAAGTCTATAAGCTGCAGGGACATGAGCAACCCTTGGTGAGTCTTTGCATTTATGCTGTTACCTGCTACTGCATATGTATATGTGCATGCCTGAATTAACAGATATTAACTGAGCGATTTAATCAAACTTTGTCAAGATGCTGGTGATGTCATATGCCACCAGCATATGTGTAAGTCGTCTACAGCTATACCGTCCAGGCACCACCTCCTCCACACAATGGAGGATTCACCTCCCAATGGGTCTCTGTGTGTAGGTGACCTCATCACTCTATCACAGTCTCCCCATGTGCAGGGAGGGAGGTTCCCTCCTCCAGTGGGAGGTGTGGTTCCTTTGTGGCCCACAATGGTGGCCTGCCAGGCGACCCCTGCAGGGAATCAGTGCTGATAATGGCAGCCATTGAAGAAGCAGTGGAGGGAACAGTAGTGATGCCATGACATGCAGGGGCCAGTATTGATGGGAAGAGTGACCCTCCATGCATTGGGTATGCTCTATGCCAGTGCTTTTGGAAAACACTCAGCAACTTCAGCGGAAGAGAGGGAAACTTACAGAAGGGTTTAAAGGGCCATAAGACATTGCATGGGTGGGTAAAGGTGTGCATGAAATTGAAACCAAAGATGGAAAGGTTTTGAAAACTAAGCACAACATGAACCGTTTGAAGGAATTATGAACATTGCAAAAATTTGTGCTGCATGTAATGTTTGGTTTCTGTGCCAAAATTGGTTCGGGTTGCCAAAAGTGGTCCGGGTGCTAACTGACAGTTAACTACCAATATATTTTTAACCACCTCATCCATGTGGAGTTTTCAAAATATGGACGACAGTTTAGAGCAGTTCAGAGATGATGCAACCTCTTCAGGTACTAACAAACGGGATCTGGTAGAAGCGGTGTTTCAATATCTGTCAGAAAAGAAGTACCCATCGTGGTCTGATGATACGTTCAAAAGAATTTTATTAGAAAAAAAGCCGCTATGTTTGTGATTCAAGAAGGTGTGATGAATTTCAAGAAAAAAAGAAGAGGGGCGAAGTACGTACGCTGCATGGGCACTATCGCAAAACAATTCACTATTTGTATTGCGTGTAAACTTGCAGGTTGTGGAATTTCAGTTAGTGAGAAACCGCTGCGAACAGCTGAAGATTTTAGAAGCCTGTCACTTTGACCCAATAGCCGGTCACATCGGAGAAAAGAGAACAATTGCTAGGATCCCAGAACATTTCATATGGAGTGGAGTTGTCCAACGATGTGAAAGAAATGGCAAGAAATTGTTAAAATTCCACCTTAATACATCAGTTTTATTATTATTCTTATAGATACGCTCCTGTGATACATGTCAAAGAGCAAACCGAAAAACAGTAACATAAACTGTCCAGCTAAATCCAATAACAATAAAATTTCCGTGGTTTCATGTGGGTATTGATTTTGTAGGACCACTGTACCCTGTGTCTACCAAAGGAAACAAGTAAATAAGTGACTACTTTACTAAATATGTTGATGTTATTCCACTACCAGATAAGTGCGCTCATCATGTTGCAGGTTCATTATTTAAAGTAATGCTGTCACAATATTGAAGAATAGTAACAATTCATTTATGTTTACCATATACAGATCTTTATGAGAATGGGCATTCCAAAGGTATTGACAACTGACAATGGAAGTGAATTCATAAATCAACTGGATACGAGATTGACAACGATGTTAGGAATAAAACGAATTTTTACAACACCAAATCACCCACAGGTTTGTTTATAACTATACATGTATGTATATCATAGAGCATATCATAATACTATTGTTTTTTGATATGAGGATGCATCTTTGAAAAGATATGTAATGTGTCTAATTGGATTATTTGTATTTGCCTAACTACTGCAACATATGTTAAAGAATTCATGCAGTTAATTAATTTCAATCCTGAGTTGTAAAGCCTTGCGTTCTATCGCAAACACCCTATATATAAAGCAATGTGCTATATTATCAAGGCCGTAGACAAGGGGGGGGGGGGGGGGGGGGGCTTAAGCCCCCAAAATATTCCTTGAGAGAAAATATTAATGTATCTCATATAATTAGAATTAACTACTTACAGCTGTAATCATTGACAGCGGTCGTAAGTAGAGTATATAGTCCACAACATGGACTCCATCTCTGCAGAAAGCATCATCCGAACCATAGAAGACATTTATCCCTTTCACTTCAGAATTGTCGTGGACAGTGCTACGATGGGGCTAGTTCATTTGGTAAGGCTGTAAAATTACTATTCTTCGAAAAGAGCATAGAGCTATGTATACCCATTGCTATGGCCATGCTCTGAACTTAGCTGTTCAAGACGCAAATGTAATCCTTCGTGATATATTAGACACTATCGAAGAATGACAAAGCTGATCAAAAAATCTCCGCGGCGGCATTTTAGAAAAGGTCAACTAACTAAAATACAAGTAAATAAAAACATTCTTTATGAGAAAGTTGGTGGCATATAGGATTTGAAGGCAATGGTGGTGTATAAAGGAAGGAAACAAGGGTCTAATAATAAAGGAAAATTGAATAGTCCGATATTTAGCACACGAACAACATACTATATCCTACATATAGAAATGTGCTAAATATAGCAAGTACTTCGTCTGGTTCTCATCCTATACAATCATGTCTTTCAACAGGACAGAATCCTACCAGTACTGAAAGTTGTTTTGTACATCAATACGTACAGAGACCAAGCAAAATACTTGTGTTTACCTTTCGTACATGCCTATATGTATTTGTACAATGACTTTGTCAAAACTGCTTCAGAATCTGAGAAAGTTGCATGTGATAGTGCATGTGGTGCTGCATGGATAGAAGTGGCGCGGCCTAAAACGTACCGACGGTATACCTCTTTCGGGGAGTAAAGGACACTCGAGTGTCCGCCGTCACGGTGGTACCGAATCCTGAGTCTGTGTCGTCTGCAGCAGCCCCTGAACAGGAAACTCTCTTGCAACTCCTCCAGTCGCTAGCTGTCTGTGCGGATGGAGAAGATGGAAAAGACAATCGAACGCAGCTCGCAACCCTCACGACAACGAACTCGAGGAGATGAAGCAAGTGTACCACCTACATGTTTTAAGTGCGGTGAGGTGGGTCACTATGCCAGGGGTTGTGCAGCGAAGGGTGGCCGCAAGCAACAGGAAAACTAGCAGCCCTCAGCACTAAGAACCAGGTGTGCGAGGGCGTAAATACAATGGTTCAATTGGATAGTACAAGTACATGTAGTTTTATAGTCTATCTGTAAATCCAGCTTGTTCACACTTTGTATCATCCAGTGTGATGGAAACCCAAGCAGAATTTCATGGAAGACAATGGGGCAGCAGTTAGTCGTAAAGTCTGGAGTGCATGCATTAGGGGGTGAAAAGATGTTGCAGCTGTCCCCGTGGGGTGGAAAACAGATTTTTGGTGTGGTTGGCAGTCCTTTAACGGTTGCGGGAGTGTGTACACTAGATTTGAGATTCACAGACTATGTAATCCAAGCTGATTTTATGGTAGTTGACTGTCTTACAGTTGAGTCCATCATTGGTCTCGATTTTCTTGAGAGGCAGGGCTGTGTTGTTGATTTACCTCCAGGTCAGGGGTCTGTCAGTTCCTTTGGTGCATGCGCAGGACACTGACGGCTCTCGGCAGATTCCAGCAGATGTGGCCGTGGTAGAGACACTATATATTCCTCCATTCAGTGAAATCCAGACTATGGCATCATGCAATCCAGTCATCGACCAGAGGACTTGGCTGATAGAAGGCTCACGGGCTGACCTTCCGATTCTGATTGCTGGAGCATTGGTCGCCTCAACACCTACAAGTCAAGGAGGTTATGTCCCATTCTTATTCTGAACCCTTTACCCATAGATGTCACCATATACAAGAAGGGTACGCGGGTTGCAAAGGCAAGCCCAGTTGAAAGCATGATGGTATAGCCCCAGTTGGTGAAGTGCCCAGCAGCAGTTCAAATGTTCCTCATGTGTCGCCCCAGAAACATATCATGCTGCAGGAAATGGTAGAAAGAAGTGCCAGTGACATCACCACAAACGAGGAGGAGCTCTATACAAGTTGCTGTTGGAATATGCGGATGTCGAGTGCTGAGCTGGGTAGTACAAACCTAATCAAACACTCTATTGACACAGGTAATGAACACCCTATTCGACAACCATGTAGATGAGTGCCACCAGCAAGGAGGGAGCAGGCTCGAGAGCTTATCAAGGACATGCTCCAGAAAAACATAATTCAACCCTCATCTAGTCCATGGACTTCACCTGTAGTTCTGGTTGGAAAAAAAGACGTCTCCTTGAGATTTTGTGTAGACTACCGCAAACTAAATGTTATCACCTGCAAGGATGCATATCCTCTTCCCAGAATGGATGATTCATTGGAGGCACTAAGTTGTTCCAGATGGTTTTCCACCTTGGACTTACTGAGCGGGTATTGGCAGGTACAAATTGACGAAAAGGACCGACCCAAGACAGCATTCACAACAGGAGATGGACTATTTGAATTCAGAGTGATGCCTTTTGGATAATGCAATGCTCCAGCAGTTATTCAGCGATTGATGGACCTCGTGCTATCAGAGATTCGTTGGGAGCACTGTCTCGTCTACATAGATGACATAGTCATTATGGGAAAAACATTCAAGAATCACCTGCAGAACTTGAGAATAGTGCTGGAAAAGTTGAGGGCTGCAGGTCTCCTACTTAAACCAGCAAAGTGTCGTGAGAATGTCAGCTTTCTGGGGCATGTCATCACGAGGCAGGATATTAGTACCGACCCTGATAAAATCGACACTGTGAAAAAGTGTTCCGACTTCAGCAAGAGAAGTGCAACAGTTCTTGGGACTCGTTGGATACTACTGTCGTTACATTCAAGATTTCTCCATGATCACGACGCCCCTCTACCGGCTGACTGAGCGTGGCCGAGCGTTCGAATGGACCAGCGAATGTGATGCTGCAGATAAGCGATCGGATTCTCCGTTGTCCCTCCTAACGCTAGTGGTTTTAATGACTACCGCTACAGTAATGACTTCATCAACCCTCACATTGAACCTACTGCCGCAGGTTCAGATTTTACCACAGAGAAATGCTGTAGTATGGAGTACTGAAAATAGGCGTTAGCCGTTGGAAAGGTTACATACGTGATGCATTTTTATAACAAAATTTTTTAATATAACATATAACACAGATAAACAAAAATTATTAACAGTACTTCAGTTGGTAGTAAATTTTGTAGTAACTAGAATCCTAGCACTATCAACTTCCTTCCCATGTACCCAATCATCGCCGAATTGTGACAGAAGTCCTTCTCCACTAACAGGACCAATTTTGAAGGTAGAAACTTTGTCCATCGGAACAACAAAGCATATATCCAAACGTTTAGTTTCAAAGATATAACAAAACTTTGATAACAACTTATAGAAACACCAAATCCTGAAAGAATGCACATTCCCTCTTGTGACTTGAACAAATCTAGTATAATTGTCCACATAGACTGCATCATATCCCCCTTCATTCCATTGTAATGGTTTCAACCAAATAGAAGATTCAGGTATTGGAAACGTAGTATCATTGGGGTTGAACTCAATACAGCCACACTGGGGCCATGTCTCAATATGAGATGCTTTGGTGTCATACAGTTCTAACCCACCATTCTGAAGTGATGCAAATAACCACAATTCTAACATTGCACCATGTAGAGAAGGATTGCGCCTAGCTTTGAAGGTATCGATCATTGTGTTCGCTAACTTTGGGTCCCGTTTAGCAGCAATTATTCCAACTGAAAAATCACTGATAGGGGCATATTCGTGTCTATCATAACGGCTAAATAGGCGATTAATAACTTCAGATGAACAGTCACCAACATTGCTTTCCAAATAATAGCAAGCCTAATAGTTCGATAATAAACTGAATAGTACAGGAACGGGTGTACACAACTGTGTAAGTTTCAGAACCAACGCAGCTCCATTCACTGTCATTGCCAATCATGTTTGGCTCCTCGATCTCTTCACTGGACAACTCTGAATCTACCTCCTCGTCCATATCAAACTCTCGTCGCCGTTTAGCCCCGCTGAGCAACTCTGAATCATCTAGCATGGCTTCCACCTCCTCAGCACTGAAAGTCCTTCGCCGTGTTACAATTGACCTTTGTGTGTATTTGTAATAATTATGTTCATTTCGGGGGGAGTGGCAAAATACAGCGAAACTTAGTAGCCGTGTTTACCTCGATAACGCCCGACTAGAGCCACAAAAGATTGATTTGTACAATACCCACAACACTGTAGAACTGACTGACACGATTTATTACTCTTTCAACAACCTGTACTTCATATAGTATCGTATTAACGTAAATGTATATCAGCTGCCGCGAATTCGCGGCAACCGCTACGAACGTGCAATTTAATTGTGCCGCGAATTCGCGGCATCCGGCCTCAATCGGTTAAGACAGATAAAATGACAGATATGAGCACCCACCCACTTTTAACTCCAGGACAATCATTTTAAAAATGTATTCCAAATGACCAAGTACATAGCTAAAGCATACACTTATACATGACATCACACACACACACACACACACACACACACACACACACACACACACACACACACACACACACACACACACACACACACACACACACACACACACACACACACACACACACACACAGAAATGATGTTTGTTAAGGCAGATAAAATGACAGATATGAGCACCCACCCACTTTTAACTCCAGGACAATCATGTTAAAAATGTATTCCAAATGACCAAGTACATAGCTAAAGCATACACTTATACATGACATCACACACACACACACACACATACACACACACACACACACACACACACAAACACACACACACAACCATATGGAAAGGATGATTGTCAGGCAGATGACATGACAGATATAAGTACCCACTCTCTTTTAACTTAAGGTTAATGCTTTCCCCTGGGATGCTCCCCATGTACTGAGTAAGCCTTAGGGTAATGCACAGAGATTACTGACTTTCACTGTCATTGCTTTGCCCACTAAGGGACAGGCAGCAGCCATAGCTGAAAAATTGCTACCTAGACAACAGGTACCAATGATGAGCACTGCTATCATCGGGTCAGCCTGCTTGTGTTCCTAACCATTACGCAGGTGGCTATTAGGGCAGAAACCCAGAGGGTGCTGCCTGCTGTGGAAGTTCATGATAACATGATATACATACAGCAAATATAAGTACGCATACAGATGGGAGAGGTGGGTCGGATGACTAAATACTGCAATGGTGATAACTGAGTGAGTCAGTTGCCCTTCCATAATGCCTGGAAGGCCTGGAACCAGACTGGTGGTTTCAGAGGCTGTACGCTAGGGGAGGGATTGTATTCTTAGCTATCCTTTGATATATATCTAAAGGTAGGTGGGGCTTTAGCTGACCTGTGGGTAGCATTCCTACCAACATTAAACAATGTTTACTTAGGCCTAATTATATCACCTTTTATATAATTGTGGTTAAATATGTATCCCAAATGCCCAAGTGCATAGCTAAAGCATACACTCATGCCATCACACACACACACACACACACACACACACACACACACACACACACACACACACACAGAAATGATGGCTGTCAGGCAGATGACATATACAGGTACAAGTGCCCACCCATTTTTAACTTCAGAGCAACTGTGATTAAAAATGTATTACTATGACTAAGTGCATACATGGGGACATGTATATGGTAGAGTGCATAACAAATGTATGACAAAATGGAATCTTATCTATACCCTGACAACTGGTGTGTGTGTGTGTGTGTGTGTGTGTGTGTGTGTGTGTGATGGCATGTATGAGTGTATGCTCTAGCTGTGCATTTGGTCTTTGCAAAACTTAGTGTACTCTTAAGTACAATCTTCCAGCGCTCAATTAATAGCTTACATTACTTTAGCCGCCCACATGGATCTGAGTAAAATATATTTATAATGCTACATTTGAACAAAATACACAACACTACAACACTACACAATGCAAGAAAACAGAATAGTATGTCACAGTTGCCCAAATCCAGCAGGCATGCAGGTAGATCCCGAACCTATTGCAATGTTCTTTGTCAATGATATGCAGGTAGAATCATGTTCATGTCAATGTTGTCCAAATGAAGTTGAAAGGAGACGTGCAGGTAGACAATGAGCTAGGCAGCATTCTTTATCAAAGTTGCTCAAATCCAGTAGAGGTTCACAGCTATACAATGTTCATTGTCTCATTGTCATAGATATAGTTAATTATATCATGTATGCACTGAGGTGCCCAGCAAAAGTCTTACTACATTGTACAAGGTTTTGCACGATTTTCATACCGTTTATACTGGCTAACATATCCGGTTATGTCATCAAGATATCTCACGAAATTTAACGAAAATCAGAATGTGTATTGATATCGTCTAATATCGTTGTATGATTCACATATACGATTTTTTTACTGGGTGCACAGCAACTTACTTATATGCGCTCGTATCAGCCTTGACCAATTCGTGTGGGGTGATAAAAGAAGTAGTGGATGGAGTTGGCTATTGATGGACGGAAGTTACAGAACTCAGGCCAAGCAGTCAGAGACATTAAAGAGGAAGCAGGAGCATGCAGCAGTACTGGTAACAATATTGTTCCCGTAGTGATATCCATTGAAGGTGAGCGTCATGTAATGATTTGGCTTACATGTACCTTAACAATTCTCTTTGCTTTGCACAACTTAAGGCCAGGTATGCAACTCAAGCAGTTGTGAAGATGGTGATGACCCAGCTTGTGGTATTGCTCTGTACCACTTGCTGAAGCTATTGTACATAGCCTAAAGAGTAATAACATCAATATTTTGAAGTGCAGAGGGCAAGCGTATGATGATGCTTCAGCAATGGCATCAATAAACGGCTAGAATACACAACATTTCCCCTCTTGCACTCTATACACATTGCAGGAGTCAGTCACGTTACCTCATACATGTACATGCATGCATGTTGAAAAATTCTATTATTTTTTTGTTTCGCATTCGATTTCCCTCTCTTATTGCATAAGCTTATCCAGTGCCTTATGTCATTATTGCCACGCACTAATCAGAAGTAAAAAAAAACATATATAGCTTCTGGGGCAATGGGGGAGCTTACAGCGCTCCTCAACATCCCTCATTAATATTGGACCCCCCCCCCCCTCCTTCCCAGGAATCCTGTATCCGCCCCTGACTTGGAGGTATATGACAGCTGCATGGGTTACATTTTCACAAATTTCTAGGCACATAATTCACTCTCGCTCCTCATACAGGGTGTTTGTGAAAGAACACAACGCTTTAAAATCCCTATAACTCAGGATTGAAATTATTGAATTGCCTGAAATATGTTGCAGTTGTTAGGCAAATACTTTATTGTAAGCAGTTAAGTAACTGTATCAAAACCCTCATAAATAAAAATATTAATGCCATTTATTAACAAGGTTATTCAAGATTGTGGTTTACAAGAATAACTAAAATAAGTAAATCAAGATCTGGATATGCGGTGGAACAGCACTGATTTCAAGTTACTATAGTGACATTAAAGACCATAATTTGCTTTAAAGTTAAAGCAGTAAATATTATAATAAATTGGGACAGTTCACGCGAAACTGGCGTATCACGTTTAGATATATAAAGTTATAAAAATGATTCACTTTGAAATCGCTACATCTCCCGAACCGTAAATGCTATTCACTTCCTATTTTCAACACTTCATACTACATCATTTCTCTCTGGTAAAATAAATTTTGGGCTCTTGCATTAGCTTCGTGCCAGTGTTGCAACGTCCGATACCCCTTGGGGTTCAAACTGGCCATATCTTTCGGCAGGACATCTCAATTAACTTCAAATTCGGTTTATACGCAGAGGGGTCCTGTACCTATCGATTTGTCCTGTTCGTTAATTTTTACTTGATCCGTTACGGAGATGCAGCTGTGCAAAGTAATTGCACATTTCTCGTTCATTTCGCGCCATTAACCTACTGACAACCTGTTTCCCGCTACTCCGAGCTCATGAATATATAATAACCTCCCGTGCCCATGCCACTACATGTACAACTGAAGTACCACCATTAATTTACGTTCTTACAAACGTCAGTGGTTCTCTTCTATAACGAACAAGATTCGTTAAGCGATCAAAATGTGTGAGATTCAGCTACCATCACCATACAAAACACGGTACGTACTACCAGTACCGATACGCGCGCACAACAATATGTGTCCCTGTCGATTCGGTCATACTCTTTGGGTGCCACTCATTGCGTGGCCATTTATAGGCTCACAACTTATAACAGTACGTCAGAGCCATGAGATATAGTGCACGGTGTATCAGCTAGGCTATGGGAGAGGCGTGGTCGAGTTAAAGACACATGCAGCGCAGCTAGGCTGGAACACATGTAACCCTTCCTTATTGTCGGGATTTGCGTTCTGCTGGCACATATATTTTAAACGCCCACCGTTTTTCATTTCATCTGCATGGCTGGCACACACACACCCATGAACCAACACATACACACGTCTCACGTCACACTTATACACACTCTTTCCACTATTCTTTCCCCTTGCTGTACACCCTGTAAATTGTTATGTGCTACATGGATTCACTCATAAGCTTTGTCTATTTGAACTTTTTTTGGTCACAGTGCTTTCACTGGCTTACTATCCACCCCTCTTTCTCAATTATTTATATTCTGACTGATGTGTTTTTCACGTGTGTAACTGGATTGTGTGTTTTATACACAGTGGTATAGGAGCATGGGGGCCATGGGGCAAAGGCCCCAAAAATTTTTTCAGAGGAAGGCACCTCTCCCAACCCCTCCCCCCATTGGTTGTATGTACTGGATTAATGTGTTGTATGTACTAGACTATTTGTTCCTGTCTCACAGTACCTGCCACATCATGACATACCATGCCTCATGTCCCATATTCCATTACATGCATCCATTTACACACTCACACACTCGTACAGACACAACACTCACAACTATCCCATGCCAATCACTATATATGCTGAAGCTCTGAGTGTGTACCATTGAGAGGTTTAAAAATTAAGACTTAGGACTTACCTTCCTTAAATTTCCAGGGCCCTGATCTTTATCTTTAGGGATAAAGCAGGAATAATATTCCTGCCGGGCTTATATACAACAGTAGGTTTACAGAGTGGTAGATCTACATGTAATATCACAAAAGATAAATAGCACAGATTCC
>OY811979.1:3570210-3582710 GCA_963681505.1 Eunapius fragilis | reverse complement strand
GAACTGTCCCAATTATTGTATAAAATGAAAAGCACAAAACACTATTTGATCAGATTATTTAATGGTGTGTTATTAAAATAAAGCGTAGTTGTCATATAGCTTTTTCAAGTTTGATTTGCTGTTTTGCATAAAACGCTAATCAAATTTCATACTTTTTTTCAAAATCTCATCAAGTCATTCTCTGCAGTTTATAAATCAAGTTTTAATTAAAAGTTGTCATACATAGTTAATTGCACGCCATTTGATTTTACTTTTGAACTACTAAAGGTAAGCAAATTGTAACAACGCCGTTCGTATATGATTAAACGTGGTTATTGTACGTTCATAAATTCATTTAGATTGACAATCCTATTTTAAAAGGAGTTATTCATTTAAAAGCATTGCGCTCTTTTGCAAAGACCCTGTATATGCTGACACCTTGGATGAAATATCACCCCATATCCTCACAGATGTGCGAGTTTCCTTGTGAGACAGCCATTTTTGGATAGACGCCTCAATCTGGTTTGGGCAATGAATGCTAATAGCCTAGTGAGGACGCACCCCCAATCCGGATCGATTCGGTGTGCAGTTACTAGTGAGGAAATGCTTTAAAAATACTGGTGGTGTAAGCAATATGTTCACCCTTGTTGCAATGTACATAGATATATTTCGTAAGTCATACCATACATGTACATTTATCTGTGTATTAAGCTATGTATCCTGTGAGTTAGATTGCATATGAACATTACAGACCTGTAACACAGGAGGGTGAGCAATTTGCAATTCTACCAAGTAAAATAGTGAACATCATACTTGGCCTAATAATCATACGTACCCTCTTTGATTGTAATTTTATCACCAACTGTAAAAGCTGAAGACACAAAAATTATGCAGTTGCATACAAAATACACTTAACAATGTGAATGAAATAATTTATTAATGTAAGTTATTTGATAATTAAAAAAATTAGTTGCCCTCTCCAAACTAACTTCTTCGTTGATTTTCTTCCTGGAAATTGGGTTGTTTCCAGCTAAATTAGGTTCATTGCCTTTACCTTTTCAGTCTTACGCGTTCAACTTTCGATCAATCGTTACGGTTTAAAACACCAAAATGTACAATTTTTGTTACCGTTTTTGTTCGTCGATTTGAGCTCTCCAATGAGTGCGGAATCGCTCCGAGTTTTCAGTATTAAGCGAGCGATTCATTTATATAGAATCAGCATCCTTACGTACTTGTATCATTCAATGCAACGTACAAAAACAGCTGCAGCTTGGTTACGCCGCCATTTAGAGTTATAGCAAATAAATGCACTCGTAAACAGTAATAACTATCGATGCTATCATGGCTGAGGGTGGTGCCGAGGACGTTGTTTTGGACGATCAAAACGGTTCTTTTCAGAGGAAGCTACAACTAGCAAGCGAAGATCCAGGCGAGCTAGCGTGGAAACTGTGTCTGCATGGGCAGAACTTAAAAAAAGGAAATCTCCACAAGGAAATCGCACAACTGGAATTACTGAATTCATGCCTGATCTTGCTGACTCCGATGCAAAGATCCTTGCTTTGCATATGTAATATACCTGGAGTTGAGCGATGGTGTCTCATCAATAATTTCGCGGATGCATCTTTTATAGTCAGCTTGCCCCTCTACCTTCTTTTCTCTGCCAGCTGGTGTTCAGTACTGTAATCCAGTCGTGCGATTTCCTCGTGGAGATTTCCTTCTCTTTTTTAACACCGCATCCACGAGAAAAGCGGGGAAATTCGTCAAATTTTGGGGCTTTGCAAATAGTGATTAATTCCCTCTGTTTTAATACGATTCTCGGATTTGCAAGGATTCGTATATTTGACCATTTTGAGTTACAGTACTGCATGTATTTCGTGACAGGTTGCATTCGAAAAAATATGGTGATTATTGTAAGAAAATGGGTTCAGGTAAGTTGGTTCGCCAGGTACACTTTTTTCTTACGCATTCTTATCCTGTTAAACCTTGACACAAATGTAATAAACCAAATAAAAATGCAGTGCACAAATGAAAAATTAACATTGCAGTCAAGATAGGCATGCTATACCCGTCGCTTCTTTGCTTGTCCGCATGCGTTCGCGTCCGTCAATGCTTGGCCCCGCCTCTTTCTAACGAGTGTAGAATTTTCACCTGCATCGTTCGCAATTTTACGCTGACCAATTGACTGATAGGAGCCACGCACTTGCCCCACTACAGGAAGCTCGGCCAATCAAATCTTTCTTGATGTGTATTCTTCTGCAAGGCATGCTACTACTGCTTCTGCCGACACTTTTACGCGGCTCGCTACACCCTCTTGCCAACAGTCGTGGATGAACTCTTCTACTCTGTTGCTGAAGCCTGGGTGCATGTTTTTTCGGACGTGAGCCCATCCGAGTTGGAAATTAGCTTCAAACGTTGCATAAGATGGCATACCTTCTACAGCAGGGAATAATGCAGACACACTAGCAACATTACCATCAACAGAGAAATCCCTTGTAGCCAGTACACTATCCACATAACGCATAGCCATGCTAAGGGCATCTTTGGGGACAAAGATACCACTACACACATGCCTCTCCAGAAATATATCAGATTTGAAGTGGTATTTGGATTTGCTACATTGTGGATAAATAGCCTTCACCTCTTCTAGTCTCTTTGCTGCATCCTCCTCTTGCTCCTTTTCTAGCTTCAGTTTAGTTGCTCTATCCTTTTTTTTTTTCTTATAGCGCTGTTGATGCTTTATAGTTGCTGCCATATGATGGTTGACATCACTGCTCATGAGGATGCGCACTCCAGTAAAATTCATACCAGCTACATGAAGTGGGTTTTCATTAGCAGAGGCAGGAGAAATAATTGGTGCATTAGCACACCTGGAAGGTACATACTGCCCCAGGCTTTGAAAGAAGCTCATCTTTGTTATATGTTGCTGAACTCCACCAATTAATTGGTTGCTAGTAAAATACTTTGTAGCATAGAAGCTTGCAATTCCTGGAATGGTCCTCAATCCAAATGAACGGAATGGGGCCTTAAAATCTGGTTTTACTAGCAAGACTGTGGTGTTCTTCAGCAACTTTGTTGCCAGGGCAGTATACAGTTGTTTAGCACTTGACACTTTTCGTCCACCACTGCCTTCAGAAATATAAGCGTCAACTCTTGCTTGTTGGTGAGAGAAGTGCATATCGCAAACATCTTTCCCTGCTGGTGCTTTGTTGTGATAATAAGCAATGCATTCTAGGCCAGCAGCTCTAGCTACCAGAGGTAGCAACTGTGTTGTGACATTTCCACCAAAATTCTTTGCATTGTCACTTTGCAGGATGACTTTCTTTATGTGTGGAAAGTGTTGCTTAAGCATATGAAATGTTGCTTCGAGACAGGTTAGGGCAACTGATGAATCTGTTTTCTCATCACCAAGTACAATTGAGTCGAAAAAATGTAGTGTTGTTCCCTCACCATTTTCATCTCTGTCCTCCTCCTCAGTTTCTGAGTGGCTAGTGTCGTTGTTACCCTCGTCTTCAACTCTGTCACTCTCGTCATCCTCATTAACTTCATCACTCTCATCTTCATCGATTCAGCCACTCTCATCAACTCTGTCACTCTCATCAACTCTGTCACTCTCATCAACTCTGTCGCTTTCATCAACTTTGTCACTCTCATCAACTCTGTCACTCTCATTAACTCGGTCACCCTCATCAACTCTGTCACTCTCATCAACTCTGTCACCCTCATCAATTCTGTCACCCTCATCAACTCCATCACTGTCTCCTTCAATCACTCTGTCACCCTCATTTAATCTGTCGTCCACCTCTTTACCATCATCAGGGATTGCTTCAAAGGGCATCATGATATGAAGGCTGTTCTGATTCTTCACAAAGGCAGCAACACCAAACCACAAAATTCCCTTTTTCCCATAGTACGCATCTCCTTCTCGAAACCCCTTCGAAAGATATTTCTGCTTGAAGTCAAAGGTGAGGTATGCAGTGTCTCCACCCATGTTCTTTCTAATGAGATGCATGAGGTGATGCTGCTGCACTTCTTTGACTATGTGTTCCATGAAACGAAATGTACGACGTTCACATTGGTGAATGGTCAGTAAAGCATCAGATAAGGTTGTGAGTTGGCAGTCAAGTCCGTCAAATCTTGCGATAGCTTTTCACCGTAAAGTGTCATAAAATAGGAAAGGCGCACGACATGCATGGCACTCCAGTCGACCAGCTGCTGAGTAGGTTCTCTTGATCTTCTGCTAGATCCAGAGTGTAGTATGGGCTATGAGATGTTGTGCAGTATCCATCAGCAATACAACCTTGAATGGTACTACAATTATCCAGTTGAGCCTTGACACTATCAACAAATTCTTGCTGCTTCTCAGGTATTCCAAATGCATCAGAAAATTCGCTCATAGTATGTGAATTCTTATATGCTTTAAACTGACACCTCTCTTCACTGGTCACATTACATTCATGCTCTTTACCTCTTTGATCATTGAATTCATACTGAGTTAGTACACCTTTTCTGACATGGTGGGCATAACCGTAGGAGATAAAATCAAACACTAGACCCTTTTGACGTAGAATTTCATCTCGCTGTTCTTGGTCAGTGTCAGTGACTGGGGCCACTATGTCAATGATTTTGTCCACTATCTCAAAGTTGTCCAAATGAAAGTTAACTTTTATGTAATCCTATACCTGCCCTTGCAGACTGTTTCTTGCCACAACCACCTGTGATGTGATGTACAATGGTAAAAAAGAGGGACTTCCCAATGACCTTATGAGCAGCACTGGCTCTTTGTGCATATAGGCTGTACATTGATGCAATGTCTCGCTTAAGGACAAGTGATTTCATTGCAGCCCAGTGATTGAGAACACTCCATTGTTTATTCGTAGTAAGTAAGGCCTTTCTAGGTACCCAAGCTAGCCTGGCTACATTTTCATCTGAGTACACAAAATCTACCAAGCTCTCAACCACATTATCCTCTACACGAGAAATTGATTTTGTATACCGTTGCAAAGGAAGGCCACGACTAAGATACGCGGCATCTACTTGTGCCTGGAACTTCAATTCTCAAGCAGTTGTTTCCCCCATGCAGAGATCATTTATCCAGAAATGGGTTGGCATCTTACCCAATGGACTAAGGAAAAACCTTGCATTCATGGTTCGGTAAGTCTTTTCATGTTTCAGTGACTTTATGATACTTGCAGTGACCAGTGAATGGACCACCCTATCTTCTTCTGAATGATCACGACTGGCATCAACCTCAGCCACATGCATGTCTTCAAAAGGGCCACTTGGTAGCTGAAATAGATCTTTGAGGACTTTGTCTTGAGGTAGACTCCATGACGGTAGCAGTATCTTTATCCAACCCTTCACTCCTTTCCAAAACAGCGACTGAACCCTTCGAAAACCATCGGAAGTCACGAAATCTTCCTTCACTATTGCAGATTGTCGTTGTTCTACACTAGGCAAATGCAGAACATCATTTTCGGCGCTAACATCTAGAAGATGGAGAATATTGAAGATATGCTCCCTTGAATGGTTTGATAGAGGCGATTCATGGATCTCTTCAGACAGACCTTCAACAGAGATAGCATTTGTCTTTGTAGCGCAACTACGATGAGGTTGGTCACGAATAAGCACGGCCATGGGAGAGGCCACAGGTTGAATATCTTGTTTACGTGGACGGCCACGTATGCTGCGTCGACATTTACAACAATCATGGCAAATACCTGAATGGCACGTTCGGCATACGCCACTCCGATGTTTGCCCTTTTCTGAAGTGCATCCTGGCGCCATTGTTTACCCACCAAGCGCCAGTAGTATAACAAAAGAACAAAGATGAGGCGCTGATAGCGCTACGCTAAGCTAGATATACGGTGCATGATACGATTGTAGTACTGCCTGCACGCCGATTATTTTTCTAAATTTAATCACCTATGATGACGTAAGTAAACAGTCGATTAATTAATTGGGAACGAGTAAGACTTTGCAGCAATGTACACTAGTAAGGATTGACGATTTGTAGATTACATTAGCTTCTGCAAACACTTACCCATAGTATAAATACGAATTTTGTTGCAAAATGCTCTGAATAGGCTGCAGAAAAAAGTGTACCAAACACACTTTGCAAGTACGCAAATCGCAAACCACGGACGTTCTGCGTCATGTCATGCAAACGTAGTGTGTCAAATCGATCCGCTACTCAGTACACACACTCGCAAGTGATAGAGCTTTTAGTGGAATAACGTATCAAAATAAAAAAGGGAATTATGAAAATCTTGTGAGCCCCAAAATTTCCCCGCGTTTCTCATGGATGCGGTGTTAAAGTTCTGCCCACGCAGATACTAGTGGCCTGGAGCTTCGCTTGCTAGTTGAAGCCTCCTCTGATTGGTTCTGAAAAGAACTGTTTTGATCGTCCAAAACAATGTCCTCGGCACCACCCTCAGCCATGATAGCATCAATAGTTATTAATGTTTACGAGTAATGTAATTATATTCATTTGCTAACAACTCAAAATGGCGACGTTACTAACTTTTAGCTGTTTTTGTACGTTGCATTGAACGATACAAGTATGTAAGGACGCTGATTCTATATCAAATACACTGCACGCTTAAAACTGAAAATTCGGAGCAATTCGCAGGCTGGTGAGCACAAATCGACGAACAAAAACGGTAACAAAAATGGTACATTATGGTGTTTTAAACCGTAACGATTGATCAAAAGTTGGACGCGTAAAACTGAAAAGGTAAAGACATTGATGTGTTAGTCGCATACCTAAATTTGTTAGAAATCATTCGATCCTCAGGCAAAAAATTAACAAAGTGGATTGAGAGTGGGGTGGCTGAATCATTTATTAACCAACAGTAGATGTTAATTAATAACTTGGTCCTTTCCTTTCAGCCTCATTGCTACATGCATTCAAAATGAGTTTCTGCATTTGTCATTTCTTTACTTTTGCATCAGTGATAAACTAAATCAAGTGAAGTTGAAAACAGTTATTAGGCCAAATATGATGTTTTCAACTTTAATGAACACCTGTTTGGCCAGAATACACATCCTCCAGTGCTACGGGCCTGAGTCAGTTAAATATAACTTAGTTTCAATACCCAGAAAACGATGACAAAAAATTACGACATGTCTTGCAAAGCAAAGCAATTGTTAGAATCAACACCTATACCTTCCAAAAGAAGATGATAAATGTATGGTGGGCCCTGTAGGTCGTGCTCTCGACTGATGAGCTTCAAGTGCTTGTGTTATGCACAAAACATTGCCTGTTTTGCTCGACGCATTTCGACTGCAAGCAATAACATGTTTTCCCACAACTCAACCACAATTAGCCCTAGAGCTCAAACAGAGTTTTGCTCTGCGACTCACAGAGAACTAAGATATTTTATGTCACATGCATGTTTACTGTGTCATGTGATGGAGAGTTTTGTTACTAACGACACTTTGGTAAGTTTTCAACTTGGTAGGTCTATAAAACAAGACCACCGAAGTAATACTATATTTGCACTTCGTCCAAAACGTTTCAGAGGGTGTGCTTGCATACATATAAGCAGTTGATCTTAGCAGGGAAAATAGTGCATCCTTGTGACTATCTTGCAAAACTCTGTCAGGTGACACATAAACACGCATGTGACATAATATAATTGATATATCCCATAGTTCAGCGTGATTCACAGAGCCAACACGGTTTGTGCACTAGAGAGGGAAAATCACGTGCGAAGAGCTAATTGCGTCAATTGTTTTTGAGCAAAACAGATGCAGTGTCTTGAGCCCAACGCAATAAACATTCGAAGCTCATCGATCGAGAGCGCGACCTACCGGGCCAATGCCTAACGAAGGTTAGTGGTACCACGTTCTAAACACTCAGCCCGGATTTAACCACTTGAAAGGTAGTGCGCATACAGGCTCAGCGGTTAACATGATGCGTTTCCAATCTTCCCTAATAAAGTATCTATGCTTTTACCTCTCCCCCGCCCTCCAATTATAATACGTTTCTTTAATTTAACCAACACCCAGATAGCATGCGCAGCTTCCTCTTTGAACACAGGTTAGCTAGGCGTTGGTTAGGTTTAGGTTCATAAAATAGTTTCCATAAAGAAAAGTATCATCATTGGGGGAGGGGGGGAGTAAAAGAGAACCACTTACTGGTACACAATTCTAACCTGATAAACCAGGGCTCGTTCGAAGGAACGAGTAAGTGGGGGGTTGAACGTAGTAAATTTCATCAAAGTAGACGTAGCCTTGTCCTTTCAGTCCCTCCCACAGCAATAATATCTTGCACGTGTTTTGAAACCGGTCACCTCTCGGTCCCAGGCTAATCGTGCTAATAGATATCACGCGACCTTTAATTTATTACTATTATCTATTGGGTCTATAAGTTTCAAGAACTAAATACAATACCAAATCCACCAGAAAAATTTAGGAAACACGTAATAAAAACATTCTCTATACGAGAAGGTTGGTGGTATATAGGAATCAAAGGCGATGGGGGTGTAAAAAGCAAGGGAACAAGGCTTCTGATTGAAAAGGAAAAATGAAATAGACCTATATTAGCAACACAATATAGGTCTATTTCATTTTTCCTTTTCAATCAGAAGCCTTGTTCCCTTGCTTTTTACATCACCATCACCTTTGATTCCTATATACCACCAACCTTCTCGTATAGAGAATGTTTTTATTACTTGTAGTAATGACACTGCCATCAACTTTCTTGAGTCCAGCTTGCAGGAGAAAAAGCGAACATACAAGAAAGCAGTAAAAGATAGATAGAATAGGCACCTTCATCCCATTTGTCGTTTTAATGGCTGGAAGAGGTTCAATTCCTTATATGCACATGGCCAATCCTTTGTCCTTGAAATGGGAGTCACATGGCCAATGCTCTGTCCTTCAAGTCGGACAAAGCATACTCCATTACAAGCAGTTATATTTATATTAGATCATGGCTTGCTTTTGCTGGAGGTTCGAGCAGGATGCTTCTGCTTGATAAAGTATCACATCAAAAGGAGAAGTGGGCTGGGATTTGATGACGGTGCTCCTCTGCCTGCATTCGTTGATTTTTTTTCTCTCAGCTGAAAAAAAGTGATTATAGAAGTTCATGTAATTGTGTTTCATGTATGTTGTCATTTGTGACAAGTGGTTACATCACCTAAGTAACTGCATAATGGCTGAGGTTCAGCACTCTCTCAGCATAGAGGGGGCACAGGGATGATCAAAGCCTAACATCTGATTGAAGTCTGAAGCACATTATGTTCAATGTGCAAACCCAAGCTAGGGGAAAGAACCACATGTTGATTCAGTTGGAGGCAGTTGAATTGGACGTTCTGATTGCATGCTGTAGATTGTCACAATGAAGAAAATGATGCAACAAAAGCTGCACAGGAATGATAAGACAGGGAATGAAAGGTCGGATCCACAAAACCTGAACTGAGTTTAGTCGGCCTGCATCCAGGCAGAGTTAGTTATGTCAGCCACAAAACCTCCTACATACTCATCAAAGAATCTGCCAGACCTGATGGAGCGGCCCTTACCAGATGGACCACCCATGCAAACAACAAATACTACAGAGACAAGAGGGACATTGTCATTTGTGGGTCTAATACTGCAACTTCTTCAAGGGGGGATAAACGTTTTATAGCTTCCATTCACTTACATGAGATGAATTTTGAACAGTGTAGGTAGCCCCCTCTGGGTGCAACATGAATAGGGTGGCAAGATAATTTGACTGATGATTTCCTATCTGGACACCAGTTGAAAGCATTATGCATGTCTAATTTCAGAACTACATAAACCTAATCCTTTCAGTGTTCTTCAATGCTCTATCTTAGACTGTGAATAAGCCACAAGCCACCCCAACTGATAATGCTGGAAATGGAAGATGCTTTGTCTTTACGTAGAGCTTTCCATTAAGCCTCCTTAGTGACTACCTGACTGCTATTTTCTATATGCATCCGAACTCTAAATACGTGTGCACACTTTACTCCATAACTTCTTCATCATGTCATTCCCCCAAGGGAGTACAGATCAGGTTGTTGTTAAAGTATAACATACTCAAAGGTGGTCTTAACCTTACTTGAAATAATGACAGCTTCATGTAAGAAGTGTTTATGACCCAAGTTTAAAAATAGGACCTGTCCTTTTAAGATTGAAAGCGATTTTAATTACACCATCACTGAATAACGTGTTTACTTATGTGTGACTAGCTTAATAAATGTTAAGTAATTATATAAATTAACATATTACATGTGTTCACTGTTTATAATTTTTTATTGGAACCTTTACATGGAATTTTCTATCAGGTGAACATGATCTGCATTCCTGGAGACCTACATGTAAGTTTATTAGTGACCCTGGATCCCACTTGATACATACAATCATGTTTGAGTGACCTTAGATCACCATGCCTTCTGCTGGGTAGAATTAGCCATTATTGTATTGTAATGCCATAGATCCCTAAATAATTACTGCACTCACTACTATCACTTTTATTATGGAGCGGCAGTGTTGTGTAAAGATTTACCCTCTCCCCTCTTTCATAGTGAATCAAAATTGTGATAATGGTCATCAAGGCCTATCTAGAGTCTTGTGTATGGAGCACAGGTACTTTATTGGTGCAGTGTGCACACCAGTACGATATATATATATATATATGGGACGGTTTCCAGCAAAATCACCCTTCTGGAGTTTTAATTTTATCACTATAAAAATTGTACGTTACAGAAAGCAACATATCTTCATAACGGTTTTATACTTTCTTTTCAAATTTCGTACACTTGTTTACATATCTGTTCTCTCTGTGCAAACCTATTTTGGTGCTCTAGATATTTTCCATGCCATGGTTACAAAGGTCTCTAACCCAATGGGTTAAGATTCCACATTTCTCCAGATACGAGTGACGATAACATGTCAAATTTAGAGTGTACATAAAAGGGTCCTGTAGCTATTGAATTCTGCAGATCGTTAAGTTTTTTCTTATCCGTTACGGAGATATGGATTTTCAAAGTAGTTCGACATTTCGCGCCACTCGCCCTATTGCAATATGCCATTATGTAATGGCCACGCCCTTTACATTTGAAGTTAGGTAATGAACTCCGCTTTGAACGTTCTACGTGGTATATAAGCGATCGTACCTCGTACGCTATGTTTTAAAATAAAACAGTATCGTACGTTCACATGTATCGCTTATGATGGATGCTGTGGGTAGTTTATATTGTGCACCCTTTTTCTATATCTGCTCAGTTTGTGGCATGTACATGTAAGCATGCATGTACCATGCCTTCTAATCATGGGGCCACCTTCTTCACCCTCTACACCCTCTACACTAGTCTGGGACCAGATGACTTGCTTGCGACAGTCAGTTATCTGGTACACAAACTGCAGTACCTTTACTTAGTATGGCATATCTCTCTAGACCATTCATATTCACTGCCGTTCTTTCTATCTGACCTCCTCCTCCTTCTCCTCCTCTCCCTCCATCTCTTCCTATCTTCCTTCATCCACCCATCCTCCTTCTCTGCTCCTCTTCCCTCCTGCTCCTCTCCTCCCTCCTCCTCATCCTCCTCCCCTCCTCCTCCTCCTTCTTTTACTCCCTCTCATTCAGCCCCGGATCCAGGATTTGGCTAAGGGGGGGGCGGTTTTACTGGAGGGGCGGCACATTGGCAATGAATGCATGCGAAGCCAGGGGTGGATACGAAAAGCGGGGTGGGGGGGGGGGGGGGGGGGGGGTGCTGTCCGTTTTAGGCCCGATCCAAAAGCGGGGGGGGGGATGGGGGGTGCTGTCCGTTTTAGGCCCGATCCAAAAGCGGGGGGGGGGGGGGGGTGCTGTCCGTTTTAGGCCCGATACGAAAAGCGGGGGGGGGGGGGGGGGGGGGTGCAGTCTGCTTCAGGTCCGATACGAAAAGTGGGGGGGGGGGGCTGCTTGCCGTACGATGATTTATATCTTAGTTTGTGCGCGCGCGCGTGATAGTGCGTGGGGAATGGAGCGGGGGGGGGGGGGGGGGGGGGGGCGGCAATTGGTCCCAGAGGGCGGCATTTCGTATGAATGGGGGGGGCGGCCGCCCCCCCCGAGCCTATGCTGGATCCGGGGCTGCTCTCATTTTCCGTCCTACTTCCTTCCTATTACACCTAACACCCCTCCTCCTCCTTTCTTTTGATTGCATCCACACCTCCCCCTCCTCCTCCTCATCCTTCTACTTCTACCTTTCTACCTGTTGCATCCTCGCCTCCTCCTTTCATTTTTCCCGTTGCATCCACCCCCACCTTCTCCTCCCCTTCCTCTACGTCCTTCTCCTCCCCTTCCTCTACGTCCTTCTCCTCCCCTTCCTCTACGTCCTTCTCCTCCTCTCCCTCCTCCTCTTCCTATCTTCCTTCATCCACCCATCCTCCTCCCATCCTCCTCCCCTCCTCCTCCTCCTCCCCTCCCTATCTCCTCCTCTTACTCCCTCTCATTTTCCCTCCTACCTTCCTTCCTATTACACCTACCCCTCCCACTCCTTTCTTTTGATTGCATCCACACCTCCCCTCCTCCTCCT
>OY811979.1:3402976-3570010 GCA_963681505.1 Eunapius fragilis | reverse complement strand
GCCGTTGGAGCCAGAAAACTTCCCCAGTTTGTACACAAGCCAATGAGTAACGACGTACCGCTAAAAGTGTATGTGTTTAAAGTCGCACAGTGTTCGATTGGCTTAAGCTACGATCATGGTACTTGTGGTGTCGGATAGAGTACAAGTTTTAGAACCATAAAACAGCGTCAAATATGCTACCAAGTGTTGTGTTAATAAAGAGTAGCGCACATTCCAACGTTGTTTGATTGCAATATTTCGTTGCTAAGCACACGCAGCCATTTCAATATTTCTGGGCGTAGGTCTTTTTGACCCACGTTTCAATGTATTGAAACAGTAGTGTGGACCTTCATGATCGATGGGTGGGGGGCGCGGTCGAATGACACGTCGCCCCACGACAGATACAACAGCTTATCGGCACTGGGTGCCAGGAGCTCCCCGAGACGAAAGAAGCCAAAGAAGCAGAGAGACGCTACCGCCCAGAATAGGCCCCCGTCTCTGTCGGACGACCAGTGGACTCGCAGCCGCTCCAAAATTGCTGGGGTTATAGGAAGGCGGACCCTCTTGGGTTGATTCTTGAGGGCTTGAACTCGGCGGATCCCCGCTTGGATCTTTGTTAGCCGCGGGAGATTGTCAGACGATCGGAGATCGGGGAACCCCAACGAAACGTGCGTGTCTCGTACCGCCGCCAAGTATGTCTTCACAGTTTGGTACGCCAGCCCCTCCTCCGCCAGGTGTGCAACGAAATAACACAACAGCCTTTCCGTTACAGGAAACGGGTTGAACACCGAGTACAT
Organism: Eunapius fragilis; assembly: GCA_963681505.1. Lineage (NCBI taxonomy): Eukaryota > Metazoa > Porifera > Demospongiae > Spongillida > Spongillidae > Eunapius > Eunapius fragilis. The sequence continues at coordinate 3,569,234 of OY811979.1, read as the reverse complement.
AGTGCAAAACCTATAGAACCGTTTCATCCCCGAGCTGTATGTACGGTGGGTCGACTCGGCTAGGCCTTGATGGAAATAAAACCGAACAGTCTTCTCCAAGTCGGTGAGAGCCAATCCTGGTCGAATAGGAGTAGCGCCTCCACCAACGACTCGGGCAGGACCTGCGGGTCCCGGTCGGCTTCGGGAGCCTGTGAACGGAACGAGACTAAGTCATTACGGGAGAGGGCATCCGCAACCGTGTTCTCCACACCCGGAAGGTGGACACAGTGGAGTGTGAACTGCATGCGGGCCTCAATGAAGAAGAGACACCGGAGGAGGTGCATTATCTCTGCATTGCGACTGGACCGAGATGCCAGTACCGACACCACGGTCTGATTGTCACACCGGCACGTGACAGATCCGCCCCGCCACACCTTCCCCCACACAGCGGCAGCCAATACGATCGGAATGAGTTCTTTGACCGCGATGGGGGAGGGGTTAGACTTAGCATCCCACGCCAGCTGAAACCAATGGGTCCCCCATCGAGCGCCACATCCCCACGCGCCTGAGGCGTCCGTGACGAACGTCACCCGATGCTCGCCATCCATGTTAACCCGCGGAAAGAATCCAACGCCGTTCCACTCCACGATGAACGAGCGCCACCAGGCAATATCCGATCTAAATGCCCGATTAAGCCGGATGCTATGGTGTGGCCTTCTAGCAAACGTAACTCGCGATTCTGCCAGCAGGTCGATTAGCCGTCGCAAGAATGAACGACCGGGTCTCACCACCTTGCAGGCGTGGTTGAGCACCCCGATGAGTGACTCAAGTTCTCTTCTTGAGCATACCTTCTTATCACCCCACTCGTTCAGCAGGTCGCAGATTCGCTGGAGTTTCGCTGGTGGAAGGGCAAGTGTACCCGATTCGGTGTCCAGTTGGATGCCAAGAAATGTGATGGAAGTTGAGGGGCCTTCGGACTTTTCCTTTGCGAGCGGAACGCCCAGGATCGCGCACAACTCCGTCATCTTCCGCAGGCTCTCCGCACACTCGTCAGAGGCCGGTCGCCCGATGACCACGAAGTCATCGAGGTAGTGAGCAATCTGCCGGACCCCTGCCTTGCGGACTACCCATTCGAGAGCGTCGGCTATCAGTGTGAATATCTTAGGTGCCGAACGGAGGCCGAAGGGGAGCATGCCATCGACCACAATCTTGCCCTTCCATCGAACCCCCAACAAGTAACGGTCGTCAGGGTGGACTGGGACCAGACGGTACGCCGACTCTATATCTATCTTGGCCAACAGCGCCCCTCGGCCTAGCCCAGCAGCAATAGCTGCCACTTCGTCGACCGAAACATACGACAGAGAGCACAGCAAGGGATCGATCCCATCGTTGACACTCCCTCCCGTGGGGAACGATAAGTCGGTAATTATCCTCCACTTCCCGGGGGTGTGGCCTTTGGGGATAACACCAATTCTGTTTAAATGTGTCCCCCGGCAAACTCCTCCGTAGAGTACGGGCCGAGGAAGTGCCTCTTCCGCAGCTCAGTGTCGACATATTCTGACACGGCATCGTCGTGTTCCGCTGCGGACGGCATGTTCCTGACCGCGGAGACTAGGGGGCTTGCCCTGTCAAAGCCGATCCGAAACCCGTCTCTCAGGCCCCGCACAATTGCTTCAACGAACTCCGGGTCGGGGTGGCCACACAATGCTATCGCCCATGTCGGTACCCGAAGTGGGGAGAAACAATCCCCCCGGTCGCCCAACACAAGGCCGCGGGTAGTGGTGGGAGGGGGTTGCTGCAGCTGCCGGAGGTGTTCGGCGTATGCGTAAGGGTAGCGACCACCGATCTCTATATGATAGACAAATTACAAGTCATGCATGTGCCAGCCCACCCATGAATGAAATGTATGCCTATTATCGTACCCGGCGCAGTATCACACCCTTGGGGGCGGAACCAGGACGACAACACGAAATGACAGATTGACTCTGATTATAAAGAATGAGTAGATATGACACTTGAGCATGAAGACAACGATCATGGCCTAGTTGATCCCCCCCCCCCCCCCCCAAAATCACGTTAGGAGACAAACAGATGACACCCTGGCGATCACAGTGGCCCCGCCGGCTTGGGGTCCCTTCGCGGGTAAGGGTCGCCACGACGGTTGTGGGAGCACGATTCCGCTGGGTGCGGGCCATTGCACACGCTGCATGCATGGGTGTGTTTACATTGCCGGTAAAAACACCGGTTCTCGTTAAACTTCCGGCAGAGCTCCCCACTGCGTGCCAGCGGCGGGCGCGTCTGAGTCATGTTCCCCATCGGTGCCGCCGATGTCATCGATAACTGAGGGAAGGCGAACGGGAAGACGGCATGGCCGTAGTCAATCACAAAAATTTGGGGGGGCTAATTAATATTCATGATCTTGACACAACGATGCAACGCGGATTGATCGATGGTTGACCACACTTAGCAGCGGCGGATACAGGTTTTAGGGGGGGGGGCACGGATGGTGGGTGTGGCTGGGGGTGGGGTGGGGTGGGGTGGGGTGGGGTGGTGTCGGCTTCTGGCCCGATACGAAAAGCGGGGGGGGGGGGGGGGGGGGGGTGCTGTCGGTTTATGGCCCGATACAAAAACCAAGGGGGGGGGGGGGGGGGGGATGCTGTCGGTTTCTGGCCCAAAACGAAGAGCGGGGGTGGGGGGGGGGGGGGGGGGAAGTATGATCGCGTATCGGGGGGCCCGGGATATAGTACAGTAGTAGAGTTCATGCGTGCGGATATCAATAGGCAGCGCAATCGTGCAGCTATATTATAAAATGCGGCCCGAAAAGTTATGAATGTATAAATCTCTGGTATAAATGGAGGGGGGGGGCACGTGCCCCGAGTGCCCCCCCCCCCCCTCCCCTATATCCGCCGCTGACACTTTCTCGTTCTAAATTTACGGGCGGCTTGCAATACCGGACTGTGTTCAATTTGTGGTATACCACGCACATCAACGTGTATCCTATTATAAATAGTATGCTGGACCAAAATTTTGGGGGGGCTTAAGCCCCCCCAAGCCCCCCCCTTACTACGGCCTTGGACGGGAGTGTCCGGGCACGTTTCGGTGGCATGGTGTTCACTCAGGCAGTGCCGGCACCGCGTGCACTGCCTCGCCCGGCCCGCGAATACTTCATTGTATAGGGCCTGGTCTTCCTGGGACCAGTCCAATGTTCCCCTCGCGGCCGCCTGCCTTCGGAACACCCTGTCGTAAGTTACCCAGGCAGCTCCCTCGTACTTTCGGGCCGCGTTAATAATCCTCCGAAGGTAGGCGAAGAGCTCCGGGGCCTTCTGAGGGTACCTTCGAGCCAGGATGGCCGCCATACTCGCGTAGCATTCGGTCCACACCAGGATGTCAGTGACCGGCGCCCTGCGGCCGTGGAGTTTCAGCAGCGGGTTTGCATCGGTGCTCTCGACTGCCCATGCCTCCTGAAGGAGCTCGGACATCTCGACGTATTCGAGGCCTTCAATGCGGGCCACAACCTTCGCGGGGAACCTCGCTGCCGGGTTGAAGGCGTTCGACAGCACAACAGTACCGCTCGCCCCTTGCCGCCCCACGTCCGTCAACGTGGCCACGGAGTGCACATCCGCGCCCGCCAGTGCCTCCGACGGCGCAAACAGTGGAATTTGCAGACCCGACGGAAACGGTTGAGACCCCGACGGATTCGCTCGAGCACCTCCTACGGAGGGAGGGGGGGGGGGGGGGGGGGGGGGGGTAGGTATGAGAGTTCGATCGACACAACCGCAGCATGCACGGTTACGGCTATCACGCCCCGATTGGCGTCCGCCCGTCGTCCGATGCCCGAATACCGAGTCCGTCCATCGCCGTCCGCTCCGATGCGATCTACGACTATAATGCATGCCTGTAATAATTCGCGCATAACACTGGTCGGCTACGACGACTACGGCCTAGTGACATGGAGCAGGACTCGCTTACCACTAGGCCCTTGGGCTTGGCTTCGAACCTCTCCCGCACTAGTTTGGGGATCAGACGATGGGCCCTCTACCCCACTCGCTGCCGTCTCCTGGGGCTGAACCATTCCAAAAATCTGCAGCAGCTGTCGTTCAAGATGCTGCCGTTGCTCCTCAGCGAGATCCATCTACAGATTTCGAATCCGTTAACCGCCTACACGTGGCACGACTAAGCCCTTGTGAGGCCGATGCGTGTATTATATCGTAGTATACGAGAGGCTTACATGTAGTTCGGGGGCGCCTGCGCGGGCCGGGGCTGCCGGCCTTTAATTAACTGCGTTTAGCTATGCACTAAACTTCATTTAATAATGTATGTAATAGATATTTATTAATAATTTTAGGCAGTATAAATAGTCTAACCTGCACTAAAAATATCTGGAGTTCCTATGGCTAGTGAAGTTGTTTTTCTAACAATGCCTTCGCGTAATCAAAAGAAGAGATCTAAGCAACGAGCGGAATACCTCCAAAAGCAAGACGAGAACAAAGCTAAAGCCCGAGCGCTCTACAAGCCGATCCCGAAAAGAAGAAGGCCTCTGTACGCGACAGCTACAACGCAGATATTGAATCTAAGCGATCTGCTAAAAGGCGGCGATATGAAGAGGACCTCGAGGAGAACCGTGCTGCTAAAAGGCGGCTATATGAAGAGGACCTCGAGGAGAACCGCGCTGCTAACAGGCAGAAATACGAGGACAATTCAGCTGCCATTAAAGCATCTAAAACGAGTCGGTATTGGAATGACCCCGCTTCCGAGAGGACGCGGTACCGCAGGGGTCACAGCACTACCACTACCACCCAAAGGTATGTTATGGCATGTTGTATTAACATTAAAAAGCTGTGTATGCAACATTTGTAGAGCATGGTCGGGCGGTTTTTGGTCGGGCTTGTCACCCTACTACCTGACCAAACGCGGTAGTAGGGCCCGCACAACTATGTACAGCACGGATCTGCACAAAACCATTCACTTCACATGTAAAGCATGCAACTGTGTGTACAGTAGTAGTGTCTATTGTTTTAATCTGATTTGAAGGCTTCCTTATCTGTCTAGCCATGTACATGTGTTGCAACTATGAATATAATTGCAGTTGCAAGGGCTGAGAACTATAGGTGAAATGCAACCATATCCTTCTCCCATATAGCTACTCTTTGTATGAACCCAAATCTCATGCACTAATGGAGTATAATGGTGGTCTTGAAAAAGCTATTCTTAGGGATAGTGAGCTTCTAAGTGAAGTAAATGATGCCTTTTGTAAGTCTCATCCATTGCTAGCTCAAAAGGTTGTTACTAGATCTGCCCGTGCAGCAGTAAGTAAGATTGGGGCAGAGGCATTGGTTTCTAAAGCACATGTATCAATTCATGATACATGCAAAAGTGTGGTATTCACCTAACTTAAGCCAATCTCATGTACATTTCAAGTGCTTTGTCCATTGTACACACCACCAGCACTAGCAGCAGACTTTCTTGCCACCACATGCCACCAATAGTCTTGTACTTTTGAAAATCAACTTGTTAAAGCCACCATAAGGTACTTCTACTCTCACATTTATGTAAATCTGACATTCTGCCCACACTCATAACGCTGCAGACCCTGTCCACAGATATTACTCACCAGAAAACATATCCTTATCAATCTGCATGGTGCCATGTTATCCCAGATCTATATGCAGTCATGTAGTTCACTTCCTGAGTTCCCACACTATCCAGCTTTACTTCATGTAGCTACACCTCCATGTTTAGATTGGAGCCTATTCAAATTTGACCAATAAAATTTTAGCACATGCCGTTAACATGATGGAATTGGACCAATAGAAATATAGCACAGTCTGTACACGTGTTAAGGCTTTGCAGGTATAAAAGTCAGTCATGCACCCGCTGAATTATAGTGCACTTTGCAAAAAGAGGTAAGAATTTAATAATATACTTTATGTGGATTCAGGTGTAAACTTGCTTGAAAAAAGAGTAAGGTAAAAAAATTTTAAATCATACTCTCTGTCTCTGTCATGTACATGTAGATGACAGCTGAAGACCTTACGGGTTTTTTTAATCAAGAGGGGTCGGAGGAGGAAGAGGATGACATACATCCTCCGACTCCTCTCCCCTTCTCCCCGCCACCTCCAGAAGCCCCGCCACTCCTACCACCACCAGCAGCACTGCCCCCACCACCACTACCAGCAGCGCTACCCCCGCCGGCACCACCAGCGCTACCCCCGCAGGCACCACCAGCGCTGCCCCCACCGGCACCACCAGCGCTGCCCCCGCCGGCACCACCAGCGCTACCCCCGCCGGCACCACCAGCGCTGCCTCCGCCGGCACCACCAGCGCTGCCTCCGCCGGCACCACCAGCGCTACCCCCGCCGGCACCACCAGCGCTGCCCCCACCGGCACCACCAGCGCTGCCCCCGCCGGCACCACCAGCGCTGCCCCCGCCGGCACCACCAGCGCTGCCTCCGCCGGCACCACCAGCGCTGCCCCCGCCGGCACCACCAGCGCTACCCCCGCCGGCACCACCAGCGCTGCCCCCGCCGGCACCACCAGCGCTACCCCCGCTGGCACCACCAGCGCTGCCTCCGCTGGCACCACCAGCGCTGCACCCGCCGGTGTTCCTGGCGGAACAACGAGCAGGGATAATCCCGCCACCACCACCACCACCAGCTGCGCTCCCGCCGGTACCACCGCCGCCTGTGCTCCCTCCCTGGCCTGCATGGCCACTGCCACCCTGGCAGAATGCAGCATGGCGGGGAGGCCGGGGAGGAGGATGTCCCCGCAGGCGACAAGGGCGCGGGTGAGGACAATTAACAATAAACACTACTAATTCATATAATTATTATTATTATTAAAGTTATTTGTTATTGCATTAAGAGATAAAGGGGATCGTCCAAATTCTATATGCTCTTCCTACATTTCATCGACTAATGTGAAAAAAAAATAAAAACATTCTCTGACGAGAGAGTTGTTGGTATATAGGATTGACCAATGGTGGTGTAAAAAGCACGGAAACAAGAGTGACAGAAATTTTACTGGAAAATTGAAATAGGCCTATATTTAGCACACAATATAACACATGCCTGAGAATGGGCTAAATATAGGCCTATTTCAATTTTCCAGTAAAATTTCTGTCACTCTTGTTTCCGTGCTTTTTACACCACCATTGGTCAATCCTATATACCAACAACTCTCTCGTTAGAGAATGTTTTTATTTACTTGTAATAACAATGGTTGCGTGTTGGTACCACACCTATGAAAGGTCGCATAGCGGTATGTGACTTGGCGCACTCTGTTTCATTTCCTTTGCAGCTGTACATCGCCATGGCAACCACAAAAAAGGTTGATTACAAGGTGGGAAGTCACTTTTTTTAAATTTATGTTTATAATACCCTTGATATGCAGCCTTGGAAATTCAGTGTTGAAGGGAAAATGCTGATAACGAACGCCATGTACTCGGACATCAAGAGAGCGGAAGCTATCCTTGCAAAGAATACTACAGACGTGAACTACGCCGATTTTGTAAACAACCTTCCACAGCCCTCCCCTCCCAGCCTCACCCTCCCCTCCTCCCTCTCCCTCTTTAATTACCGCTATAAGCCTCCATTCCATCGCCCAACCATCCTGTCATGTCATACACACCCAATAAATCACAGCAGGGTGTCACGTAAAGGGACGAGAATCTAGCAACCCACACACGTACGATCATTTCATCATTTGGTGGAGCTGTTGCAAATGCACTGTTATATTCAACTGCTCCCTCTACCCTTGCCCATCCCTCCTCCCTCACTCCCACTCCCTCCCACTCCCTCCCCCTCCTTTCTTCCCACTCCCTCCCCTCCTTCCCTCCCACTCCCTCCCCCTCCTTTCCTCCCACTCCCTCCCCCTCCCTCCCTCCCTCCCCTCTTCCCTCCCACCTCCTACCCTCCCCCTCCTTTCCTTCCACTTCCTCCCCCTCCTTCCCTCCCCTCTTCCCTCCCCCTCCTACCCTCCCTCCTATCTCCCTCTCCTCTCCAATCTTCCAGCTCATCTTTGCTCTGATCATTTCTAAACCATTGCACCATAATTCACTTCTTTTTAAAAATTGGTTTCAGAGATCAATTCACTTATATATTTCCTTAGTTTGGAGAGACGTCTCTCCACTGGGCCGCATACAGAGGCAAAATTGCCCTCATTGATACATTACTGAAGTGTGGAGCTAATGCTAACGTCAGAGACATGGTGGTGGGTGATTTTGCTTCAGTAAAAGTGCAACAATGAATAATGATGATTTTTGCAAGGTGTTTCTAATGAGTGCATAATATGGGACAGTGTCCAGCTAAATCACCCTTATGGTACTTTATCAAAATTTCCAGAACAAGCAAAAGAAAAGTAACGCTTGCATTGAAATGTATGGCTAATTATAAATTCAGTTCCTAATAACTTTGTGATGGATAGTCCGATTTAGGATGCGTAAGGACCATTTGACAGATCATGGGTGTTCAAGGAAAAATTTGAAAACTTGAAAAACTAGCCAGAAGGGTGATTCTGCTGGACACTGTCCTATATTTAATGGTTGTTACTCTACTAATTAAATGACTTCAATTGTTTGCATTTAATTTCAGATGGTCTTGCTGTAATGACTTAACTGCTTAATACGTGGTATGCAGCGTAAAAAATTTACTTATTTAATTTTCATTCTAAACAAAATCATGTGACAGGCAACAATAATACCGACTAATTAAACAATTGTGGATTAGAAAAAGGCAAAGATTCTAGTATCTGGCCACTGTCAGTATCTTTCTTATTTTGTCACTTTCAAGACATACCATTGTAATCTCTAGTATACCATTGTAATCTCTAGATACCATTTAAATCTCTAGATACCATATGTTGTAATCTCTAGTATGCCATTGTAATCTCTAGGGTACCATTGTAATCTCTAGTATATCATTGTAATCTATAGTACCGTTTGTAATCTCTAGTATACCATTGTAATCTCTAGTCATACCGGTCGCCGTTACATCTTGCATCATATGACGGCCATGTGGAAGCCATAAAGGTTCTGATAGGGGGCGGAGCCGACGTCAATGTGCAAACCAAGGTGAGGGAAGCCATGTAGTCATGGTAACAGAACAAAACAAATATGAAGTTTCAGTTTTAAAAAGGTTCCTGGTACGGTCCACAAGTTAATTAATCCACCACATGTCCATGCCGATAAACCTTTCTTTTTTAATCACTAGCCTTACTAGGTAGTTATTATTATTTTATTGACGTGACCCAATTATGAACTGCAGCATGCAGCCTACAATGACACAGATATTTGTACCCCCTGTGGGGGAGGGGGGGGGGGAGTAAGGAGAAATGACGCAGATATTTGTACCCCTGGGGGTAGGGAGAAGTGACACAGATATTTGTACCCCCTACAGCTTGGGAGGACAGCACTGCACTGGGCAGCCACTGAGGGCCATGAGGGGGTGGTGCGTACCCTCGTTGAGAGTGGTGCCTCTGTGAACCTGCAGGATGACTGTGTGAGCAGACGACCTAACTGTGTGCATGGGAACCCAATGCCATCATTATGGGTCATTTCCACAAGTTTGTTCCATTGGGGAGCCGGCCGTGGGGTTGGGTTCCCCATTCTCACATGCGCACAAAAATGTGACGTGCATGGGATGGTGTATGTATGTATGTATGTATGTATGTATGTATGTATGTATGTATGTATGTATGTATGTATGTATGTATGTATGTATGTATAAATGTATGTATGTATGTATGTACGTACGTACGTACGTACGTACGTATGTATGTATGTATGTATGTATGTATGTGTGTGTATGTATGTATGTATGTATGTATGTATGTATGTATGTATGTATGTATGTATGTATGTATGTATGTATGTATGTATGTACCGCGTGACGCGTAGTTTGGTCGGTCCATAGTTTACACTCGTTTGATTGCTCCCGCACCGTTATCCGTGTCACTGCGAAGAATATCACGTTGGTTGGCCACCTCGAGATATTGTTTTTCACCATCTACCGCTATCTGGGCTATATCGTTGAAGAACTAGTCGATTCCACCATGGTGCGCTTCACCAAGAAGTCTTTTGCGTCGCAGCTGCTCTGTTTTGGCTGTCAAAATGTTCGTTCTCTCTTGGATTTTACAAATCCTAAGTATCCATCTGAAGCTCCTCCACGCCGAACAGCTGTGTGTAATCTAGAATTTCGACGTACTGGCGCCGCCGTTGTTGCTATTAGTGAATCCAGACTACCAGATCAGGGCTCCATCGTTGAAAGCGATTATACTTTCTTTTGGTCTGGAAAACCTGAAGGTACGCCACGGTTCGGTGGTGTTGGTTTTGCGGTGTTAAACCCCCACTTTGTGAAATCATTGCTCCAACCACCTCAATGCATCAGTTCTCGCGTTATGACTATCCGTATTAAACCAAAACGTTTTTCGAGAACAGCTACCTTCGTATCAGTATATGCGCCAACTTTCAAAGCTACTCCATATGAGAAAGATGCCTTTTTCTCTGACCTACAGAAGGCAATTGATATGGTACCACCATTGTCCACCAACTGATTTGATGGTGCTACTAGGCGATTTTAATGCACGAGTTGGCTGTGACTGGATGACATGGGAAGATGTTGTAGGCAGAGAAGGAATAAATGAGATTAATACCAATGGCTACATGCTACTGGAGTTCTGTGCCCGAAATAGTCAATGTATCACAAACACCTTTTTCTGTCACAAGACCTGGCACAAGGGTACATGGATGCACCCTCGCTCCAAAACCCTTCATATGATAGACTTTGTCATTACAAGGCAAAAGGACCGTTATCTAGTACAAGATACTAGAGTTTATCACAGTATTGATGTATGGAGTGATCACTTCTTTGTTGGAAGCTCCATGGTGATACCTGCTGGCAAATTTCATCGTAATAGTCGATTAAACAGTTATTGTTGCAGACGTTTTGATGTGAGTCGGCTATCACAACCTGAAGTGCTGAAGCAGTATCAACAGGCACTTGCTGATGCTTTACAACATCAATCACATAAAAACAGTAGAAGCACTGAAACATCGGAAACACTATGGAGCTTTTTCTCCCAAGCTGTAACTTGTGCTGCCACCAATCATTTGGGTTTTAGTTCAAAACCGTCTGCACCTGACTGGTTTTATGACAACCTTGATACCATCCAACCGCTGCTACTACGCAAAAAACACTTACTCAGTCAAGTTTTATCTGCCCGAAAAGCTAAAGTTCCAGTTTCAACTGACCTCCTCACCCAGTATAGATCAGTGCGAAATCACACGAAATATCTTATATACAAGATACAAAACAGGTGGTGGAAGAATAAAGCTGAAGAATTAAATAGATTCCACAGCCAGGGTGATTTGAAGAACCTCTTCTCATCCTGGAAACTTCTTTCAACTCAGAGAAGAGTACATGTTAGCTCAGTCCTAGATGAGTCTGGTTCCAGTGTAATATCTGACCCTATACAAATCAGGAACCGTTGGAAAACTCATTTTAGTCATGTTTTAAATGTTGCTATCTCCACCTATGATGACAGTGTTTTTAGCAGCATACCACAACAACCTGTTCTGGAAGAGCTAACCAGACCTCCATCATTAGAAGAAGTTAGATGTGCTTTGGCACATATGAAGTGTAATCGAGCTGCTGGAAAGGATAGAATCCCTGCTGAGTTGTTGATTAGTGGGGGTGAGCAGGCACTGACTTACCTTCATTCAATCTGCTCTGAGGTATGGGCGTCTGAGCTAATTCCAAAGGAATGGGTGGACTCTGTCATTGTTCCTATACCAAAAAAAGGAAACCTCCAACTCTGTGACAATTGGAGGGGCATCTCTCTCCTAAGTGTTGCAGGGAAGGTGTTTGCACGTATTCTTGCAAATCGCATTGCTCCTATTGCTGAGTCAGTCCTTGATGAGTCACAATGTGGCTTTCGAAAATGTCGTGAGACTATTGACATGATTTTTGTTGCACGTCAATTGCAAGAGAAGGTGAGAGAACAGATGTGTCAGCTGTATATGTGTTTCTTCGATTTAAAAAAGGCCTATGATTCTGTACCTAGAGATGCCTTGTGGTTGCTACTAACACGTTTGGGTTTCCCATCAAAGCTAGTACATATTTTAAGAGGCCTTCATGTCAATATGGAAGCCTCAGTTCGTGTTGATGGTGTCCTATCAGATCCTTTCAACTGGTCTCAAACAGGGGTGTGTGCTAGCACCCTTCCTGTTTAATCTATACTTCAATAAAGTGATGCATCAAGTCTTAAGTGACCTCAAAGATGGTGTTGAATTTAAGTATAAGTTGGATGGCAAGCTTTTTAGACGGTCTGGCACTAGACTCCCAATGTCAGTTCGCATTTGTGATCTTCGTTTTGCAGATGATGTTATGACAGGATGCATTAGTAGTGATGCTCTTCAAAGTTTCATTGATCGTTTCACATCTGTGGCTTGTTCTTGGGGTCTAAGTGTCAGCATTGATAAAACAAAGGCCATGATTCAACCCTATAGATGTAGTTTACCATTTAATATTTGCAGCAACACAATTGAAACAGTTTCATCTTTTCAGTATCTGGGCAGTGTTTTGTCCTCTGATGCTTCTTTAGACAATGAAATCAACAACAGGATTTCTAAAGCTGCTAAACTGTTCAGCGCATTGAAATGTAAGATCTGGCGTAATGCCAACTTATCAAAACTCACCAAGCTTGCAGTCTTCAAAGCCACAGTAATACCTGCACTATTTTATGGTGCGGAAACCTGGCCCACTACAGCATACCTCGTGCGTCGTGTTAATTCGTTTTTGTTGGCTTGTCTTAGACAGGCTTTAAGTATCAATCCCTTGCTTCATATTCCTGACACTACTGTTCTAGCAAGATCCCACGTACAACATGCCTCTACTCTTATATCCACAACTAGGCTACGATGGCTGGGTCATGTTTACAGAATGGAGGACAACAGACTTCCTAAACAAATACTGTTTGGGGAGATTTCATCTGCAAAGCGCCCACAACATAAACCAAAACTAAGATGGAGGGACTGTGTTTCAAAAGACCTCTCCTTGTTTGATCTCTCCAACAACTGGCAATCTATTGCAATATCGAGATCACAGTGGCGAACCTCGCTTTTTAATGGTGCGGCCTTAATGGAAGCAAAGCTTAATGAGAAGGCTAGGTTGTTGCGAGACTGCCACAAGGGTGCATCCTCCCTACAACATGGCTGCTATTGTTCTATCTGTAATAAAGGCTTCACCAGTGAGAAATATCTGAGAAGTCTTAACACCCAAAAACATGGTCAACGTGCAAGGGCTACCCACCCTCCAAGTGTCTTTTCATGCCCTGTCCCTCTATGTTCCTTTACTTCAAACTCTATAAAAGGCATTAAGATACATCAACACACAAACACAAGGAGCAAGCTGATGACACTTCTACCAACCAGTACACCCACTCTGTGCTGTGCCCAGCCTCAGATTGCCACTTCAGGTCTACATGCGATAAAGGAGTTAAAATCCATCTTCGTAGAACACATCTTTGGTCAAAATCAGATGTAGATGCTGTAGAACTTTGAATGTTATTAGCTTGGTGATATATGTGTTCTCAAACTATGTCTAGTCTCTTCCTCCAAACGTGTTATACTCGTATAATGCGATGGCATATTATTATTATTATTATGTATGTATGTATGTATGTATGTATGTATGTATGTATGTATGTATGTATGTATGTATGTATGTATGTATGTATGTATGTATGTATGTATGTATGTATGTATGTATGTATGTATGCATGTATGTATGTATGTGTGTGCTTGTGTGTGCGTGTGTGTGCTTTTGTATGTGTGCTTGTGTGTGCGTGTGTGTGTGCTTGTATGTGTGTGTGTGCTTGTATGTGTGTATATGTGTGTGTGTGTGTGTGTGTGTGTGTGTGTGTGTTAACATACAATGACTGCTCCATTTAAATGTCTGCAGTGGGGGGAGACAGCCCTCCATTGTGCTGCCTCTGAGGGCCACCCAGAGGTGGTGAGGACTGCTAGGGCACTGCCTGACATTAGGGACAAGGTAGGTGAAGTGAGGAGGGAGAGGGGAGTGAGGGTGTAAGAGGGGCCTGCAGAGGTGTAGAGGGATGGTGTAGAGGGGAGGAGAGAGTGTAGAAGGGATCGTGTAGAGGGGAGGAAAAGGTGTACAGGGAGGATGCGTAGGACTGGGAACATTTGAGCGGAGGATAGGGTGTAGAAGAGAGAAGAGGGTGTATAGGGAAGGAGAGGGTGAAGAGGGGAGGAAATGGTGTAGAGGGGAGAAGAGGGTGTAGAAGGGAGGAGAGGGTGTAGAGGGGAGGAGAGGGTGAAGAGGGGAGGAGAGGGTGAAGAGGGGAGGAGATGGTGTAGAGGGGAGAAGAGGGTGTAGAAGGGAGGAGAGGGTGTACAGAGAGAACGCATAGAACAGTTTAAGCACATGATGAGAAGGAAAGTATAGTTCATGACAGAGTGGTGGACTGAGAAGAAATGATATTAACGGTCTGTAACAGCCAGAGACAATAGCCAGTCCATCCCTTTGGAGGAGAGGACTGGGCACAGTCAATGACTACATACATGTATGCTGTCTCTTTCACTTTCAGGATGGTAACACTGCCCTCGATGTTGCAAGTAGTGAACACCAAGCTAGTGTTGTTGCAATACTGGAGGCACTTTAACCCTCTAGTGAGTCATTTTAACCCTCTAGTGAGTCACTTTGACGCCTAGCGTCCTAGTGAGTCACTTTAACCTCTAGTGCCCTATCTAGTAAAACATTTTAACCCCTAGTGCCCTCATGAGTCCAGATCAGAGAATTAATAGGTTGCATGTATGTCTTTTTATAAATCCAAGGTGTCATCACTTACATACAGAGCTTGAGTGGTTATATAATTATAATAATTTCTCTCTCATACAGGTTGCACATCAGGAGGCCATATGCAATATTTACTTTCACTTGATTATGTGTATGTGCTGTCACGTGATTAGTCTGTACGATTGAACCTTTGTTGATCACAGTCAGTGCGTGAGGGTTCTGACAACCTGTGCACTGTCTGTGTGTTGTTCCAAGTGTTGCTCATACTAGTGTCCTCACTGCACCACATACATAGGGGTTTGGTTATTTGGCACTTCAAAGGGCCAGTGAATTAGGTGCTTTTGACTTGCAATGGGAAGTCTAGCTGATCAATTATGCTGATACTGAATTTTTTTATATAATGAAGTCGCTTGTGTTCTACTTTAAAATTTAATGTGAGTGGCAACCTAAGTCAGCAACACATCACAACCACGTCACTTCGAGGTCCCTGTTCCATCGGGAAAGCTTTCAGCAAATGAATAGTTGAGTTTACATTCTTGCCAGTAGGCTTGGCAGTTGGCATATCGGAAGTCTCGCTAGAGACTTCCATATAGGTTTTGACCCGACTATGAATTAATTAAAATCACGCGACCCTACCGTAGCTTCGCTCCCGACGATCGGATCGTCTAACTTGTTGCGGCAATCGATCTAGAAGTCAAAACTGAGTAGTTTCGTTTTTGTTTCACGTTGTAGAATCGCGTGGTTGTCGAGAACGAAAAATACTGCCGTCCTCGTTCCCCTTCCAAATATAATGGGCGGGTCGTTTGCTTCTTCTTCTTGAGAACTCATAACTCGGGACAGGAACACTTTTAAGCAATGAAAATTGCACCAATAGCTTTAGAATTTGCTGGAGGACTCGCTGTGATACAAAAAGCCTATATACGGTCTTATCAATTCTAATTAAGCAAAGGTATCTAGAAATTTTTCACAATACGTCTGGATGGAATTAAATCGAAAGGGGGGAAACCTGCGATGCAACAGTGATCTGGGTGTTAAAAACATTAAGGAAACAAGTAAATAAAAACATTCTCTCTGAGAAAGTTGGTAGGATATAGGTTTTTCAGGCAAATAGTATACTGGTGTAAAAAGCAAGGAAACAAGTTTCATCAGAAGGGAAAATGTAATAGTCCTATATTTAGCACAGAAACAGCATATGCCTTAGTCGAAGTGTGCTAAATATAGGACTATTACATTTTCCCTTCTGATGAAACTTGTTTCCTTGCTTTTTACACCAGTATACTATTTGCCTGAAAAACCTATATCCCACCAACTTTCTCAGAGAGAATGTACTTGTTACATGTGGAAGTATTTTTTTTTGATGCACAGAAAGATGTGTGTATGAGACCATGAGCATATCAAACCATTTACTGGGCACCAAGGTATCACAAATGTCACCAAGTCATGCACACATCATTCAGCACATCAAAATACAATGGTGGGGAGGGAGGGGGGGGGGGAGGGGGAGGAACAACCACTTCTCAATTGTGGCAATCGTTACCATGCTGTCTAAAGGCTTGTATGTCTCCCTTCCTAAACTGTCTCCCACAGCGAAGGCACTTCAGGTTGGGATCAAGTAGCAAGGCATCGCTTGGTACGTTGGGAATACCCCCGAGATGGTGGCGGTGGTGGTTGTGGGACGACCCCCTCCTATCCACGCAACCCAAACCTTTATTCAAGGGTGACTGCAGAAACTGGTCACATCCTCCTTGCTGAGGGGAGCGGTGGTTGTCGAGTGGATACTGCTCTGCATTGATGGAGGGCTAGTGGGTGGGGGGGTGCCCCTTGGTGGTAACCTTGCTGGTCGGTAGGTGCAGTAGCATGTTGCAGGGGCTGCCCCAAGTTGTTGCCGGGATGGAAGTTCCCCTCGGGCATCATGTGATCACCACAGCTGTGGTGCTGTTGTACATGTGAGGGAGGAGTAAGTGGAGAGATGATCTCCAGCACACACACACAGGTTGACCAGCTCTTTTGTGAGCATATGGGCTGTTATATGAAGTGTTATAATGAAACGGGATAAGCCAGACCTTAAAGCAGTATTTGAAAGAGTTGTATTTGGTTGGCTAATAACTCTACTGATTGGCAGTCATTATTACACAGGCAACAAGCTAATGTGTAAGAAACAAAGATTTCAAATTTATTGTGACAGGTGGAACGAGCAAGTATAGATACATGTGGACGTACAAGTACCGTATAACTACATACCATATACATACGCTTTAAATGTTCGGTTTCTTGTTTTAAGTGTTCTGTGTCCCTTTTCAAATGTTCAGTTTGTTTTTTCAGCTGTTCATTTTCGGTGCGCAACTGTTGTGTCTGTGTGTGTGAAACACATTATCAAGCAGTAACCTCACTGCTACACATTATCAAGCAGTAACCTCACTGCTACACATTATCAAGGAGTAACCTCACTGTACACATTATCAAGCAGTAACCTGACTGCTACACATTATCAAGCAGTAACCTCACTGCAACACATTATCAAGCAGTAGCCTCACTGCTACACATTATCAAGCAGTAACCTGACTGCTACACATTATCAAGCAGTAACCTCACTGCTACACATTATCAAGCAGTAACCTCACTGCTACACATTATCAAGCAGTAACCTCACTGTTACACAAGCCATAAGCACACGTGATGCAAACAACATGTCCTGCCGTTGGGAAAGTTTGGGCCTGGAATACTCTTCACAGAAAAGTGCAAGATGTACTTGAAGAAGTTGAATATATCAATTGGAGTACTAAAATCGTCCTCCCTCCCTCCCTCCACCCTCCCTTCCCTATCTAACAAGCAGTTGCTCTAGACTTAAAACATGATCCTTTTGGGTAGCACATCATTATTATGGGATCGTCGCAACGTAAAGGGGCCTAAAGCGATAAAATTGCATCAAAGTTTGAGTGTGTAATTAAGATGTATGATTTAAAATTTCAGGCCACTGTAACTCCATGATAGACAAACTGATTTTCACTTCGTAAGAAAGAAGTTGTAGAGGACATTAAGTGTCTTTTTGAATATCAAAATAATTTGAAAACTTGAAAAATTTGCACTGCTGCAAAAATCCCATATTTTAATTATGTGTGCTCAACCAGCTCTATAACAGATACCTAGCTACATGTATACCTAAAGGCAAAAATAACCACATGAACACACTGAAGACTGCGGTAAAGATCTTACGACCTCTTTCATAAGGACAATAATTTCGTATGAGTGCTAAATGACACAGTACACCACATCACCTACGTCAATATCAATATCACAACATTAACATACCAGCTGCTGCTGCATCTCTAAGTCCTTATTATGTTTACACTTCAACGATTCAAGTTGACTTTGTAGCAATTCATTTTCCTCGGTCAACTTTCCTATCTATGTAGACAGCACACGACTGATTCATGGGCAATACATAGCAGTGGGAAAACAACTTCAGCTGTATGGTTAGTGTAAGTATCACAGAAGTTATTTTTATTGAATTAGTGAAGGTGTTATGGGGATGTTTGAAGGAACTGGCCATTAGCTAACACTTCATTAGGCAACATTCAGCTCTTCACTGGATGAAAGGTTCAATGATGCCACTGTTCAAGTGTGTCTCGTACTTCCATACTCTCATACTTCCACATTCTCATACCTCCATACTCTCATACTCTCATCCTCTCAACCTTCCATACCCTTTCCCCTTGCTGCAGATGGTCGCCTTTATTCTGGGGAAGACCCTGGTCTAGTTCATTTTTGTCTTTGTATGGTATGCTAGAAATGTGCTTGGATATACTAGTAACTTGCTTGGAATATTTGCCAAGAATACTGTTCTGGTAGGCCTCCTCTTCCCCTAAGCTCTTGGCTAGCAGACCATCATAGTACTCCCTCTGCTCCTTTGTGTCTTCAAACTGTGCTTTCAAGTTCACACGGTCTAGCCTTTCATAGAGGAAGTCCCTCTTGTATGTGTTGCACTAATGAAAACAGACCACACAAATTCAATCACTATCACATTGTACACAAGGTTAGTGACATTGAAAATAGATCTACTTTTAAAACCCCTTGGAGTTTACTTAGCTGCATTTCCACTATGTCTGGACAAAACCTTCCTATAAACCACCATTCCACACATAGCCTAACCTATGCTAACCTGTTCCTGCAACAGGCTTAGCCCTCTAGACCCAATCTATTCTGACCTGTTCCTGCAAGGTTTAACCCTTCAGACCCAACCTATGCTAATTTGTTCCTGCAGTAGGCCTAGCTATGTGAAATGGACAGTGTGTATGACTGTATGTGTGTGTGTGTGTGTATTTCTGTTTGTGTGCTGACAGTACAGTGTCTAACCATTCTTATGTAACTATGCACACCTCATTGATACCTAAACTAGTCACCCTTAAATGTGTATCATGTATAAATGTGGCTACAAGGAATTTTTGTGTGTGGGGAAGAAGACCTCCTTAGGAAACAAACCTAGGCCCACGATCATAAAGCAGAACAAATTGGTATGCATCAGAATATATAGATATGGGAGGAGGGGAAGGGGAGGAGGGGTGTGGTGAGGGAGGGAGGAGTGGTGTGGTGTGGAGGGAGGAGTGGTGTGGGAGGAGCAGTGGTGTTGGTGGGAAGGGAATGATTGAGGGTGTGATTGGAGCGAAGGAGGATGGTAATAGGACATGTTAGGAGACTGGCATTAAATTTATTGCTGGGGGGGGGGTGGTACAGTGATGTGAATAGATAACAATTGGTGCAATTCAGTTGGTCCATGTACACTGGGAAAAACTACAATCTGCATACAGACCAATTAACAACAATTTTTAACACACACAGGTCCAACTTAACTACTCCACACACACATCCACACACATGCACACATACACTAAGGTACTCTGGTACTTCAGTGTTCCTACTTCCTCCTTTTGAGGAAGAGCGGTCCAAGGTGCTATCCTCCTCCTTGGTGACCACACCCTCCCACACCCTCGTCTCCTTCAACTTGCTCTTGGGGGAGGCAGTCACACTGCTTTGCATGTCCCCTCTCGCTGTGCCCCTCCCCCTGTGCTCCCCTCCCCCCCCTCCCTCTTATCCTCCCACCTACCTGGGTATGTACTATGTGCTTAGAGGAAGATGGAGTCAGTTGCCATGACTAAGGGGCTGAGGTTTGAAGGGCATGTTGTCAGTCCAACCATTTAACAAAAGGACCAGTCAGGCACTAAGCTGGTAGGGACTTGATCTTCTTCTCACTTCTCATGCATGCATTGTGTACAGTTGTGCTCATGTCATGTAGGTACTCACGCACTTTATGTACATTGCATGTAACTAGAAGAGATGTTGGACAAGGTTCTTATTCTGTGCTGTTTTCAATGTTTATAACTTGCATCATAAGCCTCAAATTGCTTTAAGTGCCTTAACAGCATGCCCATTGATTAATATAGCATGGCCTGCAGATGATTTTGGGAGACTTCATTTCAAAGGCCTTCATTAATTGAATGCATTCAGAGTGCATGTGCTTTCCTTTCCCTTCCTTCTCATTGGCACCCCAAACTCTACAATGGCTGCTTAGATGGCACTTTTTTGCATTCTTGATTTGTGTGAGCACAACGTTCAAGTATTTCAAATTGGACTCATGAAAGCATAGGCATAGAAGGCTGTACCTGGACCACCAAAAATGTAATTTAGCTCGAATCCTCTGGAGGATTGGAACTTCCTAGTCCAAACTATTTTGGAAAAGATAACTTCATTTTAACGTTTCATTATAACCACCGCCCACAACATTATTGATATTTTTGAAAATGATTGTAGAAATGCATTTAAAAAATTCAATGCGATTTGAGAATGTCATGTGCCTACCCCCCCCCCCCCCCCCCCCCCCCCCGCAAACATCATGATGACCAACATCAAGGGGATGTTATCTTTTCCTAAATAGTCCAGAGGCCCCCCCCCCCCCCCCCCTTAGTGATGTCTTATATTATGTAAATGATAGGTGCCACTCCTACTTATTTTATGCAAGTTTATTCAACTACTAGGTTTATATACTTTTTTTGGCATTTTGGTTGTTGTATAAGGAGCTGTCAGTGTTAGCATGGATGGACAGCTGGTATTTTTCAACAGAAATATGAACCCCTGTAGTGATACCGTAATGTATGTGATTACAAGCAGTAGGCTCAGCCTCCAGTGAAGCCGAACTGACGAATGAGATGTCCAGCAGATTAAGGTATACCTTAATGAGGGAAAATGCTTGGGCTATCCTTGCACGGTCCAGCTGGCTTACCTATGCTGTTCTGTATTATATAATATAATTTTGTATGTTTAAACCACTCTTTGTCCTGCCAGAATTTCACTACTGTGCACTAGCTTTTAAGCTCTTCCTTTGAACAACACAAAACAGAAATGGTATGATTCAAGGTAGTGCTTATCTTGTACGTCTTTTTCTCAGTTCTCTTTTACGTTTGTTGTCCTCAAGTGATGCACTTGATTGAGCTAGAACATGTAATCCGGCTTTTCGACGTGGCTTTGGACAACCAGTCGATCGAATTCTGCAGGTGTAAAGTAGAACACTGGGTAACAATTGCAAAGTGCTCATGATTTGGAATTCATGCTAAAGTTTTAAAAATTGCAGGAAGCTGATTTTATTTATTATTTTTTTGGGGGGGGGGGGGGGGGGGTAACGACATAAATCCTCTTCTTTTATGGTTTCAGTATTTCCATTTCCCCCCAGTGCGTTTCGTATGGTTAATTGTTCATTAGTATTAATCCTGATGTCACAGCCCTATGCGGCCATACAATTTGTGGACAAAAGGCATACCTCTTGAAATATTGAAAAAGTGGCGTAATGCCCTAGCAACCGCCCTTGACAACCGACAACCTTAGAAACCTTGCACTACATGTTAACATGTTTGAACTTGTCACCATTTAAAAGCCATACAATGAATGAAGGATCTTTGTTCTATTTGTAGCCAAAGTCAAATGGCCTAGTTTTCTATCCACCGCTTCCTACAAGCGGCCATTTTTCGACGAACGCATCGTCTTCAACGTACTTTTTGGACCACGTAGACAAATTCTGCACCCCAGTTGGAAGCGAATAACAAAAGGAGACAGAAGGAACTTACAACATATAGTATGGAACTGTAGCCATACTTTTTCTTCGCAATGGTATACGCATGTGAAGTGTACTGTGGTTTGAGCCGTGTAAACTAGCCCAGTACATATACGTGTTGACGTGAAAATCAGCTGGACCCCCCTGCCCTTATGTACCCACTGTCAGCTGAACACCCAGCCCACCTACCCACTGTAAGTAGCTGCACCCCTGCCCCATGTACATGTATTGGACCCCCTGCCTTCATGTACCCACTGCAAGCAGTTGGACCCCCTGACTGCCCTCTGGCCCATGTACCACTGTTACACTCTGCCCCCATGTACCCACACTGTTAATCCCCTGTCCCCATGTGCCCACTACAAACAGCTGGACCTCCTGCCCCATGTATATGCCCACTGTTAGCAGCTGGACCTCCTCCCCCACATGACTACTGTAAGCAGCTGATCCCCCGGCCTTCATGTAAGCAGCTGGACTCCCTGCCCCCATACACCCACTGCTACCCCCTGCTCTCATGTACCCACTGTGAGCAGCTGGATCCCCTGCCCACATGTACCCTCTATAAGCAGCTGGACCCCCTCCCCCATGTACCCACTGTAAGCAACTGGAACCCCTACTCCATGAGTCCACTGTAAGCAGCTGGACCCTTGCCCCACATATGCCTACCCTCATGTACCAACTGTAAGCAGCTGGACCCCCTCCCTCATGTACCCACGCCCCCTTGCCCCCATGTACCCACTGTAAGCAACTGGCCCCCTTACCCCCATGTACCCACTGTAAGCAGCTAGACCCCTTGCCCCCATGTACCCACTGTAAGCAGCTGGACCCCTTGCCCCCATGTACCAACTGTAAGCAGCTGGACCCCCCCTGCCCCCATGTACC
The DNA here is from genome assembly GCA_963681505.1 of Eunapius fragilis. Classification (NCBI taxonomy): domain Eukaryota; kingdom Metazoa; phylum Porifera; class Demospongiae; order Spongillida; family Spongillidae; genus Eunapius; species Eunapius fragilis. The sequence continues at coordinate 3,546,467 of OY811979.1, read as the reverse complement.
CACTGTAAGCAGCTGGACCCCCTTGCCCCCATGTACCCACAGTAAGCAGCTGGACCCCTGCCCCCATGTACCCACTAAGCAACTGGTCCCCGTGCCCCCATGTACCCACTGTAAGCAGGTAGACACTGCCCCCACATATGCCTACCCTCATGTATCAACTGTAAGCAGCTGGACCCCTCCCCCATGTACCCACGCCCCCTTACCCCCATGTACCCACTGTAAGCAACTGGCCCCCTTACCCCCATGTACCCACTGTAAGCAGCTGGACCCCTCCCCCATGTACCCACGCCCCCTTACCCCCATGTACCCACTGTAAGCAACTGGCCCCCTTACCCCCATGTACCCACAGTAAGCAGCCAGACCCCTGCCCCCATGTACCCACAGTAAGCAGCTGGACCCCTGCCCCCATGTACCCACTAAGCAACTGGCCCCCGTGCCCCCATGTACCCACTGTAAGCAGGTAGACACTGCCCCCACATATGCCTACCCTCATGTACCAACTGTAAGCAGCTGAACCCCCTCCCCCATGTACCCATGCCCCCCTGCCCCCATGTACCCACTGTAAGCAACTGGACCCCCTCCCCCATGTACCCATGCCCCCTTGCCCCCATGTACCCACTGTAAGCAGCTAGACTCCCTCCCCCATGTACCCATGCCCCCTTGCCCCCATGTACCCACTGTAAGCAGCTGGACCCCCTCCCCCATGTGCCCACGCCCCCTGCCCCCATGTACCCACTGTAAGCAGCTGGACCCCCTCCCCCATGTACCCATGCCCCCTTGCCCCCATGTACCCACTGTAAGCAGCTGGACCCCCTCCCCCATGTACCCACTGTAAGCAGCTGGACCCCTGCCCCCCATGTACACACAGTAAGCAGCTGGACCCCTGCCCCCATGTACCCACAGTAAGCAGCTAGACCCCTGCCCCTGTGTACTCACTGTACTCTCTGCCCCTATGTACTCACTAAGTAGCTGGACCCCCTGCACATGCCCCAAAGTACCTACTATAAGCAGCTGGACTCCTGCCCCATGTTCCCGCACTAAGCAGCTGGACCCCCTGCCCTCATGTACCCATTATAAACCCCCTCTCATGAATGCTCTCCTTTTGATCTCTCTAGCCACCAAATGTTTTCCACAAGCTCTGCAAAGTTTCTGGAGCTGGTATATGTGGTGTTCCATCTAGGCTAATACCGCATTATTCATAGAAAAGCAAAACCCTTTATTGTGTGGTGAAAAAAAAGTATGGCTGGACCTAAATGGTGTTTCTGTATACCTAAATGTGTATAGTTGACAAAGCGGCATGCTGACGTTCCTAAGAATTTGTCTGTGCTTGGTATTATCAGCGTGAAGTACCCCCTCTCCCTTACGATATCCATATATAAATTGGCTGCGCGTTATTAAGGATTGCGATTTGAAGAGTGCGCATATGGTATAGTTTTTACTACGACGATACACCAGTTAAATGGGAGGGATCAACAAGTATTTGATGGTAAAATGAACAAGATACAGCTCTATCAAAAAACGCCATTTTAATGAGGCCATGGCGCATCTAGCCGCAATGAGTTTTTTTGGTTTACGGTATTGTCTAATTATGGACCCTTTTGTCCAGCCGCAAAGGGCTGTGATGTAGGGTACCCAGGCCGCCTGATTTATTATTACATTTTGCGCCTCGTGCTAATAGTGATGGGAAGAAAGCGACAAGATCCAAAGGGTAAAAACAAATATCGCATGTAGTATGTTCAACAGGCCACTCTGTTGGAACTTTCAGACGCCCCAGTTGCAACTGACACAAAGAAGAAACGAGATACTAACGCAGAACTTGCAGTTGCAACTGCCGCGAAGAAGAGGAAACTAGATACAAGCGAAGATACTAGTGCAGAACCTACAGTACCTCAGAAGCTTTATGTAGTTTCGGAGAAACCAAAAGTAAAGCAAAATGGAGCTGTTGGAGGTGCCGAAGTAGGAAACGGTATGTTGGCGGAGGTTTAATACTTGTATTAACATGTCAGCTGTTGCGACACGTGCTATTCAGCAGGCGCCAAAAGGAAGGCATCAACAAAAAAACACGTAGCGACTGCGCAAAAACCTAGTGTGCCTGTTGAACAGGATATAAGCAATTCTGTTCCCGACGCTGCAACCAGCTCACAAGAAAATCCAAAGCGTACCTTCAGACGTACAAAGAATTACTGTCTAGAACCGCACGGGAAATGTGAGAAACTAGGCAGCAGTACCTCAGTGTATTATTCGTTTCTTCTACCCATGCAGCATGGCTTATTCACATTAGCAATCTTGCAGTGCATAGGTTTGTCACCCGTTTGGTAAGTCATGGCGTTGATCCACGCGACCATCCGGAGGGTATTTGCACTATTCAAGATATTTTCTCAGACGAGGATAAGAAATTGATTTGGCATTACATATCTAAGCAGGTTTGCAAATTGTAAATTAAGGGGTTGAGATTGAACTAGATTATTGTAGTTTGAAACCAATAAGCTCCAGGTTTGTTTCAGTTCAGTTTATTGCAACCAGCACTAACTTATTCAAGACAAGTTGACACCAGTCTTGCTTTTTACAGTTGAGTTTTTTAAATAGTTATAATTAAGAGACAGGGCCGTAGGAACAGGAATAAAACCTGTACGGCTAATGGCGGAGCCCCAGAAGCCTTGCTTTTTTATTATTTTGAAATCATGAAACTGCTTTCAAATAGCGCATGCAAGCTATTAATTATTAAACCAGATGATCTGTTTTGATAAATATGACAATAGCACATGCAATTAGCTACAGTCTTAGAATGGCAAGATGTTGTCAAAACTTTCCGAACACCTCCAACCTATGCTCATTCAAGCTAACAAATTCGTTTGAAGAAGGGCATCTGTTTGTTCTTTGTGAGTGTGGAGAATCGTAATGTGGTTTAATCGCATTTGAGACATAGCGGAACGTAGGTAACTCTTTACCCTACGTAGTACGGACGGAAGCACTGCGTTCACTTACAGAATTGGTGGCTGGTGTGACATATATGAGCTTCAATAAGGTGCATATTTAAAGATGTACGCTGCATTGGTGAAAGAGTGGAAACTTGATTTTTAATAAAATTAAGCACGTCACAATGAATTTTTCAAATTGATTAATCATATTTCATTAATAACTAATAACGTATGCTTTGGCCAAAAACCTGTACAGCTTTGGCCGTATAGGCCGAAGTGGTTCCTACGGCCCTGAGAGAATTAAGAGAAGTTTATTTGCAAATGTGCTTGGTATGTGTTCTATATAATTAGTGTGTCTGGGGATGTATAGGTCACATAACAATGTTAGCGTTTCACAAGCTATATATGTATGCTGATTGTTGTCAAGAAGATGCGGTACTTAAGATTCTAATTAGCGAATGCTGATGGTAGCGTAAGAAATGTTATGTCAAACTTAATCATGTTTGCAGTGCGTTTGCATATGCAGTACAGATCTAGTTAGGTGTAGCCAGAGGTATCAAGCCTATACCTTATCCATCTGATAGTGCGTGTAGGGCACACCACACGCATTAATACAGATTCAATTTTTGGTATAGGCTGGCTTGATAGTTGATACCTGACCTTCCGCCAAACCACAAAGGTTGTAAGCTACTGTAGCAGTCAAAAAATAGCATTACATTTTGTTTTCGTAGAACGATCGTTTTACAGTAGCGTATGGTTTTAAAGAACGAAGTCAGAACGAAGTCGATACGAAGCCGATCATTGACACCTTTTTCGTTAACGATGTGCGCGCATTTGTGTGCATCGTTGATTTTTACGGACCAACGATACGTGTGAACGATGACGCTTAGGAGTAAGTATTGGCAATACGCGCTTCCACGAAGTTTACGTCCATCCAAGGAAGGTCCGTAAATGGTGCGTGGTGCGGTAGCTAATTCTGTACCCGCGTGACAAAAGCAATTGGTGCGCAGTCGTTTCATCATCCTTTCTCGTCGGTTCTTCCACTATTGCCTTTACTTCAGCAGTGAGTTTTGAGGGTCTACCCGATTCCTATCGTCGACATATTGATTTGGTTTGACGGTACTTCTTTATGAAGATCGCAACGTTCTGTCGCGCACAATAAATGTTCTCCGCTTGAAGATATCGAGTGATAGTTGGAGCTTTCAAACCCTTGAAATGGTAGAACAGTATTTGCAGCTTCGTGTACTCCCTATAAGGTAAACTGCCATATTAGAACGGTTTTGAAAAGTCCGCAAGTTTGAGCCAATGCTTTGTGCAGATAATATTCAGAAATTGCATAGTCCTTATTTGTGTTATATTGCTCCAAGAAAGCGCATTTTTAATGTTATATTAATGCATAGTAACGTCAGTGTAATCAATTTTGTTGCATACACTGTGAGGGGGGGTTTGACGCTGTAGTGTATGGCTTAACCCGCGACCTAAACGCGCAGCGTCTAGCCAAGGGTCAGTTAGGACTGCCAAACACTATAGCCCAGCAGAGCATAACAATAGGTACAATACACTACCTTAAATACTATAACACAATAACAGGTTTAGCCAGTCTCTTGGACATGCGCAGGTGGAATAGTCCAAAGGTCACAAACACTACACTCCTCCCCCTTTAGTTCCAACTTCAGAGACGATCAGGTGGACGATGTACACGAGTAGAACGTCTGAGTACAACTGGTTCAGGAGCTTCTGTTGGTTTAACAGTGGGTTCTGCTGGGGCATCTGGAACTGGTTCTGGTTCTGGTAGGGCCTGTGGGTCAGGTTCTGCTGGAACAACCTCTGAAGTGTCAAGTGTCCCCCTTGGGAACACTTCATCATCAGATGTAACAGGTACCACTTCTTCACAACCGCGAGCACGTACATGATCAATATGACATCGCACTTGCTGACCCTCACTAAGAATAATGACCATGGACACTGAACCTGTCATCGCAACCACCTTCCCTGATATCCATTTAGGACCATTGCCACTGAAGTTGCGAGCATACACCAGGTCACCAGTTCTGAACGTACGAGTCTTAGCATGCTCATCATGCCTCTTCTTCTTCTGGCGTTCTTGCTCTTTCCGGACTCTGACTCCCACCTCTGGGAACAGGAAATCAAGGTGTGATCTTGGCTTACGACCAAACAACAGTTCTGCCGGAGAATGACCTGTATTCGAGTGAGGAGTTAATCTGTATTGGAAAAGGAACCGAGATAGGTGAGTATCCAAATCCCCCCCCCCCCCCCCCCCCCCCTGTAACCATCTTCTTCATGGCTTTCTTGAATGTTTGCACTGCCCGTTCGGCTAGACCATTACTAGCTGGATGGTAGGGAGCACACCTGATATGCCTAAACCCATTCCTTTTAACGAAGGTAGCAAAATCCATACTTGTAAAGGCAGAACCATTATCAGTGACCAACACTTCAGGTAGCCCATGAGTAGAAAAGATGTGCCTGAGAGCTTTGATAGCCTGCTGGGAGGATGGTGTTGACACTGGTACTACCTCAAGCCATTTAGAGTGTGCATCAACCAGGATTAAGAAAGTCCTACCCATGAACAGACCGGCGAAGTCTACATGAAGGCGTGACCAAGGCTTGGATGGCCACTCCCAAGGGTGCAGTGGTGCTTCTGGAGGTGACTTTCTGTTGGCCTGACATGCTGCACATTGCTTAACTTTTGTCTCCAAATCTGCATCAATTCCAGGCCACCACACCATACTCCGAGCCAAAGCTTTCATTCGATGTATACCTGGATGTGCATCATGTAACACCCGAATCACTGCCTCCACCCCAGCTGGCGGTATTACAACACGATGTCCCCATAAAATGCATTCATCCTGCACACTTAACTCATCTTTACGTCGCGTAAATGGTTGCAACTTTTCTGCAAAGGATGAATCCTCTTGCCAACCATGCAGGATCATGTGTCTGACGTGGGAGAGCAGAGGGTCCTTCCCTGTCCATGCCTTGATGTTAGTAAATGTCACAGGGGACTCCTGATCAGCCAGAGCGCCCATCATCAAAATCAAATCACCTGGCACTGGAACATCACTTGGCGCCTCAGCTAGGGGTAGCCGACTGAGGCAATCTGCATTTCCTTGCTCCTTCCCAGGCCTGAACTTAATCTGGTAGCTGTACGCACTTAAAGTTAGTGCCCACCTCTGAATTCGTGATGAAGCCATGGCAGGAACAGGACGTTTCTCACTAAAAAGAAACTGCAGCGGCTTATGGTCAGAATACACTGTAAAGGTCCTACCCAACAAATAGTGATGGAACTTCTTTACTCCAAAGACTACTGCCAACCCTTCCTTTTCAATCTGTGTATTTTCTCTCAGCAGGTGCCAATGTGCGGGAAGCATAGGCAATTGGTCTGTCTGACCCGTCTTCCAATTCATGGGCCAACACAGCTCCCACACCATAGGGAGAAGCATCACAGGACAGGATCAGTTTTTTATCAGGATCAAAATGCGTCAGAAGGTCTGCTGACGTCAGCTGAGACCTAGCAGTCTGGAAGGCTCTCTTATGATCATCACCCCAACTCCAAGCAACATTCTTTTGCAGCAACCTGTACAACGGAGAAAGGGTATTAGCAAGATTAGGCAGAAACTTGCCATAATAATTAACTAAACCCAAGAACGATCTCAATTGTTCTAAATTTTGAGGGGCTGGAGCCTCTATCACTGCTCGCTTCCTTTCTGGAGATGGGTGGATACCGTCAGCTGAGATACAGTGGCCCAAGTATTCCACCGAATTCATCAAAAAGGCGCACTTTGATTTCTTCAATCGCATCCCTGCCTGTTCCAATCTTGTCATGACTTGCTCCAGAGTCTGCAAATGTTCCATTTCTGAGGATCCTGAAACCAGGATATCATCTATGTACACACTAATATTGGAGATGCCCTGTAACAGACTCTCTATGGTCCGCTGGAAGATGGCAGGTGCAGAGGCGACACCAAACGGAAGCCTATTAAAATGGTAGAGGCCTTTGTGTGTTGAAATAGTGACATACTTCTTTGAGTCCTCTTCTAAGGCTAACTGTAAGTAAGCATCTGCCAGGTCAAGTTTGGAAAACAATTTTCCTTTCCCAAAAGAGGCCAGTAAATCTTCAATACGAGGTAGAGGGTAGGTCTCTACATGTGCCACTTGATTAATTGTCAACTTGAAATCTCCACAAATCCTGATTCGTCCATCTTGCTTGACAATTGGAACCACAGGAGCTGCCCAGTCTGAGAACGGAACTGGTTCCGGGACTCCACATGCCACCAGTCTATTCAGCTCCTCTTCCACCCTTCCTCGTAGAGCATATGGCACTGTACGATGCTTGCAAAATATAGGGCGCACATTTGAATCCACCCGGAACTTAACAGTGAGTCCCTTTACAAGGCCTAGTTCCTCTTTGAACAGAGCAGCATGCTTGTCTAGTACTTCCTGTAACCCACTTCTGGCAAAAGTTCTGAAAACGGAAAGGTCTGGTTTCAACTTGCACAACCAGTCTCGACCCACCAACGATGGTCCCTCTCCTTTCACCACAAGTAGGCTCAATTGTGCTGCTTGCCCTTTGTAACACGCCCTCACTGAAATCCGTCCCAAAATAATCAGCTTCTCACCAGTATAGGTCCTCAACACGGTAGATGTATGTGACAAACGCAGTGTTTTGTCTTTGGCCCACAATTGCATGTAGGTGGCTTCCCCTATGATGGACAGAGCCGCATCGGTATCAATCTCAGTCTCCAGTAGAGCACCGTTTACAAGAATTTTAACCTTCAATGGGGCCCCCGGGGGACTACCCAGGGCAAAGAGGGTATACGCTCGCTCCTCCCCATCATCGGACTCTGGGCTATCCTCTGCCAAGGGCTTGGGCACCTGCTCCGGGATCTGATGAATACCCGTAGACACCGCTTGTTGTTTCTGATTTCCTCGCCTTTGCTTGAGGCTATCAACCGCCTTGCTCCGACAGACTCGAGCTAAATGTCCCACCTTGCCACAACTGTGACATCCGCCGTCTTAAATTTACATATGGGGGCCATATGGCGACCCCCACAACGGTGGCAAGCAATTCCATTTACTTCTTTGTCAACAGCGTGGACTTGGTCTTGGGTAGCTATATGGGTCTGCGTGTTCTGAAGGTCCCTCACATTTTTCTCCGCCAACTCTGCCGCGACTGCCAGGTCCAATGCCTTCGAAAAAGTTAAATTAGATTCAGCCAATAACCTGCGCTGCAGGCGAACATCACGAACTCCACACACCAGCCTGTCTCGCAACATGCTGTCCAACGTTGTCCCGAACTCACAATACTCCGAGACCTTCCTCAGTTCTGCCACGTACTGCATAATCGTTTCGGAGTCCTTTTGTACGCGAGAGTTGAAATGGAAGCGCTGAACAATGCTTGAAGGAGGCGGCGATACAAAATCTTCCACCAGCTTAACGAGGACAGCGAGCTCCTTATCCGCGGGGTTTCCAGGAGCAACCAAGCTGTGTATAAGCTGGTAAGTGGCACTGCCACATACGCTCAGAAAAACGGCGCGCTGTTTTACTTTATCACTGATTTCGTTCGCCACAAAGAAATACTTCCCCAGTATGATTTCCAGTCGTCCGTCTCGCGATCAAATGGCCCCACCGAGCCCAGTAAAGCCATGCCACCAGCTTGTAGTTCCTCGTCGCCAAAATGTAGTGTATGGCTTAACCCGCGACCTAAACGCGCAGCGTCTAGCCAAGGGTCAGTTAGGACTGCCAAACACTATAGCCCAGCAGAGCATAACAATGGGTACAATACACTACCTTAAATACTACAACACAATAACCAGTTTAGCCAGTCTAACAGGTTTAGCCAGTCTCTTGGACATGCGCAGGTGGAATAGTCCAAAGGTCACAAACACTACAGACACCGACACATCTAAATTAGAACGGGGGTGTTTTTAACTTTGAGAAAAACCTTCTACGTGAAAGAACTGTTAAACCAACCCAATAAAGTTCAAGCTAAAGAAGCAATCCAAACCTATTTTTAGTGTCCTCTACCATTACTCCGTGATCACCTTTCAACGCTAGTGACCTATATGGCGCTTCACATAGCCAGATGCCGTACAGGTGAGTTCAAAGTACGTGAACTGTTAGACTTTGTTCAGAAACCATTGCCAAATCGTTGCTGTCGGTCATTTCAGTCATACACTGAGTTGCGGAAGAATAAAACAAAGTCGAATAGTGGGTACCGTGGCCGCCATTGAAACGGACGAATCTACAGATAAGAAGCGCAATGCTGAGCAGGTCGACAAACGAACAGTGTCCAATTGAGGTTACCAGAGACACTTTGACCAGCCAAGAATGAGACTACAAAAGCTCATCACAGAAATGATAAAGCTTTGCCAGGAGTTCATGTACATATACCTTGTTTACCATAAAGCCTGTCTGTGTGTGGTTAAATGATACTAAATGTTATTAAATATTTATGGCAAAAAATCTTTCTCCTCCCAACGATTATGATTAAATAATACAGCACGATAAATGAAAAGCAACGATTGTTTAATCATAGATTGACCGTTCGCTGTTAACAGTTACAAAATTTGCGTACACGTTTTGTGCTTTCCCTTGTAACTTTATATCCGTAAGTGCTGCACTCATTTTAAAGGTATATTTGGTATCCAAAATCATGCATCTACGATAAAAAGTGCACTAGTTAAATTGAGCTCTGGCAGTGGGATGATAATAAGCTAGTTGTGTTGCTTGAAAACATCTTTGCACATTATATGAAAACTTCATTAAAGGCTACCCTTGTCAGCATTACATAAGTGATATATAGATACATTTAGCAGGTTATACACATGACAATTACTGAATGTTGATATGATGTGTAAGTGCTACAGCTATAATGAGTATATTGTTACACAATGTGCCTCACTAAGCAGCTGCTTCCCCTCTTTGACGATAGTCCACAAATAGAAACTATCTGCCCACGTTCAACATTGGAGCATATTGTACAAAAGTAACTTGCTAGAGAGCTGCATACAGAACACCTCCTTAATGCTCGATGAGCAGAATTTGTTGACACAGATATCAGGTACTGTGGTAGTTCTTTTAATGGACGAAACTCATGAGGCAAGCCACCTGCATTAACATCGGAAGTATCAGAGGATGCAGACAGTCTGTAAGTGTCAGTACTAGTCTTTAGTAATGCCTCTGCAATGTCCTCTGTAAAATCAGCATGCAACCATTTCTTGCCTTTTGGGTGGAAACTGTACCACATATGGTATGCATCTGTTTCAATTATCCCAAGCAATGTAGATGTGGTCCCATCGCTGTGTTGCCCATGCAGTTTCCAAGGACAGACCAGATTGCCTGGCATGGTTAAATTATTTTGGCTGAATCGAAGTAGTGTTCTACGAGCTTGGGCCTCTTCGTGTAATGAAAGTACACTTCTGTACCTTCATGCTCTTCAGACTCAACCTCACGCCAACGCCTTTTACCATGTGGGTTGCCCTCTAGTGTTGTGTTGTGTGTGGATATGAAGTGTTTCCGAGTTGAATCAATCCAGCCACAAGCAATGTATGAATGCCCATTGATTGAAGCAGTGAGAACATGATGGTCACCTGGCTCATTGTACTCAAGGTCATTAAAATACTTCATCGGGAATTTGGTAGTAGCAGTTTTGACTAAGCCAGTGAAATGCAGGCCATACTTTCTACAGGCTTCAGCCGTTGTGACGCTGGCAAAAACTGAGTCAGCATTAATGACTCTACCCGAACCATGCCATGGTTCTGTGAGTCTCAAGACTTGAGCCGTACCTGCTTTTTTCCATTCCTGCATGAATTTCTTTGTCGCCATCTCTTCCTTCCCTTCTTGGATTTCAAGAGCAATAATGACCTGAGTTTGAGAGCATGCTGCATCCTTCAGTTCGGCTCCAACTCCTTTTGGTTTTCTTTTTATCTTTGTCACATGCGGCATCCCATCTGAGCAGTAATTTCCATCCTTACCTCTCCAAGCACTTATGCTCTCATCCACGCAGATGCTCCACGATGGGTAAAAAGTCTCTGCTCTACGCTTATTAAACCCATCGACTAGCCTACGTACTGGTGCCCATCTATCCTGAGTACTTTTAAACTCTTCTGGAGGGCAAAATCCTAAGTATCGAAGCAGTACTTCAAACCTTTGTCGTGAGATCCCATAGCGACTTCCAAATCTGGGAGCAGGGAAAATTCCATCTTGAAGACTCCACAGGTCACGCCTTTTGCTGGTGGTGCGTGTGAGGGTGTAGATGATACCTAGAAGCTGCCAGAACTCTGCCTCATCCATTTTCTTTTTCTTGATTGGCATTGCAATTCCACTCCACATCAGTATGTCCGGCACCATTTGAGTTGGAAAGGACATCTTGAAATACTGAATAGGAATTCTTTCCGCAGCACAGCAGTCATCAACCCATAGAAGTTTTGCACTAAACCGTGGCTGGATTCTTACATCATCTGATACACAGTCACAGATGTGCCACTCTACACCTTGGCACACAATTACATTCTCACTTCTCTGCTCTGAGTCAATGCCATCATTGTCTATCTCTGGTTGCCCATCGATATCACCAGCATCTAATGCTTCCCCCTCTCCTAGATGGTCTTCCCCGCCTTCAATCTCGTTCACTTCATCTCTAGCTTCAGCATTGGCAGTATAATCAGCAGAACTTGATGTAGCCACTAAGCCCCCAACATCCTCGTCAGGTTCACTGTCAACAACTACTGTCAGAGCTCTAGCGCTCAAATCTACAACTTTGTTTAACGATGAAAAGCTGATCCGCCATTTTCGGCTTCGCCCGAAACCTACCTGTTCATTTATGATGCCATAAGCTAGCTTGTTCTTCCAGCCTGCACCATATCGTGCTTTTGCAGCTCTCTCACCAATAACAGCCTTTGAAGAGGCACAAGCTTTGACTCCAACAGCGAGTCCTTTTGCCATGTTAATTGAATTTACCAATGGCGGCAAAAGAAGTGGGTTGAGTGAATTTGCGTGTAACGCAACAACAAGCGAGAATTGTGCCTAGGACTGGTGTGGCGCTAAAACCTAATAGGTATCTGGATACGACAACAGTGCTGTTGTAGAACACAACCACCTTTTATACAGTGTAATAGACACTGTAAAAGTGTTAAACCGGTTTAACATTTCGTTAAACCGGTTTAACACCGGACAATCTATGATTAACGATTGTTTACTCGGCATTGGTGTCTTTTCCAGGGACCCACACACGCGCCGGATCTGATTTTCGAATGTAGTTTATATATGTCCATATCAACTCCACTGTAGTTTGTTTACTATTCATAGGTGTAGGGATTTTCTGCTGAGATGCAAGCCATTCTTTCGATTTCTTCCCTCCTAGGTGCTGAGCAGACACAAACTTAACCATCACACTTTTGGCAACTAAGTCTTTTGTTCCATCATAATCTAGTGGTAATAACCCACCTATGGCGTTAAGAAACGCAACTATATTCACCTGTGCTTTCAACGCCATGTTCTTCTCATCCTCCTTCAACTTTGCATTCAATGCACGCTCCTTCTTTTTTGCTTCCTTTTCAGCCCTCTTTTTTTCCATTTCTTCAGCTTCTTCCTTCTTCTTCAATTCCCATTCCACCAATGTCATAATTCTGTCTGGGTCATTTAGATCCATGGCAGAGCTCAGCCTCTCTCTCCAATGGCATGCATCCGGCCTTTGATAGCAACAACACGTGTTTCCTCTTCTTCCATGTCCCCTTCTGCAGCCTCCCCTTCTTCCACTTCCATCTCCTCACTTCCCTCAGCACTAATATCCCCATCCTCCAGCTCATGCTCAATGTCAGCCTGGTATCCACAATAGTGGAGGTATTCTCTAAGCCGATTCTCAAACCAGGGCACTACACAAACTCCATCAATGGCATGAGTGGATTCCTGTATTGTGACCCGAGTCAGCATCGTAACAACATCATCAACCTGCAATTGAGGATACCGTTCTTGAATGTGCTCGAGTAGGGGTCCAAATTCAGAGGAGGCCATAAGCTCGTGTGCAGTGTAAATATCTCTTGCTTCTTGTAGAGACTCTACACCCATCACCGCTGCCACATGGACAATTATATATGATGATATTTCATACAAGAACATGAGAATACTTGCCTTATTTTGACATCACTGGATGAATGAGTTTCTGCCATAACAAACTGGTGCGGTTAACCCAGTGCTTGTTAAAGGGATGAATACCACACTTGCGCATCCCAATTTGAGCCAGAGACCATCCATCTGCATCACGAGCTGCCATTGTTCTGCGCCATGAAGCACTAAATACCTTGGCCAGTTCATATTTGTTAAGTGCTTTGGCATTGACATATGACATGGGATCCAGAACATCCCTGAAGAAGGTCTTCAAGTGCTTAAACACAGTGACATCAAGAGGTTGCAGAGCATGAGATGTGTGTGAGGGCATTCTAACTGCTTTGATCTTAGCTTGAAGGAGGTTTGATAGTGATTTCGGAGAATAACAAATGAGCACCAAAGCCATCCATCACCAGCAGAATCCATTGCTCAGGTTTTCCTCTCATCTCTCGTGCCATGGCTGCCTGGTTAATCAGATGAGGCACTACAACGTTTTCCCAGGTGTCGTCTGTCATATACCCCTTCTGTGTCATCGTCCATTTGGTGCCAACTGGTAGGCACTTCAGACTACCATCAGAAAGGAGCTCATCCTTAGTGACACGAGCCCCCTCAAAAATAAACACTGGGTCAACCAAAGCATTGCCAGCAGTGACTGTTGCAACAGCTGTCAAGTGACAACCAGATGGCGTACGACTGGACTGCTTTTTCACCTCACTTTTCCCTCGCACACTAAAAAAAAAGGACATCATCTTTTATGCATGTGCAGCCATTGGAATTTGCATTACAACAAGACAACCAGATTGGTCCTGTTGGACATTAGTCTCATCCAAATTCCAAACAAAGTCACCGTCTACTACAGTCTCTCCACTCCCACAAAACACATTGTAACATCTTTCAAGTACATCAAAATACTCAGTCACTTGCTCTCTGTTCATCCCACTTGCTCGAACTCTTTCAAACGCCTGAGCACGTCTAATAGCAAGTTCAGGGTGCTTCTGATAAAGGCCAGTAAGCCATTTGCAAGAGGCCTTCAAATTAATGCCATATTTAGAAGACACATCTTGAGCAATGGCACGTATGTTTTTCAAAGACAGGCCAAATCCATGTGCATCCATGTCAAGAGCATACTGCACTATTTGTGACTCCAAATTGGACGGAAGTGCTGGAGGGCGTCCAGCATGCAAATTCCGTTTTCTTTTACCACTTAGTGTTTTGGAAATTACTGAACGAGGAATGCAATATTGGCGAGCAAGTTCTCCCATTGAAATAGGACTGTCTGACTGGCACCGGCTCCGGTAGTACTCAATTGCTCTGTCCAGCCTCTGCCAAAAACCATGTTAATATGTGTTCTTGCAAAAGTACAATATTCAGTTTAAATGTACCTGCTTGTTCTCTTCAGTTGAATAATTGACTCGCAGATGCTTCTTCATCAGCTTTTTCCTACATGTTTCAAACCGTTTCTTGGTATGGCAAGCAGAAAAAATGGCCCTAGATCGTCCAGCAGAATAAATGGCCCTAGGTCGTGACCGGGAAGATTGTCGCATCTTCTGACGAAGTGGCTGATGTGTTTGCTCAGCAGACAGAAGTTGATAAGCAAGCGCTTCTGACTTCTCATCAATTTCAGGTGTTGTCTGTAAAAGAGACTTAAATTCAAACAGCAGGTACCAACGAATATGCGTTACCTTATCAAGACATGTCTGTGAGCGCTTCCCGCACATGGCCGCCAAAAACGTGTCATACTGTTCCCTACGAATCCCATGGCAAACATTCATCTGCTCTTTCATCAGTTTTTGGAATTGAAAAAATGGAACAGCGTCCAAAACAGCTTCAGGACACCACGGAGCAGGGTAAGGCGGATACCGGCGAACTGGGCGAGAAATAGTTGTCACCGACGCCATGTTTTCACCTCAACCCTGGCCCTCGCGTAAACAACGTATTATCAAAAGTGGTTTTAATAAAACCTCCCCCTGTTCTATTTAAGACAAGCCGTTCTTGTATTGCAGTTTACCTTACATCATTTTCTAAACACGAGTGTTCACGTACTGATTATATAAAAACAGTGGCGATTAGTAAAACGGCATCAATCGTTCATATAATCTACAAATGATGTTTGAACAATGTTCGTACGATGTTCGACCGATTCCGTTCAATCGTGCTACGATCGTTCTACGAAAACGAAACGTAATGCTTTTTTTGACCGCTACTGTATGCCAAACTATATAGGACCTGCAACCTTCCAAATACACCACATTATGATAATATCTGAACATGCTCAAGCATACCTAGCTTGCATGTTTAAATCGTTAATCCATAACTAGGATGCACTGTTTAAAGATAGAGGTGCATTGTAAATACCGGGTGGGCAATGCACGTTGAATCTATGTGCCATCATGATGCTCGTAGGGGGGTATAAAAGAAGCTTACTCAAAATATTGAAATTCTTTCAAAGCACAATTGGATAATGAAAAGACAAATTTCAATATAAACTATGTAACTATGTATGAGTCAACCAACTAAGTAGAGGTCTGAGACTTTAGCATGGGGACCTGCCCTTGCAAGAAATGCTCTGGCATTCGAGCGCACAAGGGAAAGGTTTAGTTGCTGTGAAGTGGAGGAGTTAACCTGGACTGAAAGGCGGGAAGCAAGTTTCTTGAATGTGTTAGAGGCCAGTTGGCCCCAGGCCCCAAATGATTCAACAACAAGGGGTATGCAAATCCAGCCTAGTTCTTCACAAATCCCTGAGTTTGCTTGTATCTTTCGCTATTCTGTGGCAAAAGCTGCAGAGCCTGCTGTGTGTCCCGCTTAAAGAATAAGCTTAGTTACTCTTCTTCTTAGCAAGACAGTCATTTGGTTGGGTGCATATTCGGGCAAGCCTGTATTGTCCTCCAGGTCTGTTTACTGCTAAATGAGACCAGTCACCATAAAAAATTTGTGGATTACGCTAAATTAATTGCCATGATATACCTGATCAAGTTATAAAATATTCGAACAGACTCATAGTGGAAATGTCCCACAATCCAGCCACTAACTGTAGCAATGTATTAAACACATCGGTTTAAATTTGTTTTACCATAAAGATAATCCAGATTAGCATATAATAACGTTCTCCACTGCAAAATTTATCATTCATGTTGTATTTTGTAAGTCATTAAGGTCATTAGCTTCATAAATAAACAATTATCAGAAGTTTCATTACGATTGGAAGACATTCATGAAGCACACCTTTTTGTTGATGGGTAGTCAGTACTATAGTCCGGGACAGCATCGAGAAAGTAAAAATAAATTTTTTTTAAAAGGTGCCTTTGGGGTCCGATAAGAATGTTCTTTATATTGGTTTCACTAGCCCAACTCGTTTTAACAAAAATTTCAGTGAGTTGAATTATAACTATAAACATTATTTCACAATTAGCAGCTAATTATATTCATTGAAAACACTTGACTGTTTACATAAAAACGCTGCAGTAGGAACAAAGGAAAGGGCTTATCGATGAGATTGTTGAACAACGCTCTTACCAATTACAGCTGGGCAAAAACTTTTAAAAACTTGTCTTGAAAATCTTATGGACAGTTTTTAAGCAAAAAACGAGATTTTCGGTATTTTTAGATACCATTCCATGCAGAATCAAAAAATGATTTTTAATTTTGAACGCAGAACTGAAATATTGTCAAACTGAATAAAATTTTTTTAGTACCCCCAATAAACTTGAATTTTTTTGACTTCACGTTATGCTATATAACTTTCGTTTTCTTACCATACATAGCTGACATATTTTACCGAATTGTGGTGATTGATTTGCTATGAATATAATTAAAATACATGCTACATAACCGTAAAATGCTGTCCAGGACTTTAATAAGGGAGGCAATATAGTATTGTAGTGAAGGAGGTTGTATCTAGCATAGATGCAGTACTAATGATAAACATGTGCATTTACAGTATCCAGATGCATCACTCCAGTCAATTTTAAAGGAATTTAGTCAGTATGCAAACCTGACTGAGAAGGACCTCATTGCTCGTGACATACAAGCAAAGGTATGCGTCGGGCACTCTTTTTTTTTCTTTTGCTTTTATAACTTGTTAAAATTATTTTCAGTACAAGGATGTCATTCCTCACCCTCCATTATCATCATACATTGTGTTTGTTCAAAGAAAAAAGCCATCGCTAAAGAAAAAATACCCTGACTTAAAGCCAACTGAATTGACCAAAAAGCTTGCACAAAAGTGGAAAAGCCTTGTGCCAGCGGAAAAGGAGAAATACAAGACAAATTATGATCTCCGAAAAGAAGAGTATAAGCAACAATTGGAGCAGTTCTACACTGAGCACCCAGATGCCAAGGTTGCCCTACAACAAATTTCTAAATCAGCGAAAACTTCATCTGCTGATGCTCACACAAAGGAGGTAAAAGTGAGATGGACAAAAAGTTTATTGCATTTCAGTTTGTTTCATTTATAGTTGAGGAAGCTTGTACCTAAGTGCGTGAAGTCGGCATGTGCTGTTTTCTGTCAAGAAAGACAAAAATCAATGCAGGAAAAACATCCTGATTTGAAGATAAAAGATATAACTGTTTGTCTTCGAAGCAAGTGGGTGAAGCTAAGTAGCGAAGAGAAGGTATGTGCTGTCAAGGAGCACTTGCACCTGTAGGTTTATTTTACATTCTTAATTAGAGCATATATGTCAAGAAATTCGAGGAAATGAAAAGTGCATACCAGCATGAGATGAAGAAGTTCATTGAAGAGCACCCTGATGCTGAAGATTTGTTGAAGTATGTCGTGTATATACTGTTACTAGTGCTTTGGTAAATGTAGAATAATAAGTTTTACTCAGCCAAGCCCAAGGGGCAAGGTTATTTACAATGGTAAGAAACAATTTTCTCTCATTGCATATACAGGGGTCGACTTAACGGTTATCATATTATTGAAGATGTTTCGCGGTAATTAAGTTATTGTAAAAACGTCATCCCACAATTGTGACAACAGCTAGCAATAGACACCGCACGTTTAATGCGATCAGTAGCGCGAGTGCGTAAAGGTGGACAATAGCCCCTGCGCGCGCACTCATTTAACATGTGATAGGAAGTGAGCGTGCACAATGTGTCTTTGTTTGATTCTGTGCAAAATAATGGGGCAATAGCCACCGCAGATCGATAGCAGTCGCTTAAAACAGCATGAGGGCTCCATTGTAAACGAACTGTATTTTTAAAACAATGGGGTGTATGCGCTGTTCTCTCAATGCAGGGTTAGTACATATAAGCAAAGCATATTACTTTGCACACTGCATGTGCAGCTTTATTTAGTGGTTGATGACGCCTTGTTGTAACAACATGTTATGATAGCTGTAGAAACCTTTGTGCTGCATTTAATGGTGGTACTAATTTATTATATTCCTTAATACTAAATTTCTGCTCTTGGCAAGTTCACTCTAATGTATTAAAGCTACTGGAGAATCTACATTTTTCAAATGTAACACTCGCGGAACTTGATTGCTCAATTAAGCATGTTATCAGCTGATGTACTAACTAAAGTCTGCGACACCATCAAGAAAGTAAAATTAATGCACTCTTTTTAAAAATAAAAGGTGTCTTTGGGGTATTTATAATAGGTTAGACATATTATATTCCGCAGACCATCTCGTATTATTAAAAAATCAGTGAGTTGAATACTAATGAGGGAGACTATTCTTGATGATAAATTGACAAGTAACGCGTGTGGTCACTAATGAAATTCACATGAAAACACTTCGAAACGTTTACATAGCTCAGTCAAATAAGTGTGAATGTATTAGTCATATACAAAAGAGCCTCTGGGCGCAAGAACAAAAGACACCAAAGTGCAATAGTCATACAAAAGGGCCTCTGCGAGCAAGAACAAATAAAGGTACAAGGAGTGGCCCTTATCTAATACTAAGCAAACTAGGTTCTGAACAGTTATTTTAGCGAGAACTGTTTGTTTACAAGACCTCCAGTAATGAGGCTAACAAGTAAAGAATGTATTCATGAAAATCAAACCGAAGTGTAAAAGCAGAAAAGATATTTTATATTTAGAGGTATCAATACATGTAGAATCAAAATATGATTCTTTATTTTGGATGCGGTACAACATAATGGTCGAATTGAATAAATATTTTTTAAGTACCCCCTGTTAATCTTTGACTAATTTTTAACCTTTAATCTCCAGGCAGCGGTCCTAGATCTAGACCGCTACGGTCCTAGATCTAGGACCACCATATTACAGCTTCGAAATTAATTGAAATTTTCTATCTTAATAATTTATTATGGTCTCCAATATTATTTGGATAAATATTAGTTGAGAAGAAATCATTATAACAATTCGTTTATTTTCTAATATTACTGCATCAGAATGAGTTTATTGCAAAAATTGGTGAAAAAAGTGATGAAAGTTAATCAGTTTCTGTTTTTGCTTGTAACTTCACACCCATATGTGCTCTATTTCAGGGGAACACATTTTAACATTAGTAAAACACTGCCCTATAACTGTACTCTGATTTATGCATACATTATGCTTCAAACATACATGTATATGATGAATTCGGTTTGAATGACATCTATAAATGCATTTACATGAAGAGCAAAATTAGCATTCAGGAGGAGAATTTTTATAATTGACCTAGCCAGATCCAATCCTGTATGGTTCTGCTAGTTAGTGCTCTTTCCTCATTAATTAACCAATTACATGTTGTGATTTTAATATGCAAGTTTTATAGTTATCTATAAAGAGTTAAACATGGACTTGAATTTTATAAAAGCAATAATCATATATATAACAAATTCCATTCTCACCTACGCCTATGAAAATACGAAAATAGATATCTGCCAATACCAGCACCATAAATGATTTGCATGCATTTTGTGTTTACATGATATCAAATATTATGAATACAATTAGCTGTTTATCAGATGTAGTACCGTAAAGTCCCGCATATAATGCCCCCCTCTGTCCCCCTCCGTCCCCATCGAAAAATGTTTTTTAAACGCATGTTTCTCCGATGTAACAGACTTGGCGGTAGCAGCATACAAAGATCATTGAAGGTAACAATACATGCACATTTATAGGACACAACACGCATGCGCACACGATCAAGGTTCAAGGTTCATATTAGTCATACAATGGGTGCTACACCACTCCCTCTATTCTTTTCTGAGTGTGTCCTCACACCCCAATACTGTCATCCACAGGAATGCTGTCTGGTATGCTCACTCGCTCCCCATACCATGCTGGGGGTCGGTATTCTGTGTTGAGCGTCTGAGTGGTGCAGGAACAGGCCTCTCTTCCAGAGGGGCAAGTGCCCCTGGTGGTGGTACTTCCTTTGGTGCCGGTTCTGTTTCCCTGTGTGGGTCTGCCGGTGCCGTCGTTGGCATATCCAGAGGTGTGGCTTGTATGTCCTCATTTTCTGGATAAGTGAATACCATGTCCTCAGCATCATCATCCTCCTTTGTTGACTCCACAGGGGTAGATTCCTTAGGTATGGTTTCATCTGGTAGCAGGTCATCACACTGGTCTAAGCTGCCTGGTGCAGGCTTCAGTCGATTAAAGTGAACCACTTGTTTCCTCCTGGGATTGCTGCAATCCACAATCCTATAAACAGATGGGCTAATAACCTTGGTAACTCTGAAAGGCCCTTGCCAAGGTCTTATGAACTTCCTTGAGCATCCCCTTGGGACCACTGAGCTATGAAGAAACACAAGATCATCTACCTGGTATGGGTGACCCTTGATTGTTTTGTCATACACCTCCTTCTGGTGATTCTGTTTTCTTTTGGCCTTCTCCTGGACCAGCTGGTAAGTTCTCTTCATCCTCCCCACCAATGTCTGGCTGTAGCGCTCAGGTGACTCACATGTTTCAGGTGGGATACCATACATGATATCCTCTGGAAGGCGTGGATCCCGCCCAAACATTAAACTGAAGGGTGTCATACCTGTTGTTTCATGGACACTGGTACGATAAGCCAAAAGTAGAGATGGCAATAGTAGGTCCCATTTGTCTTCATCCTGCTGAACAGCCATACTCAGCATTTCCAGCACTGTCTTATTAAATTTATCTCTCAACCAATCCATCTGACTGTGGGTGGTATGGGGTTGTTCGTGTCTTCCGCACACCAAGTAGTTGACATATTTCTTTTATCAAGGCAGACTCAAAGTTCCTTCCTTGGTCTGTGTGGAGAGACCAAATCGACACACAAAGTCGTTAACAAACACCCGAGCAACCGAGCTAGCTTCCATATTCTTCAATGGGTAGGCTTCCTTCCATTTAGTAAAGTAATCACCCACCACTAAAATATACTTATTCCCACGTGGAGTCTCTGGTAAGGGCCCCAGAATATCCATAGCTACCCGCTTCAGTGGTCTATCTACCTTGCTGACCTCCAAAGGTGCCCTCCTCTTAGGTGGTGACTTGTGTGAATTACACACTAAACACTTACTACACCATTGCTCCACATCACGTCGCTGCCCTGGCCAGTAGAACCGATGTTGAACTTTCTCCAGTGTCTTTCTTGTTCCCAGGTGTCCTCCAATAATGGAGTCATGCAGTCCGTACAGGATGTCAGGTATCCAGACTGATGGAAGAACCAGCTGAAGACGTCTATCTGCCCCCCCTCCTGGAATGTCTTCCCATTGGCGATATAATATGCCATCTGTCAACACCAAGTTCTTTTGTTGGGTCCACAGAGACTGGAGTTTCCAACTGGCACTAGGTGGACACCTGTCTAGAAAAGTATTATTCTGCAAACAGTCAATTACTGTTTTCAAATCATTATCTTCCCCTTGGTGCTGCTTAATCTCATCCCTGGACCACACGGG
Source organism: Eunapius fragilis (assembly GCA_963681505.1). Lineage (NCBI taxonomy): Eukaryota > Metazoa > Porifera > Demospongiae > Spongillida > Spongillidae > Eunapius > Eunapius fragilis. Next base: position 3,524,607 of record OY811979.1, on the reverse strand, counting down.
TAGGATGATCTCAGTTGACGCTACTCCTACAGACCCCATTACTGAATTCTCCCCCTCACTCAACTGTGTCCCACACTGCCCACACATGCTGCGTGACAGAGCGTCTGCATTACTGTGCAGTTTACCTGGACGATGGATGACTTTATAGCAAGTGCTTCCAGCCACCTGGCCACTTGTCCTTCTGGCTCTTTAAAACTAAGAAGCCACTTTAAGCAGTTGTGATCCGTCCGGATTTGAAACTCTTTCCCATAGAGGTATGGCCTGAAGTGATGGACAGCCCACACCAAAGCCAGCATCTCTCGTCGGGTGGCACAATACTTCCGCTCATTATTTGACAAGACCCTACTTGCATAGGCCAAAATATGCTCACAACCACCAACTACTTGTGAAAGTACAGCTCCCAACCCTTCCCCACTTGCATCTGTATCAACCACAAACTGTAAATGAAAGTTTGGAAATGACAAAATAGGTGCAGATGACAACTGCTTCTTTAATTCAAAGAAGGCCTCGCTACACTCCTGGGTCCATATCCATTCCCTCCCCTTGTGTGTGAGGGCATGGAGAGGGGCAGCTAGCTACTAGAGCAAAACCATTGATGAAGCGTCGGTAATATGAGGCTAAACCCAGAAAGCATTGTAGCTGCTTCTGACTCGTAGGCACAGGCCAGTTTGCAATACATTTCACCTTCTCAGGATCAGTTGAAATTCCCTGGTCTGATATCACATGCCCCAGATAGGACACCCGACTCTGCAGCAGGTGGCATTTGGTTGCTTTAACCTTTAAACCAGCACCCCTCAAACGAGCTAAAACATCCCTCAACTGCTGGAAATGCTCATGGACAGTATGACTAAATACAATTATGTCATCCAAATATACCAGACAGGATGTCCAATGAAGCCCTGCTAAAACGCGTTCCATTAATCTTTGGAATGTGGCTGGGGCATTGCACATCCCGAAGGGCATAACCATAAACTGGTATAGGCCATATGGGGTTATAAACGCAGTTTTTTCCTTGTCCCCAGGGTTAACTGCCACCTGCCAGTAGCCACTAGCTAAATCTATTGTTGAAAAATAGCGAGCACCCCCCTCGGCATCCAAAGTATCATCGATTCTAGGTAGAGGCTGGGCATCCTTACGGGTGCAGTCATTCACCTTCCGAAAATCTACACAAAACCGGGTAGACCATTCTTTTTTCCTGACTAGCACAATGGGTGATGCCCAGGGACTATGGCTAGGTTCAATAACCCCACGTGACAGCATATCATCCAGTAACTCACGAACCTCCTGCTTCTGGTGAACTGGTAGTCATCTGGCTTGCTGACGTACTGGCCGACTGCTCCCTGTGTCAATCGAATGGTACACTAGGCTGGTGTGGCCCAAACTATTCTCCCCCACTGCAATTACATCCTTGAAATCCAGCAATAGTGATGCTGCAGCATCCCTTTCCTTTTCAGACAGTTTGTCAGCACCACGTAGCATGAGGTGAACCACATCTTCCACTCCAACGTTTGCTGTGATGTTTACAGGCTCCTGTATCACACTGCACACGGTATGGCTGATGGGCCTTGCAATCGCCACCTTCTCCCCCTTGTGGACCATCACTGTTTCTGCTGAAGGATTAAGAACTTGAATTACTGCCTGTGAGGAACTTGCCTGAGACAAGGAATGTGCCACAATAAGGCAGTGTTGTTCCATGAAACCATTAAGTGGCTCCAAATTGACAACTGTCTGGTGTGTCAGCTGACTTGTCTGCACATCCATTGTTACTGGTAGACGTATCTGGCAATAGGGTGGTATCTCATTGTTCTCTGCCATGGACACAAAGCAGACAGCATTATCAACATGCTCTCTTGTACACATGTGCACCTGTTGCCCACCCGCATACAACACCTTTTGCTGCATGTCCAGAACACAGCCATGTTGAGACAAAAAATCAGCTCCAAGAAGGCACTCCTGAGTAAGGCTCGTGGCTATTAACACCATGTTTACAGCTGACAAGCCCCCAACTTTAATCACTAATCCACATTGCCCAACTAATCCCAGTTTTTTCACCATTCGCTGTTACCACTGCTCGTACTGGTGCTTCCAAACTGTACCCCCTGTTCTTTACCTTTAATTCCTTCCATACTTCCTCCCTTATCAGTGTAACCGCTGACCCGTGTCCAACAGCAGTTTGGTGCTGCGTCCTGCAACAGAACCTATCACCATCAACGTTGAGCTTACCGCTGCCACACTGTCCTTCCCCTTCCCAGTCCTCCGGCGATGAGTGCAGTTCCGCTTTAAGTGTCCACGTTGACCACATGATCAGCAGGTACTGTTACACACCCTTTTTTCCGTAGTGGTGTACTCCTTCCTGGGCCTCGTGGCTGCTAGTCCTCCAGGCGTCTTCAATAGCTCTAGCTGTTCCTGTAATTGTCGTATTGCAGCCTCCGAATCCTGAAGTTGCCTATTCAGCTCCTTGATAATGGGAAGTGTGCTCTTGACAGGTTCCAGAGCAGATACAGTAGCTTCCATCTCCCCCTCCAGACGTCCGACAGCCAAGGACTCGTGCACACTCCTTTCTTTGTGCAACCTTTTCTGCGCAGATTCTACAGTTTCCTGTTGCGTGGCTAGCTGTAGCGCCTCAGCAAGCGTCGCCGGCATTTCGCGCATTAACTTCAACTGGACAGTGGGAGAGCGAACGCCTTGGATAAAATGATTAATCACTGATGGCCATGCACACTAAAGCATTGCCAATCACTACCAGGCTGTTTTCCCCCCCCTAACTTAAAAAAAAACCTTGGAACTCTATATGCCCGTCATGTCGTACGCACCTTCTCATGCCTATTGTAAAAGTTCATTATCTAGATGGGAAATTTTAAATTTTGATGCCAATGCAACTGCTATGTATGTACCCCACCTCCTTATGCAAGTGTAAATTGTGTATTAGAGACGTACAGTGCAACACATACCATGTTGCTGCATTGAAGTGTAATATTTCCTTGTAGAACCAACAAAAGTACCAAAAATGCTAAAACATCACAAAAACCGTAAGTGCTGTAGTATTAACACCCATTTCTTGTATCAATTATTTACCTATAGTTCCAAAGAAACACATCATGGAGAAAGTGCTGGTGGAAGTGGGAGGAAGAGGTAACTTGGATTATGTGATTGAATAACTGTCACTATGATTCTAGCTCTGATGCTGCAAGTGGTAAAGTCCAGATGAGTGGTAAGATACAGGCGGATGAGCATGGTGAAAGTGATGACAATGGGGAATGTGACGAGATTGACATTGTACTGCAAAAACCGTAAGTGATGTAGTATTAACAGCCATTTCTTGTATCAATTATTTACCTATAGTTCCAAAGAAACACATCATGGAGAAAGTGCTGGTGGAAGTGGGAGGAAGAGGTAACTTGGATTATGTGATTGAATAACTGTCACTATGATTCTAGCTCTGATGCTGCAAGTGGTAAAGTCCAGATGAGTGGTAAGATACAGGCGGATGAGCATGGTGAAAGTGATGACAATGGGGAATGTGACGAGATTGACATTGTACTGCAAAAACCGTAAGTGATGGAGTATTAACAGCCATTTCTTGTATCAATTATTTACCTATAGTTCCAAAGAAACACATCATGGAGATCACAGTAACTGTGACATTGATGACGACAATCGTGACGAATATTCTGATGACGACAGTAACTGTTCTGATGTCCAGGCGGATGAGGATGATGGAAGTGATGACAATCGTGACGAGATTGACATTGAATATTCTGATGACAGTAACTGTGACATTGACTATTCTGATGACAGTAACTGTGACATTGAACATTCTGATGACAGTAACTGTGACATTGAACATTCTGATGAGGACAGTAACTGAAGAGACCAGCAAATGAACTGAATGAATGTAGAACATCTTAATACCCTAACCAGTTTATGATGTCATTTTATACGTCTAATGTCATAACTTCATGTATGGACACCATTTTATACACTTTCAGTGCTTACTCATAACATGTTGTCGATTTTATTTTTGCTGTACCCAATTATTATAAATAGATACATGTACATGTATATATGAACAAAACACCAAACACAAACATAAGAAGTTAGGAGGGTAAGAGCCAGGATGGCTCTGGTAATCGACCGGATCAGGGTAGTATTCGATCGACCATAGATCTCAGCCAGCACTGATAACTTGGGGGAAGACTGGTGAATGGCCAGGTGAGATGCCAGCCTTGAAATGGTCTCTTTACCCCAATTTCTGTGTGTGGTCTGGTATGATCAAGGTCTCTAGTGAGGCCATGACCTCTCTACACTAACGCTCTGGTGGGCACGACGACAGAGGTCAAAGAGCTCATCCGGCAAGCGATTGTGGCTTATGACAACATCTCCAAAATCTTTGGTCACAGAATAAAATTGACCCAATTGTCAGCTTCAGTAATGGGGACAATGAATGGGGATGATGAAGAGTTTTTGTATGATTTAGTTCAATAGTGATTTTTATTTTATTTTTTATTATGTACACAAAATGCTTATTATTAAACACTGCAAATAAAAAACATTAGCAATAATTCAATTCCCAAAGTTGCTCCCATGGGCATCATGGTGCTATGGCCAACACCCAGTATTGCAGCATGCACAGCGAAACCGTTACATGGACACGGTAACGTCTCATCACGTGACCTTACCCGTCTCTTTGATGTAGGCGGATACCGTTGAAATCAACACTGCATGAAAGTTTGGATTTGCAATATATTTACTACTGTTCATATGTGGTGCAAATGTGGATGTAAATATTGTATATGTGACATTTCCGCTATAGTAAATGAAAGCTTCATATTTACTACAGTGTTGATGTCACATATACCATATTTACTAACACATTTGCACCACATTTGATCAGCAGTAAATATATTGTAAATCCAAACTCTCATGCAGTGCAATTTCAACGGGCCGTCTGTGGACTGAGAGTGGACGGTAACGTCTCTTTCCCCGTCACTCTGTCACGTCATTTATACGTTAAAATCCGTCACATCGGTAAATCGACGGTTAAAGAGGTTCGCTTTTTACCGTGTCGTACCGTCGGTACGTTTTAGGCACCGCGCCGCTTCTACCCATGCAGCACCACACTATCACATGCACCTTTCTCAGATTCTGAAGCAGTTTTGAAAAAGTCATTGTACAAATACATAGGCATGTACGAAAGGGAAACGCAAGTATTTTGCTTGGTCTCTGTACGTATTGATGTACAAAACAACTGTACTGGTAGGATTCTGTCCTGTTGAAAGATACGATTATAGGATGAGAACCACACGAAGTACTTGCTTAATCACAATTGTGGTTAGGTTATTGATGACACGGGCGTGAACCTGTACGACAGTCGCACAACTCTCTCGTCATCAAACCTTCATCTGTTACAAAAAGTCGCAGGTGAGAAAAAGAGATTCTTTTGCACATACCTCATTGCGCTCCAAAGACAAACAAAGTAACTTCGACTGTAAGCGAGGAAACAAAAATCATAAGCCCAACAATAATAATACAACAACTTATAGATTGGAAAGAGTATACCGTAATGCATGCGCAAGGCACAACTCTCTTGCCAGCAAACGTTCATCTGTTACAAAAAAAAAAAAAGAGATCTTGTGACACATTGACATACCTCATGGCGCTCCAGAGTACGTTCGTGGAAAGGGTAAGCGAGAGGAAATACAAGTAAGTATCAGATATCAACTTACATAACGAAAAGCACGTACTTCCGCGTTACAACCTATTCCTGTAGACTGAAAGAAGGGGGTTCGTCACAACAAAAATGGCGCCTACCGACACATTTACCTGATGAGGCCACGCCCGTGAAGGTCCACACCTCCCAGGAGACCAGTATCTGCTGATTTTGAAGCATTCTGGACAGGACATGTACATGTAGATCTACACACGTCTTCCCCACAGTGGTGACAGTAGCGTCGCTTGCCGCTCATTTTCGCTTACATCAGTCAGAATAATAATAATAATAATCATGTGACCATGACGTCATAACTATGTGGACGGTACCGTGCTGTAGCGTTCGTCGATTACCATTGCACATACACGGGCACCGTCACTAAACGTTTCCGTGACATTTACGTAGAAGCCCGTCGTGTTCGAAAGAGACGGAGTACCGTTGCAACCCGTCTCCGGATAGCGGTTTCGCTGTGATGTATTGGGTACTATAAGCTCAGAGGTGGGTGTCCAGCAGAGAGACCCTTTAAGTCCAATGTACTTCTGCTTAGTACTACACAAGATTGTGTCTGCTATTGTATCTGATGAAAATTGCTCCAGTTTGCTGTTTCATGCATGGTACCAAGATGATGGTGTGGTTGCTGGTCCTAAGCATGCAGTTTCACGTGCACTTACCATCATCCAAGAGCTTGGCCCTCCATTGGGTCTGTTTAATAATGCAGCAAAATGTAAACTCTTCAGTATTAGTGATCTAAGCATGTTCCCACCAGAAATGAAACGATCTAGTGTATACCTCATTTGGAGATCCTGGGAGCTCCTATTGGGGATGCAATTTTTTGTGCCAAAATTGTATCTCAGAAGTGTGCTACAGCCTCCAAATTACTTTCCCAACTGGAAGAGCTTGGTTCTGTGGACCCCCAAGTTGCTCAGCTTCTGTTACGACATTGTGGCGGATTTTGTAAGCTTGTGCACCTGGCAATATCTACACCCCCTTCTCTCATTGCCGAAGGACTGGAGTACTTCGATAATGATGTTCGTCTCTATCTACAGCTGTAGACACCACAAACAGTGCTTGGAAACAGGCACAACTTAGCCGTATTCAATCTATGGTGTAAGGGACTCACGACGATGACTATTGACCCATCCGTCTTTCCCGCTCGTCTGTCGAACAACGTAGGCAGAGCCCAGTAGCATAAGGACTTTCCACTTCCAGTTGGAAGACAAACGAACACATCAGAACCGTTCATAAAGGCTTCAAGAGGTGCTCGCTGGTCAGAAAAGACGCGTTCAAAGCCAAGCTCAATTGCAGCTGAGGTAATCTCATCGAATGCCATTTTGAACATGTGACTGTCACGCGAAAAATTCAATTAAAATCACTAATTGCGCATGCCTGCAATCTGATTGTACCGTTCAGATTCCAACGGCAATGGCCACGATTTTGCCGAGAGATTCTCCAGACCCTACTTCCACGTAGTGGTGATGTAATCTATCCACTGCTGTGGCTGGCGTGGGTCTGGGTACGAGACTGGGGGGGGGGGGGGGGGGGGGGGGGGGGGGGTATGAACGACCCTCCCATGCCAAAGCTAGGTTTAACACCGTCACCAATGAGTAAGTATATACTGTACGGGGGCGGATACAGGGCCTGAAGCGTACAGTTCCCCCCCTCCCCCCCCCCCCCCCCCCCCCCCCCCCCCCGCTTTGCGTATTGCGGGTCTGACATGTAACCCCCCCCTTTTCGAAAATCCTGTATCCGCCCCTGCCGTATGATGTATTATGTTATTGTAAGGTCATCTAGGTATTAACCAAATTCGACCTCCCTTCCTGAACCCCATTGAAGCTTTGTTAGAAATAGCCATTCGTCCATGAAACAAACAAGTAAATAAAAACATTCTCTCTGAGAAAGTTGGTGGGATATAGGTTTTGCAGGCAAATAGTATACTGGTGTAAAAAGCAAGGAAACAAGTTTTATCAGAAGGGAAAATGTAATAGTCCTATATTTAGCACACTTCGACTAAGGCATATGCTGTTTCTGTGCTAAATACCCTAGCCTTCTGATAAAACTTGTTTCCTTGCTTTTTACACCAGTATACTATTTGCCTGCAAAACCTATATCCCACCAACTTTCTCAGAGAGAATGTTTTTTTTTACTTGTTTGTTTCATGGACGAATGGCTATTTCTAAGTGTGCTAAATATAGGACTATTACATTTTCCCTTCTGATAAAACTTGTTTCCTTGCTTTTTACACCAGTATACTATTTGCCTGCAAAACCTATATCCCACCAACTTTCTCTGAGAGAATGTTTTAATTTACTTGTTACCTTAATTTTTTTAACACCCAAATCACTGTTGCATTGCAGGTTTCCCCCCTTTCATTTAATTGTGAAAATTTTCTAGGTACCTTTGCTTAATTAGAATTGGTAAGACCGTATATAGGCTTTTAGGCTTTTTTTGTATTAAAGCGAGTCCTCCAGCAAATTTTAAAGCTATTGGTGCAATTCTCATTGCTTAAAAGTGTTCCTGTCCCGAGTTATGCGTTTTCAAGAAGAAGCAGACGACCCGCCCATTATTTTTGGAAGGGGAACGAGGACAGCAGTATTTTTCGTTCTCGACAACCACGCGGTTCTACGACGTGAAACAAAAACGAAACCAGCGTTGGTGGTTACGTAGTTGCGAAATTTACGGAAATCAAAAATTTCGATCGTATATCCATCAAAGCGGTGCGTAACTGATCGAGTCACGTGAGGTTTTAAAAATATGTCTGGCAACCGGAACCTGTCGTCAGTCCTCGACCTCGTTTGTCGCTTGACTCGCTCCCACCATTAGCGCCCCCACTGTTGCTTGATCTGAATGCTGAGCCTGTGCCATCTCCTTAAAAGGCCAAAAGCGAGGGACATCTGTTGGCAGCACGTAATAGAGAGACTGGAAGTAAGAGTACTAGTACCAGGAACTACAGGTGGACCTGTAATTATTGGATGATATGTCATGTTGGGGTGAGAGTGCAGAGGTTGAACATGAATATGTAGAAGAGGTATAACAGAACGCATCGCACTAGAGGAAGAAATAGAGCAAGAACAGCAAGATCAGGATGTCCGCGTCCGTTATGGACTACATGACAGGCGGCTTCAGAGGCCACGACGCTTTCTGGACTAACTAACACAGTTTTTTTTGGTGCTTTATCGTTCAATCTTGTATCGCTCTAACGTTCAATGCTATGTCGCGCACTAAAGCCGACATTTATCGCAAAGCGCATGCATGACTAGCAAGCTATGCACGTAAGTCCGTAAGTCCGTAATGTGTAAATTTACGTAGTACGTTTTCGAAAATTACTTCGTAACCACCAACGCTGAACGAAACTACTCAGTTTTGACTTCTAGATCGATTGCCGCAACAAGTTAGACGATCCGATCGTCGGGAGCGAAGCTAGGGTAGGGTCGCGGGATTTTAATTAAATTCATAGTCGGGGTCAAAACCTATATGGAAGTCTCTAGCGAGACTTCCGATATTAAGAAGTGTTCATGGCAAACTCCTTTGTGTAATCGCCACCTCCGTCTTTGCGATAACATGTTAATAATTCCAATTTATAGTGCACTAAGCCACTCCTATATGTTGTCATGCATGCTAAGTCAGTACATTAGTTATGACGATAAGTGGTACGCGATGATCGTGTTACGCATTATGTATCTCTCACTAACCATTCAACGCAAGTGCGATTTGAAGACCCTAAGCTCTGAAAAATGACGATAAAAAGTACACTGACTACTTTCCGTTAGCACCTAAGGAAAAAATCATTTGGTTGGGGAACTATTGATGACTGAATAACGAAATGAGATAAAATGAATGGACATTCGAAACCTTGCATAATTAATGTGGAAGTGCGTATACAAGTAAATAAAAACATTCTCTACGAGAAAGTTGGTGGGATATAGGATTTGATTATGACATTGGTGGTGTAAAAGGCAAGGAAACAATTAAGGTCTTATCAGAAGGGAAAATGTCATAGTCCTATATTTAGCACACAAACAACACATGCCCTAGAAATGTGCTAAATATAGGACTATGACATTTTCCCTTCTGATAAGACCTTGTTTCCTTGCTTTTTACACCACCAATGTCATAATCAAATCTTATATCCCACCAACTTTCTCGTAGAGAATGTTTTTACTTACTTGTTTTCTTAATTTTTTTTTTCATACCCAAGTAACCCAATGACTGTTGTATGGCTGCTTCTCCCTTTTCATTTCTTTCAATCCAGATATACTTAAATAGGGACAAGTTCTCTGGACGATTCACTCCACTACTCGTCAACATGATCATGACATGACATGATTATGACAAGTCACTACTAGGATATGATGTTTCACCAGACCCAATGTTTCACAGGCGATTGCGTAGTCTCGTACCCAGACGTTTATACCATTATACGTCTGGGTACGAGACTAACCACTACGCTGACATATCCTGCAAAATAGTTGGGTCTGGGGACGTGATGATCTAGTCTGGGGACCCTAAGGTCTGGAACCAGTATACGTGTAGAGAACAAGCTGTCAGCATGAGCGCTAGCATCTCTGAACCCGGGACGATCTGTATGGACATGTAAAAAAAAAATAGAGGGATTGCATAGATCTCGTGATCTCACGTAAAGTCATATGATAAAATATTTCCGCCCACGCAGGGGGCAAAGTATTACAGGTGCTCAACGGAGAATAGTAAAAACTTGCTGCGTTGCGGGTTGTTCGAGCCGAGCAGGAAAGGAGAAGGACATAAAGTTTTACAGCATCCCAGGCGTCAACGAAAGGCGGGGTAATGAGCTTCGGGAGTTGTCTATTCAAATGCGAACTGAGTGGCTGTCTAGAATAAATAGAAAGGATTGGGCCCCTTCGAAGAACGCACGCGTTTGTTCTGTCCACTTTGTAACGGGTATGAATTACCTCTGTGACAAATGAAGGTTTGAGTGCATTATTTGTAATGTTACTAGGTACACCGGCTGCCATAGAAGACACGTGCAATCCTGATTGGGCTCCAACTGTCAATCTGGGCTATGCATCATGCGTGCCACATTTCGAGCGGTGCAACCGGTCACTTAATAGAGGCCGTAAATGCCCTGGCCATTATGATGTTGGCAGACCAACCCAGGTACTGACTGATGAACAGCAATCTGACGAGATCAATGATCAGGTATGTAGTACTAGATGTATGTAGTACTAGACTGGTATAGATGACGCTATGTTGAATCCCTATGACCAGGCTATTGACAGTCAGGAACCATTGGAAGTGAGTGACGAACAGCAATCTGATTATGTCATCGATCATGTAAATATACTGGTATAAATGAAGCTACATTGAATCTGTATATGACTAGGCTATTGACAATCAGGAACCATTGGTCTCTCCTCTTGCTGAGCTGCAGACTACATCTCAAGTTGCAACTGGCATGGTATCCACTGAATGTCAAGCAGGCTGTGCAGAAACTGTTAATGCCAGATATTGCAGCATTTGTAAGTTACCTATCCAGTAAATACCTTTGTGAGCCCACAAAGCAACAAAATTCAAAGTGATATGCAGGCGAGTGATTAGAATTCTTAAAAATACTGATTGGTTTCATCAGAAATACATAGCTGCAAGTTGTCAGACAGACAAAGTTGTAGAGAATGCTCATGTCTGCTGAGTCTCTCTGTCAAGCTGAGGAGAAGTTGAAATTTTATACAGGTACTTGCGGCTGCAGAGTACTTATTTTACAAAGTGCTTACAGTTGTATCAAATCTTTTCCAGGAATTACTGAGTAGTGTATTTTCAATGCCTTGCTAAACCTTCTATCACCTTGTTTAAGGGAATGTAGAAAGCTTTCCAAGTACCAGATGCTTCTCCTGTTTCTTATGAAACTCAGACTCAGTTTGTTTAATGAAGACTTAGCTTACCGGTTTGGAGTTCACACATCCATCGTTACCAGAGTGTTCCATTCAGTTCTTGATGTGGCAAATGTGAGACTGAGTCATTTGATTAAGTAGCCTGATAGAGAAACACTGCAGAAAACTATGCCTATGTGTTTCTGAAAGTTTTTCAAGAAATGCTGCATCGTTATTGATTGTACCGAAATCTTTATAGAACGCCCTTCAGATTTGTTAAGTCGTGCACAAGTCTGGAGCAACTACAAACATTCCACTATTAAGTTTTTAATTGGGATAACTCCTCAAGGTACAATTTCCTATGTGTCAGAGTGCGCTGGTGGAAGAATGTCAGACAAGGAACTTGTGGAACAGTCTAACTTAATTGACTATCTCAATCCTGGTATGTTGCACTGTATCATATGAATGTGAAATAAGATGCTTATGTTAACAAGTAAATAAAAACATTCTCTACGAGAAAGTTGGTGGGATATAGAATTTGATTATGACATTGGTGGTGTAAAAAGCAAGGAAACAAGGTCTTGTCAGAAGGGAAAATGTCATAGTCCTATATTTAGCACATTTCTAGGGCATGTGTTGTTTGTGTGCTAAATATAGGACTATGACATTTTCCCTTCTGATAAGACCTTGTTTCCTTGCTTTTTACACCACCAATGTCATAATCAAATCCTATATCCCACCAACTTTCTCGTAGAGAATGTTTTTATTTACTTGTTTTTTTTCATACCCATTTAATAATCGCTGTAAACACTACGCCCATACGTATGGACGTAGTGATTATACTATAATCGCTTACGTCATAGACGGTCTGGGTACGAGACTAACAAGACATAGGAGGCTGATAGTCGATTGTTTATCATATTATATAAAAGCGAGTCCTCCAGCCGATTATGAAGCTATTGGTGAAATTTTCATCGCTTAGAAATGTTCCTGTCCTGAGTTATGCGTTGCCAAGAAGGAGAAGGAGAAGAAGAAGACGACCCGCCCCTTGTTCCGAGACTGGGACGAGGACGGGCAGTACACTCTTGTTCTCAACAACCACGCGGTTCAGCGACATGAAACAAAAACGAAACTACTCATTTTTGATTTCTAGATCGATTGCTAAAACAAGCTACACGATCCGATCGTCGGGAGTGTTGTTACAGACAGGTCGCGTTTTTTTAATGACATTCATAGTCGTGGTCAAATCCTATATGGAAGTTTCGTTTCTAACGAAACTTCCGATATATTTACAGGTGATATTATAGTGGCTGACAGAGGTTTTACATGCAACGATTATGCTGGAATGGCTATGGCAGAGGTGAAGATACCTCCATTTACAAGAGGGAAAAAACAGTTAGAAAAAAAAAGTTGACTGGAGCAGGGAGTTATCAATCATAAGAGAGGGTCATAGGGTGCCTGAAACAGAAGTATACAATACTGCAACATGTTGTTCCTATTAGCTTACTAAAAGACAGCAGATCTGATGAGGCTACCATTGATAAAATCGTGCATGTGTGTTGTGCATTAGTTAACCTTTGTCCATCAGTAATTCCACAAGAGTAAATTTTCAAACAGCAATTGGGCAAGGTTAAATAACAGATCAGTTGTAGTCAATGTAATTGTTCAAACTATAGCAGTTGTTTGCTTCTCTTGTTCCCTTTATAGTGTTTTCGACATGTTGGACAATACCATTTGCTTTTAGGTGCACTTCGTATTCTCAGACAATCAAAATGGAACCACTGTATAGCACACTCCTCGTTTTCATATTTAATCATCTCTCCATAACTTGGTGTGTTGCAATAACACCAGAGTTTGGTGTAGTCTTCATAATCGGTAACTTGAGGTATCAATAAATGGTTTGGATCTAAAACAACTCCTTCTGAATTTGCTACTGGTTTCCTTGTGTACCACTTACCAATAATTTCAGGCAGCACACCATAAACAAAAAATCGCTGAACGGCTTCAAGTTTTTCTTGGAAAAACATCGTATCCTGCTGGATTCTTTCCACATTGAGCGATGAAGTGGTCCAAACAATAAAATCACAGTATGAAGCTTGGAAAACAGTTAGCTGCATCTGCACCTGATAATAGTATGCATGATTATGCTTCAAGGTAACTTTGCCACTCTGCATTTCAAGAAAACTATCATGAGGTAATACCTCAGGAAGTCCATCTTTTAAAGAATATGGACACTTAACTTCAAGCACACCACTTCCACAGCATTCACAAGTAACAGTGGCATCAGGTGAAGCCCCAAGGTATGGCCATTCTGTGCTAACGTACAAGCCACAGTCAGCTACGGATAATTTCTGGTGCCTTATTGTTGCAATTAGACAATAAGCTTCAATAGCTTTCTTTTCTTTACTGTTACCAATATTAATATGCATATCAGGCTAAATGGTTCATATAATAGCTTACTTAGTGATTTCAGTGCTAATGCTAAAAGCTTCAGGATAGCAGAGTCTTTTAATTAAACTCTGTGATGGCATATCTGGATCAGTGACTGCTGCATCCTTAAATGTCGAAGATGTTATGCGGCCTGCTCGGTGTTTCATCCAGATTTTACTGGCAGACTGTGTCCTTGTTGCCTTCTCTAGTTCCTCAGCTTCAGCAGAGGTCATCTGTATGTGTAGTGAAGTAAATGCAAACTGGATTTTTTCTTACCTGTAAAGTTGAAAACACTCGTTCACATTCTTTTACTATATCAATGTACTCCCAGCTCAAAGCATTAGGATTGTAAAGTTCTGTGATTGGTTTAGGAATAAAATCTAACACAATCAAGGTTGAGTCTGACCTTGCTTTTCCCATTCCTCAGAGAGAGCTTTCCAGCAAGATTGATGGGTGTGGCAGCCCTGGCAGCTGAGACCCACAAGCTCCACTCCAATGGACCCAAGTGCCAAGAGTTGGGCTGGTCCTGCATCCCATTGGCAGTGGAGACTTATGGCAATTGGGGCAAGCAGGCACATGATACCTTCTCCAGGCTGGCATCCTTCCTAGCCATTCACCAGTCTTCCCCCAAGGCAGTAGTTGTGACTGAAATTTATGGCCGGTTGAATGTGGTCCTGGCCAGGGAGCTTCCACCCTCCTAACATTTGTAGTTTAGTTGTACTTAGTATATGTGTTAAATAATAATCCTGTATGTGCATTTCGTGTATATATAAATTAAAAATAAAAAAATAAAAAAATAAAAAATAATTATAATGCCAACAGAGTTCCCTGTGGCACTTTCTTCCAACAAAGACAGGCCTCCATTGTCCATGCATTCTTTTCTCTGAATTGCCCCCCGTGTAAAAAACATTTTAACCACATCAAGCTGTCTCCTTCCGTAGTGAACTTGTTATAGGCGGGCGCACGTGAGTTAGCGACTTTAACTGGTTCTGGCGCTCCCACAGCTGCCTCTGAATTATTTGGAGTACCGGTATTCATGATATCAAGCTGCGTTTATAACGGGAATTACATATGTAAAATAGTCAAAACATGTACATGCATTAAACTGTAACAATGCTGTTTTGTACCCTGGAATACAAAAAGAATACAAATATGAAATGGGCAGTAAACACTACATTTAGTGACTCACACTTTCAGTCATTTCTATGATATTGTATTACTTCAACAAAATATGGATCATCATCCACTCTTGAAATGATGGGAACAGTTTTGTACATGTATAAAGACATGCAGTCTTATGATAATATCCTTACCTCACACTATCAGCATATATGTTATTGACCGATTGAGTGTTAATAGTTGCAAGCATGACAGATGGTGTATTATTAGATGCAATCATCACAGAAGCTTCATGAGAAGATTACATAACTGAAGAGTTGTGTAAGTCATGTCATAAATCTCACTTACGTTTTTTACATGACTATTATAATTACCACAACAGCCATAGCTATAGTGACCACTGCTATAGCTAGTAGTATTATTATAATTACTGGAAAATAATTGAAGCACAAGCTTAAGTTAGAACACCGTATATTCAAAGTTAACTAACCATCAATAGGTATAGTAGTATTATTAGCGCATTATGTCCTGCTGCTGTTTGACTTCGAGTATCACCTACTGTACACAAAATGAAAAAGAACACATGTAAATTTGCATAGAGCTTGTCGTTTATAAATATAAACTGATGTATGCATATCAGAGACTGCAATTTACCAAGCACATCTTTTATTTCTTCTATAGACATACTAACCTGCCAGCATCTTGTTCAAATGTACATGCATTTTACTGCTGCATTTCCATCTCCAATTGCGATGATAACAAAGAATTTAATCTCACGTGTATGATTATATGGAAGATGGCTCTCCATTGATATTTAGGATAAAATGAATGATGGGTCATTCGTACCAAATTACGATTGGCATACGGTTGGATAACATAGTGATGGTCTTTTGGTTGATTTTGTATGGCACTAATACCAGTTCGGAATGCATTTTTTGTCGAATACACTTTTTGGAAAATTAGTCGGACGTGAGCTAACTGTTCCAAATTAGCATGCATCCAGTAATCCAACCTTCTACCTGATGTTTATCGCTATTTGTAGCATTGGGCGCTCTCTTCCAGCATTCGCCTTAAGTAAAACAGCTAGCCGGGAAAAGAATGCACATTATCACTGGATCGTTTTAAGTTAACAAATTAACTGTCCAATGTGAATCTTACTTCATTAGGAGACATAGCTACCCTTAAATGTTTGATCCTTTAGTGAAGCACGCACAAAGCTTCAATCCTTGACCCCAGACCAAATGATTACATGTAATAGCCGATAATAATCTTTTGGTGAGACACTGCCCTTCTCAGCTACAAACTGTATGAGGGCTACAAGTCAACTGACTTGAACGCAACCTGCATATCGCAGCTGGTTACAGATCTGGCAGCAGCATTTCAGTCGAGGCTGAACCAGTGACTTCTATCAATCTGCTGGGTTTTCAGAATCAAGCAATACACAATCCATCCTTGGTCGACTCACAAACGCCAAGTAGCACTGAATAATTTTGTCTGTGAATGGGATATCTGAACTTTCGAGTCTGGGTACCAGAACTTTCGGGTCTGGGAATGGGTTGTTGTGCATCAACCTTGTGGCATAACACGTATTATTTGTGTTGTCATGGTTGTACTTGCGCATGCGCCTGATCATTATCGAGTACTACGTACGTCCGCGTAACTCATTTTTATACTCGGCCTAGCGCCTATTGGTTGCTAGGTATGTACGCGTACCTAGCTACCAATAGAAACGACCACCTCCCACAGAAAAGGCGGTCGCAATGACAGCTGGTTTCCACTTCACATTTAATATCTAAATATTTCTTCAATTCAAAGTGGGGGGGGGGGGGGGGGGGGGGAACTGCATACGCTATTGTGGTTAACTCTCATGTCTCATCGTACACCGAGAACATGTAGTTACTACCTGAAATTGCGCGGGCATGTTATAGAGGTTGCGTAGTAACCGTATGTTAGAACAGGTGATAGATTATATATGCAACATTTGGTAAAACAGCCGGTAAAAATAGACGAGCTAGGAGGTAGACCAACTGTTCATCTGGCAAATGAATAGCGAGACGAATAACAGCGAGACGAATAATCAACCCGTGATTTATCACGGGGACTGTCACTGGAATATTGGTCCTGAAAATTATGGTCCGAGACCCAAATTTTCGCTGAAAATTTGGGTCCGCCCGGACTGTTATTACCGAAAAAAATGGTCCGGCCTGAAATTTTAGGTCCGGACGATTTACTTTATTCAGGTGTGAAGTTACCAATCAATTGCAACGTCCGGAGCTTGGATTGCTATAAGCTTAACACGTATGTGGATTTAACTTAAAACTCATTGACAAACTTATCTCTATGCTGTCTATGCACACAGTGAGCAATTCCATTCTTCATCACTACATGGAAGGGAGGGGAGACCAACACACTTGATGTGAAACCATTGTTCACAACGACCACACTGAACCATGTCCCCATAGGTGGCAGGCATCTGACAGCAGCAGAAAACATTCAATTGAATAATGCGGGGGTTACATTCTCTTCTGACGATACTGGTTGGAAACGGAGTGAACTTTCGTGCTTTGAAGCACTTAAGGAGGTGGTTTCGCATATCCGCTTGGACAAACTCGGTTTCTTCGAGGCACTGACCCAGAGCAGCATGCAATGCAAAAGCTATTGCAAAAAGGCCACAATCATCACTGCCATGTTGCCGTTGAACAGTGGCTACATTGACAGCCAGGAACCTTTTGTCCCCACTCTCACAGATTGATGTTCGGTACACCTGGCACAACTGATGAGTTAGCGTTGACGACAAAATTCTTCCAACCCTACGGGAGTCATACAAAGTGACTGTACCGCCAAGTCTTGATGATGTTACCCAGTGGGAATCAGACACTACATGAATCTGGATAGCATCCATCTTGACTGGAATAAATCCGTTGTTTTGAGCTAATAGAGTGCTCTGCCATCCTTCGATTTGGGGGAACTGCTCTTTGAGGAGCTCTTGTGCAAAGTGCATGTGTTCATCAGTGAGCCAATATCCTTTCACTATTTGCTTCTTCATTTCTGTTGTGAAGGGGCGCAGCCACTTCTTCTGTTGAAAAAAGAAAACTAAATGTGTAGTACACACATGTGGGGTAGATTCACTAACTAAAAAAGTAATGTTCATATATTGTATATAATTATACAGGCAGTTTTATGTTCATATACAGCTTTTGCTATTTTAATTCCTTTCAGTTGCACTTACCTTACAAACATCGGCTTTCTTTTCTGCATCTACCGTACAAACATCTTTCTTTTCTGTATCTGAACAATTCCCTAACACAATGTTAACGCCACCAACTTCACAACCATTTTGATTAGCATGATTACCTGCATAAAAATATATATGCGCATTCTAATAAAGTAAAACAAATACATGCATGAGAACATACCTGCAAATTTGTCTCCTGTGTCTCCATTACATCCACTGTCACTGCCATTTTCGGCAGAAGGATGAGGGCTAGCCACAGATCCAGAAGACACCTCCTATGTACAATGCAGATTGCATGATTGCAATTTTTTACATGCATCCACGTACATGTATGGCGTCATCCTTGGGGAAACTTCTAGATTCACTGGCGGGAGATACTTCCATAACAGAATGACTAGTACAATCTCCTTGTGTAGAACTTGGATCTTCAACCTCACCATTACTAGACTTGTAAATTTTCAAATGGCTGCCAGTAGCACGAGTAGACCGGCCTTCTTCATTGAGTAGCAGATACACACCATGTGGCAGTATAGAAATGATTTTATATGGCCCAACAAATCTTTCTGTGAGTTTGCCACCCTTGACCTTCTTACGGGAGAAGTTTCGAAGAAGTACAAGCTGGTCACATTGGAATTGGCCTGGTTTACAGTGTTTCTTATCATATGCTTCCTTCTGCTTAAATTGTGCAGCAATGATGTTGCCTTTGGCCTCCTCCAATATATGTGCATGCTCTGTAAATGCAGCAGGATAGAGAGGATCTTCAAGTTGCCAATACGTGTTGCACAGATCTTCAGAAGATTGTCTCTCAAGATCTACATCAATTGGCAGAGTTGCTCGTCGCCCAAACATCAACATGAATGGAGAGTATTTAGTGGACTCATGTCTTGAAGTGTTGTATGCAAAGACACATGTGTCAAGGTAGTAACTCCACATGTCCTTCTTTGAAGACACGTACTTCACCAACATGGTTTGAAGGGTTTGGTTAAAACGTTCATCAAGACCGTTGGCCTATACACATTAGATAACATGTGACAGTTAATAGTTAATGATTATCCGTGATGTAATTTATGTACCCGGTATAATATATTCAGTAAGCATTAATGTAATCTTAATCATGCTGTTATATTTTTAAAATAACAATATATATTAATATCCGAATAACCTGAAAAACCAGTTACACATCCTATTAACATGAAAAAAAGTAGCATTCACAAAACAAACCTGAGGATGATAGGGTGTAGTTAACCGCCTCTTAATTCCTAGCATCTCAGCTAGTTGGTCATTGAGCTGATTGCAGAACTCACTGCCATTGTCTGAGAGCAAAACTCTGGGGAGTCCCATTCGCATGAACACCTGTAGAAAATATATATGGTATGGGCTAAATATAGGCCTATTTCAAATTTGCAGTAACTTTTGATAAACTGCTAACCTTAAAGAGTAAACCAGCCACTGTAGAAGCCATTTTGTCCATTGCAGGTAGAGCCTCAACCCACTTTGTGAAGTAGTCACTGATGGTTAGAATGTACTGACTTCCGTTCTTTGCTACTGGACTCAGAGGGCCAATGAAATCTATGCCCACCATGTACCATGGGGCTTTCACTGGAATGGGATGAAGCTCAGGCACTCCAGTAGTTAGCTTTCTATTCATCCGTTGGCACACATCACAATTTGATAGCTGCAACAACATCATATTGATTCTACATCTGGTCACCTGGGTAAGACCAGGACACTATACAGGGTCAAGGAGCGATTCATGTGGCATGGGATGGTAAAGGACGTCGTTAGCTTGGTGAGCTTAGTGTAAATTTTATGTTTCATTGCTATTCTGATTTCTACATTCTAGTACATGTATTATAAGTTCTACATGCCAGCAGGATCTTCTTGCGCTCCTCCAAACTCTGGATGTATTGCAACAGTGCTTGTTTCTGCATAAAATATCCATTTTAAATACATGCAGGTACATTTATATTCCACAAACAAATGGTATTTTTTTAAAACACTACACCTTATATCAACCTAGCCTCATATCAACCTTGGCAAAATATGCCCTATTCATAGTGATGCTAGGCTGTTGTAGCAATCGCCTCAACCCCACCACCCATTTACAGTGGGTAAATGTAGTATCGCTAGGAACACAAAACTCCTATGAATAGGGTATTTTTCTTACCACATCCACTTTACTATCAACCCCTGTGGTTACAGTGGAGTTGATATATAAGGGTAGGGATACTGTTGTATGAGGCCATTTACCTTTCCCTTTCCTGGATGGTGTTTATACAACAGCTCTCCTTCACTAGAAACAGTCAACCTTGCAACCTTTCTTCGGATAACCCTTTTTTTACTCTCAGTGGCACACTTAGGATACGTCTTTGACACTAAATACGCATATGCGTCCTCCACAAGACCATCACAATCCGAACCATCGTCTTCTATCTCCGCCATAAACTCGCAAGGTGCAGCTGACTTTCAAGCACGTGGACTTCAATTTATTATTCAATAGCACCCGGACCTTTTTTTAAAGACCCGGACCTTTTTTATCGATAAAAATGGTCCGGTCGGACCGAAATTTTCGGGTCCGGGACCGAAATTTTCGGCGGACCGAAATTTCCGTGACAGTCCCCGTGAAAAATCACGGGCTGATTATTCGTCTCCCTGTTATTCGTCTCGCTATTCATTTGCCAGATGAACAGTTGGTCTACCTCTAAGCTCCTCTTTTTTTACCAGCTGTTTTACCAAATGCTGCATACATAATCTACCACACGGTTACTACGCAACCTCTATAACATGCCCGCGCAATTTCAGATAGAAACTACATGTTCTCGGCCTGTACGATGAGACTTGAAAGCGAACCACAATAGCGTTGCTTTTATTCTTTCGGTACTTATGCAGTTCTCTGCCCACTTTGAATTCAAGAAAAATTTAGATATTAAATGTGAAGTGGAAACCAGCTGTCATTGCGACCGCCTTTTGTGTGGGAGGTGGTCGTTTCTATTGGTAGTTAGACAATAGCGGAAGTGATTCGCGCAATCTGATTGGTCAATTGCAGGTATCTAAACGCGGTAGAAACCTAGAGAGGGACTCTAAGTGCCAGTGGGGGGGGATTCTAAGTGCCAGTGGGGGGGATTCTAAGTGCCCCGGGCACTTAGAATCCCCCCCACTGGCACTTAGAATCCCTCCCGTTATTGTTATCGCGTTGCGCGATAATTTATTGGTTGCTACGTACGCGTTGCTATTGTCTAAATTGGTTAGACACTGAAACCGAGGGATCTACGTGATTTACAATCCCCTCGGGCCCTTAGTAGCGCCCTCGCTACCGCTCGGGACGCTACAGCCCAGGGCCCTCGGGGATTCTAAATCACGTAGATCCCTCGGTTTCAGTGTCTAACCTATATCTAGGTACGCGTACATACCTAGCAACCAATATTCTGTTCCTGACATTTAACAGCAACCAATAGGCGCTAGGCCGAGTATATAAATGAGTTACGCGGACGTACGTACGTACGTATGTACGGACGTACGTACGTACGTACGATGGAAATTATAGTATTAGATATTTCTTGAATTCAAAGTGGAGGGGAGGGGGGGAACTGCATACGCTATTGTGGTTCACTCTCAAGTCTCATCTTACAGGCCGAGAACATGTATAGTTACTATCTGAAATTGCGCGGGCATATGCATGTTACAGAGGTTGCGTAGTAACCGTATGTTAGAACAGGTGATAGATTATATATGCAACATTTGGTAAAACAGCCGGTAAAAAAAGAGGAGCTAGGAGGTAGACTAACTGTTCATCTGGCAAATGAATAGCGAGACGAATAACAGCGAGACGAACAATCAACCCGTGATTTTTCACGGGGACACGCTAGTACTATAATTTCCATCGTACGTACGTCCGCGTAACTCATTTGTATACTCGGCCTAGCGCCTATTGGTTGCTAGGTATGTACGTGTACCTAGCTACCAATAGGAACGACCACCTCCCACACAAAAGGCGGTCGCATGACAGCCACTTCACATTTAAAATCTAAATAATTTTTTTCAATATTTCTTGAATTCAAAGTGGGGGTAGGAACTGCGTAAGTGCCGAAAGAATAAAAGCAACGCTATTGTGGTTCACTCTCTCAAGTCTCATCCCACAGGCCGAGAACATGTAGTTATACTATCTGAAATTGCGCGGGCATGTTATAGAGGTTGCGTAGTAACCGTATGTTAGAACAGGTGATAGATTATATATGCAACATTTGGTAAAACAGCCGGTAAAAAAAAAAAGAGGAGCTAGGAGGTAGACCAACTATTCTTCTGGCAAATGAATAGCGAGACGGATAATCAGCCCGTGATTTTTCACGGGGACACGTTAGTTAATATATATTTTACGAACCCACATGGTGCATGGCAGCGGTTTTCTGAAACCCACCGTCGGACATGGCAGATATTCGGTTGCAATCTCCGCAAGCGTTCGACTTCAAGAACCCCGACGACTGCATGGACCCGCTGGAAACGACGGTTCGAACATTCATTATCGCCTCGTCCCTCGACACACACTCCGACTTTATAAAGCAAGTCAGTATGTTATTATATTCTATGGGCGAGGAGGCAGAAGTGGTTCTTGTGTCCACGGGTATCACGGACGAGGAGAGGAAAAGCTACAAGAAAGTAGTGGAAAAACTGGATGAGTATTTCCATGTTCGACACAATGTCATCTTCGAGCGGGCGCGCTTCAACAGACCATAGATTATAGAGTATACTCTATAATCTATGAACAGACGTGACCAGCTGGAAGGTGAGTCCGGCGACCAGTACATCATGGAGCTATATTATTTGGCAGAGCGGTGTTCATACGGGCAGCTTACCTCTGAAATGATCCGTGACCGTCTTGTTGTCGGTATTAGGGATCTAGCCCTCTCAGAAAGACTAAATCCGTATCTCACTTTAGAGAAAGCAAAGACCATGATCCGGCCGAGAGGCGGTCCATACACAACAACAGGTGCTCAAGGAGGCAGAAAGTGGCTCTTCTTTCAAGGGGGAAAACAGCTCAATGGACTTCCTTAGGGGCCAAGGCACCATGACAAAACCAGCAGGTGTTAACCAAAACAAACACCTAAGCAGTGTATCTAGAGGAAACGGTGGAAGCGTCACCTCACACTATTGTGGAAAAATATCCTACACTATTCCAGGAGCTGGGGAGCATGGGTGACCCTTATGACATTCAGTTCCAACCAGAGGCACAACCCTATGCTTTGTTTACCTCCCGGAACATTCCTTTACCATTGCATCTCAAGGTCAAGCAGGAGTTGGAGCGAATTGAGTCATTGGGAATCATCTCGAAAGTCGACGAGCCAACTCCATGGTGTGCCGGAATGGTGGTTGCTCCCAAGAAGGGTGGGGCAATCCGCATTTGTGTGGACTACCAACCCTTAAATCGTTATGTTTGCCGGGAGGTAAACCCTCTTCCAAAAGTAGATGAAACCTTAGCACAGTTGGCAGGAGCAAAAATCTTCAGCAAACTCGATGAAAATTCCGGATTTTGGCAAATACCTTTGACTGAGAGGTCCAAGCTTCTGACCACATTCATCACTCCATTTGGTCGTTACTACTTTCACAAACTTCCATTCGGGATTTTCAGTTGGCCTGAGCACTTCCAGAAGCGAATGAGTAAAATCCTTGCAAGCCTTGAGGGGTCCTGTGTCAGATGGACGATGTGTTAGTGTTTGGCAGGGACAAAGCGCTCGACTCATAGCGGCATTAAACAGAATCCGTGATGCTGGAGTAACTCTATACAGGGAAAAGTGTGAGTTTGAGAAAGGGAAACTACTCTTTCTCGGGCATGTCATTGACCAGCATGGTGTTCAAAGAAAAACGTTCGCTATTGAAAGTCTTAGCTCACCCAGTAACATCACGGAATTGAGACGATTTCTTGGAATGGCAAACCAAATGGGGAAGTTCTCACCTAACTTAGCACAGGTAACGCAGCCTCTTCGAGAACTCTTGATCAAAACTGCACTTGGCAATGGGGTTGGGCTCAAGAAGAAGCCTTTGCTTAGGTTAAAGCCGAGCTTTGCAAACCAACAGTGCTTACCTTCAATACCCCAGATGCACCAACCAAACTTTCGGCAGATGCATCATCACATGGGTTGGGGGCAGTATTGCTACAGAGAAGTGATGGGGAATGGAAACCTGTGGCATATGCATCCGGTCTATGTCAGATACTGAAAAACGGTACGCACAAATCGAGAAAGAAGCATTGGCTACTGTCTGGGCGTGTGACTTTTAGGTGAAAATTATACATGTGTTGGGCTCTCTGTGTTGAAACCGAAGTTCAAGAGCAAGGATCAGAAAAGGAGGGATTTTGCCAAAGGAGTTTGCCCGAGGTGTGGAAAGACTGAGCACTTATCTAATTAATTAAGGACTGTCCTCACATAAAAAGCACCTGCCATTTCTGTCAGAAGATGGGACACCTTCAAT
Source organism: Eunapius fragilis (assembly GCA_963681505.1). Lineage (NCBI taxonomy): Eukaryota > Metazoa > Porifera > Demospongiae > Spongillida > Spongillidae > Eunapius > Eunapius fragilis. The sequence continues at coordinate 3,499,811 of OY811979.1, read as the reverse complement.
CAGATGAAAAAGGACGATGGGGGGTCTGTCGAGATAATCTCTAGGCGTGCACTGACAACAGTCAAAAGCATTAACTCTATTCTGCAACTGAAACAGTCAGTCTGGGTTAGTGGCCAGCAACTCACTTTTGAAGTTGATACTGGAGCTGGCGACAACTTCTGTTCCAAGGACTTTTGGAAGAAACTTGGAGAACCTGCACTCGCTCAAGTCTCCAGTTGCTATCAAGTGGCTATTGGGCAACCTCTCCCAGTACTTGGCACCTTCAGAGCTTCAGCTTCTCTTCTAAAGGACCAGGAACCAGTAACATTAGCGTTCACCGTCACTGATGTTCCAAAACTCAATCTCCTTGGTCATGATGCCATTGTTAAACTTGGGGTTAACGTTTCTGCTTTACTAGGGGTGTCTTCGACTCCAGGCAAAAAAACAATTCAGAATCTTCAGAGTATCACTGACACAAAGGAACCCAAGCCAGATGAGGAGTTACAGCTAGCTTGCCATAAGCTGTGTGGTGAATTTACAGAACTTTTCAAATCTGAGCTGGGGTGCTTGAAGGATTTTCAATTGGAGATCAAATTCAAGGCAGAGTCCAATCCCACCTTCTGTAAACCTCGTCCAGTACCTTTTGCTATTCTGGATGACTTTAACCAAGCTTACGATGCGGGTATTGCAAAGGGCGTCTGGAAACCAACCCAATTCAATGCATATGGAACTCCAGTTGTCCCGATTCGTAAAAAGGTTCTACCAGGTCAAGCTAATGGCAAGCTACGAGTTTGTGGTGATTATTCAGTGGCTGTCAATGCTCAGTTAGAACTCACTGTTATCCAATTCCCCTTCCTGAAGACTTGATGCGAAAACTCAGCGGTGGATACGGTTTCTCCAAGATAGATCTAGCAGATGCCTGTAATGCTTGATCCAGAAAGCCAGAAGAGGCTTGCACTGAGTACCCATCGTGGGGTTCTGCTCCAACTTCGACTTCCATTTGGCATTAGCTCTGCCCCAGGCTATTTCCAAGAAATCATGGATCAGCTGACAGGAGACCTCAAAGGAGTATGCACCTACTTTGATGACATCCTGGTTAGTGGTATGAATGCTTCAGAACATCTGGAGAACCTCTGAGCCCTTCTACAACGTCTACAGGACAAAGGTCTCCGATGCCGCTTGGAAAAATGCAGTTTGCAGAACCATCCATCGAGTACTTGGTGCATACTCTCTCTCAAAAGGGAATTGCTAAAGGATCGAAGGTTGATGCACTGGTACAGATGCCTCCTCCTACAAACGTCAGCAGTCTTCGTTCTTTTCTGGGTTCAGTACAGTTTTATAGCAAGTTCTTGCCCAATCTAGCTACAGTGTTAGCACCATTGCATCAGCTCACTAAGAAGGACACCAAGTGGAAAAGGGATTCTACTGAAGAAGCAGCCTTTAGGGAGCTGAAGAAGAGCTTATGTGCAGATACCGTGTTGGCTCATTTTCAATCTTCCGTTCCCATCGGAATCTTTTGTGATGCATCAGAGGTTGGTATTGGAGCAGTCCTTTTTTACCGATATCCAGATGGCAGCGAACGGCCGATTGCAAACGTCTCCAAGACGCTTACAGAGACTCAACACAGATACAGCCAAATTCAAAAAGAAGCGCAAGCCATTATATTTGCATTATAGAAGTTCCACCAGTTTCTGTATGGTCGCAGCGTCATTTTGGTGATGGACCATAAGCCTCTCATTGCTTTATTTGGTCCACACAGAGCAGCCCCGGTGTTAGCTGCTAACAGATTGGCTCGATGGGCACTGATGCTCAACCAGTATCAATACAGCATTGAATATTGGAAGACATCGGAGCATGGGAACGCAGATGCCCTTAGCTGCCTTCCAGCGGAAGCAGATACCAGTTTTGATGGGGAGGAGGATGAGGCAGATGTAGATGTGGTCTGTGCTATCCGCACAATAGGTCAGCAGCTCAACCCCACAGACCCTGGTTGTTCTAGCAAGTCAGTCAGCAAACGACCCAGTGATTTCAAATGTGATTCATTGTTCCAGAGAAAGATGGCCTGAGAGAGTCCCAGAGATTCAAACAACGGACTATTCTTTGGAAAACTTCAGAAAGATTTCCATGTCACTCTCTGTAGCTCATGGCTGTATTCTATATGGATCCAGGGTAGTCATTCCTTCCAGCCTGCAGCCTCAAGTACTGTAGGGCATTTTGGCATCCAAAGAATTAAGCAGTTAGCCCGTACAGCAGTATACTGGCCAGGAATTGAAAGGACATTATGGATCAATGTCAGCAATGCAGCACATGTGGGGAACACCAGAACAAAGTAGCCAAACCTGCCAACCATCCCTGGATGCTACCTGAAAAGCCGTGGAGCAGACTCTACGTTGATCATGCTATCCATTTCTTGGGCAGTAACTGGTTAGTTATGGAAGAACCCTTGCATTCATCCCGCAACATCTAACTCAAGCAAAGCTACTACTGACCAACTAGAGCAGAACTTTGCACACTTTGGATACCCTCAAACAAATGTAACAGACAATTTCTACATCTTTCCTATCGAAGAATTTCAGACTTGGTGCCGTGAGCGTGGTATAGTGCATCTTACTGGGGCGCCATACCATCCAGCCACTAATGGAGCAGCTGAGCGCATGGTACAAACTTTAAAACAGGCCCTCAGCAAGTCAACACTCTCACCCAAACAAGCAAAGAGTGCTACCAAGTCCCAGTTGAAGTGAGAGACACCAGCATGTTGAAAAGAAACGCACATCATGCAATTGCAAGGTATTAGGCTAAAAATTGAATTAAACAGCGACATATTTCAAACTACACGAACTTGCCGCCTTTTGAAACAAATAGTCATATAGGATGTCGGACATCGAGGGAACGGATAGTTTTTACTATATCACGGAGTGCCCAGTACGTAAGTATGCTCTCACCTAAAACGCTTCCAATCCCTCTTTAAATCATCTACATGTATGAGCGAGAAACCAACGCGGGCATCGATCGCTATATTCCAAGAGCTCTACCAACTTTTTTTCTCGCACTTTAAAGGCACGAAATTTACGAATGCCTACCTCATTCGTTCCTTTTGTCTTCTTTTTCAAGCGCACTTCACCATCCACTAAAACCAACTTTTCCGCTTTTCTTCTTATGGACCTCTTTTTGTTCAACGTACATCCTTCAGGGTATGTCCCATTGACTTTATAGCCATACGCTTGCTCAAGCAGATCATCATCTGACTCTGATTCGCTAGGCATGTTAACGATTTACCACGATGGCACTAGGTAGGACCAAAAAATGACACGTGGGACCAAATTACGCGCTATATTCGGTCCGCCCGGACAATTTTTGGTTGCTCATTTTGGTCCGGCCGGACCAAAATTAGACGCGGACCAAAATAATCGTGACAGTTATACAGCTTAGTGTCTCCGTGAGCACAACGAATGGACACCATCTTCCCGTCTATGATCTTCTAGGTGGGAACCCACTGTTGCCTCACCATTTTTCGGGTACAACCGGTGTCCAACAGTATTCGGGACACTTTCCGTCCCTCCACTAAACCTGCTACCCATGGTCCCGACTGTATAATATCGGCGTCTTCGAAACACATCAACACTTTTTCAGGGCATTCTCGAGATACGTGCCCCTGCTTCTTGCAGTTGAAGCACCTTAGTCTTGCCTTTTCTGCACCTCCTTTGCTCGTGCTTGCCTTCTTGCGACACTCCTTTTCCATGTGCCCAAGCAAGCCACAATAATCGCACCTCGGCGTTGAATTGGTTTGGCTCATGGGTTTCTGGGTACCCACCTGATGACCATACCGCGCCTTCTGTAAACCAGGCTGCCTCGTCTGCTCGTATTCATCCGCCAGTTCGCCTGCTGCGATACTCGTTTTTGGTTTCTTCTCCATCACCCAAAGTTTCTGCTCGGGGTTACTCAGCGTTTCCAAGAACTGCTCCTTTCCAATAAACTGCTGCACGTCATCGACTGTCTTACACGTCTTCGTCCATTTCTGGAGTAGATCCATCAGCCGAACTGCAACCTCGCGATTAGTTTCGCCGTCACTCCGTGTTGAAGAGCGAAACCTCTTCCGATAGGCTTGGCAGGGTCGGATACAGGATTTTCCAAAGGGGGGGGGGGGGGGGGGTTGCTGTTCGCTTGAGGCCGCGGTGGGTGAGTTCATATATATGCATATCACGGCGTTAAGCATGCATGCACATTTCCATGTACATGTGGCTGTATTGTGTGGATCACGAACTTTCCCAGCCCTAATAATATTCATGCAAATTCTACATCGACATCTCGGTTAGTGATAGGCCTTTTAGTTTACCCATGCCGGAATTATCTACCAAACAACTGGTAGATATTGGATAATCTATCTAAACACGTGAGACCACATACTGATAAACATCAAAATGTCTTTGTATAAGGGTGCATACATGCTCTAAAACGTTACATGTGTGCTTTTTCTTTTATTTCCCTACAGTGGCTGTTCCATGCAGCAATGGAGGACCTGCATCCCTGCAATACTTGTGGTGTGCTGGAGTATATACACAGCAAATAAAGAAAAGTGCATGTCACTAGATAAACTTAGTTGTCACTCGAAAAAAAACTAGTGACAATAGTAATGAGTGAAATACACTTGTAATTGTGTACCGCAAAAACAAAATGATGCATGACACTAGAAGAAACATACCGTAAATGTATATTTTATACATGGCGCAGGTAATTAAAATTTTAATCGGTTTGTATGGTGTGGAATCCGTGCCAAAATTCACATTGTTGAAATAGCACACTTTTTTCAAACGATGCACTATTTTTATGTGACACATTTTTGAAATAGCACACTTTTTCCAAACGATACACTTTTTTTATGTGACACATGTTTGAAATAGCGCACTTTTTTCAAATGATACACTATTTTTATGTGACACATTTTTGACGTGACACAAATTTGTGCCACTTAAAAATTGTGTCACTTAAAAATTGTGCCACTTAAAAATTGTGTCACTTAAAAATTGTGTCACTTAAAAATTGTGTTTACGTACATTTTTATTTCTATCGCCGCTTAATTAGATCACTTTGACGTACATTTGGAGGCTCACTAGAAGCGAGCATAGGGCCAGAGGCGGATCCAGGGGGGGGGGGGGGGGGGGGGGGGGGGGGTTGGGGGTTGCAACCCTCCCTTTCATATGAGGTACCGCCCCCTTTTCTGCTAAACAGTCCCCCCCCCCCCTCCCCGCTTTTTGTATCGAGCCTTAAGTGGACAGCACACCCCTCCCCCCCCCCCCCCCCCCCCCCCCCCCCCCGCTTTTCGTATCGGGTCTGAAGCGGACAGCACCCCCCCCCCCCCTCGCTTTTCGTGTCGGGCCTAAATTGGACAGCACCTCCACCCACACACCCCGCTTTTCGTATCGGACCTGAAGCGGACAACCCCCCCTCCCCGCATTTCGTATCGCGGGTCTCAACCCCCCCCTCCTGTATCCGCCCCTGAGGCCCATAGGCGGCCCCTTGGGGGTGGGGTCGGGGTAGGGGGGGGGGGGGGGCCTGAAGGCCTAGGCTCCCCCCCCCCTCCCCGAGCTATAGCGCCACTCTACGACCCCCCACCCCTTCCACCCCGTAAAATAGGGTTCAAATCTGAACCTGCGGCAGCAGGTTCAATATAGGATTGATTGAGGGTTGATGAATGTCATTAATAAAACTTCACTAGCCTCTGGAGGGACAACTGAGAAACGGATCGCTTATCTCTTTATCGCGGCGGAATGGGAGCACAACGATCTACAGTTCTACGTTTGTTCCGTGTCATAAAACGGTGTGGTTATAGAGAAGCAAACAATTTCCTGTTTCTCGTGCCCAGTCCTAAAATAATTCTCCATCGTCGTCGTCGTCGTCGTCGTCGTCTTCTTCTTCTTCTTCTTCTTCTTCTTAGGAGGGTATAACTCGAGCTAGGAACGGGTTAGAAGGACGGGAATAGTACCAATCGCTTCCAAATTTACCGGCACGTTATCCTTACATGTCATATAGACACATATCAAGTTCTATTTAATAATGTATGTAATAGATATTTATTAATAATTTTAGACAGTATAAATACTCTAACCTGCACTTAAAATATCTGGTGTTCCTATCGTAGTTTAGTTGTTGCTTTGGCTAGTGAAGTTGTTTTTCTAAAAATGCCTTCGCGTAATCAAAAGAAGAGATCTAAGCAACGAGCGGAATACCTCCAAAAGCAAGACGAGAACAAAGCTAAAGCCCGAGCGCTCTACAAGGCCGATCCCGAAAAGAAGAAGGCCTCTGTACGCGACAGCTACAAGGCCGATCCCGAAAAGAAGAAGGCCTCTGTACGCGACAGCTACAAGGCCGATCCCGAAAAGAAGAAGGCCTCTGTACGCGACAGCTACAAGGCCGATCCCGAAAAGAAGAAGGCCTCTGTACGCGACAGCTACAAGGCCGATCCCGAAAAGAAGAAGGCCTCTGTACGCGACAGCTACAAGGCCGATCCCGAAAAGAAGAAGGCCTCTGTACGCGACAGCTACAAGGCCGATCCCGAAAAGAAGAAGGCCTCTGTACGCGACAGCTACAAGGCCGATCCCGAAAAGAAGAAGGCCTCTGTACGCGACAGCTACAACGCAGATATTGAATCTAAGCGATCTGCTAAAAGGTGGCGATATGAAGAGGACCTCGAGGAGAGCCGTGCTGCTAAAAGGCGGCGATATGAAGAGGACCTCGAGGAGAACCGTGCTGCTAAAAGGCGGCGATATGAAGAGGACCTCGAGGAGAACCGTGCTGCTAAAAGGCGGCTATATGAAGAGAACCTCGAGGAGAACCGTGCTGCTAAAAGGCGGCGATATGAAGAGGACCTCGAGGGAAACCGCGCTGCTAACAGGCAGAAATACGAGGACAATTCAGCTGCCATTAAAGCATCTAAAAGGAGTCGGTATTGGAATGACCCCGCTGTCCGACTGGCTAAATGTGCTTCCGAGAAGACGCGGTACCGCAGGGGTCACAGCACTACCACTACCACCCAAAGGTATGTTATGGCATGTTGTATTAACATTAAAAAGCTGTGCATGCAACATTTGTAGAGCATAGTCGGGCGGTGTTTGGTCGGGCTTGTCACCCTACTACCTGACCAAACGCGGTAGTAGGGCCCGCACAACTATGTACAGCACGGATCTGCACAAAACCATTCACTTCACATGTAAAGCATGCAACTGTGTGTACAGTAGTAGTGTCTATTGTTTTAATCTGATGTATAAAAAGGCTTCCTTATTTGAAGGCTTCCTTATCTGTCTAGCCATGTACATATGTTGCAACTGTATGAATATAATTACAGTTGCAAGGGCTGAGGAGAACTATAGGTGAAATGAAAATAACTGCAACCATATCCTTCTCCCATATAGCTACTCCTTGTATGAACCCAAATCTCATGCACTAATGGAGTATAATGGTGGTCTTGAAAAAGCTATTCTTAGGGATAGTGAGCTTCTAAGTGAAGTAAATGATGCCTTTTGTAAGTCTCATCCATTGATAGCTCAAAAGGTTGTTACTAGATCTGCCCGTGCAGCAGTAAGTAAGATTGGGGCAGAGGCATTGGTTTCTAAAGCACTAAGTGTACGAAGAGCAAAAGCAGGGTCATTGCTAAAAACTATCCGTGAAATAAATAGAATGAAAATAGGAGAAAGTGATGTTTTAGTAGGGCATAGGTATCATACTGCTGGCTCTGAACCTTACTTTTTAAATACTTCGTACACTTACACAAAACGACTTGGGGCCATTCCAGTAGACCTCAATGGTAGGTGTGTAGTGTCAGAGGAGATAGGGGACAGAGATAAGGTTACCATGCGCCCCTTGAAATGGATATGTACAAATGAGTGTCGCAACCTCACTAGTGAAGAAGTAGCAATAGTGTTGAGGACAAAGTCACTGTTCCAAATGTCTATTGTACACACCACCAGCACTAGCAGCAGACTTTCTTGCCACCACATGCCGCCAATAGTCTTGTACTTTGCAAATCAACTTGTTATTGCCACCATAAGGTACTTCTACGCTCACATTTATGTAAAATCAGACCTTCTGCCCACACTCATAACCTGCAGACCCTGTCCACAGATATTACTCAGCTGAAAACATATCCTTATCATTCTACATGGTGCCATGTTATCCCAGATCTACATGCAGTCATGTAGTTCACTTCCTGAGTTCCCACACTATCCAGCTTTACTTCATGTAGGCTACACCTCCATGTTTAGATTGGAGCATTTTCAAATTTGACCAATAAAATTTTAGCACATGCCGTTAATATGATGGAATTGGACCAATAGAATTATAGCACAGTCTGCACACGTGTTAAGGCTTTGCAGGTATAAAAGTCAGTCATGCACCCGCTGAATTATAGTGCACTTTGCAAACAGAGGTAAGAATTTAATAATATACTCTATGTGGATTCACGTGTACACTTGCTTGAAAAAAGAATAAGGTAAAAATTTTAAAATCATACTCTCTGTCTCTGTCACGTACATGTAGATGGCAGCTGAAGACCTTACGGGGTGTTTTAATCAAGAGGGGTTGGAGGAGGAAGAGGATGACATACATCCTCCGACTCCTCTCCCCTTCACCCCGCCACCTTCAGAAGCCCCGCCACTCCTACCACCACCAGCAGCACTGCCCCCACCACCACTACCAGCAGCGCTACCCCGGCTGTCACCACCAGCGCTGCCCCTGCCGGCACTACCAGCGCTGCCCCCGCCGGCACCACCAGCGCTACCCCCGCCGGCACCACCAGCGCTACCCCCGCCAGCACCACCGCGCTGCCCCCGCCGGCACCACCAGCACTGCCCCCGCCGGCACCACCAGCGCTACCCCCGCCGGCACCACCAGCGCTGCCCCCGCCGGCGTTCCTGGCGGAACAACAAGCAGGGATAATCCCGCCACCACCACCACCAGCTGCGCTCCCGCTGGTACCACCACTGCCTGTGCTCCCTCCCTGGCCTGCATGGCCACTGCCACCCTGGCAGAATGCAGCATGGCAGGGAGGCCGGGGAGGAGGACGTCCCCGCAGGCGATGAGGGAGCGGGCGAGGACAATTAACAATAAACGCTACAAATTCATATAATTATTATTATTATTATTAAAGTTATTTGTTATTGCATTAAGAGATAAAGGGGATCGTCCAAATTATATATGCTCTTCCTACATTTCATCGACTACGGTGAAAAAAAACCTATGAAACAAGTAAATAAAAACATTCTCTAACGAGAGAGTTGTTGGTATATAGGATTGACCAATGGTGGTGTAAAAAGCACGGAAACAAGAGTGACAGAAATTTTACTGGAAAATTGAAATAGGCCTATATTTAGCCCATTACTCAGGCATGTGTGTTATATTGTGTGCTAAATATAGGCCTATTTCAATTTTCCAGTAAAATTTCTGTCACTCTTGTTTCCGTGCTTTTTACACCACCATTGGTCAATCCTATATACCAACAACTCTCTCGTTAGAGAATGTTTTTATTTACTTGTTAGAATAATGTGAAGAGACAACGGAATGTGGTTGTTATAATTAGCGTAATAGAGCTTCTGACACTCGCTTGTAATTGTATGTACAATTAGCGACAAACAGTTATGAAATCTAACATACCACGCCCCCTTAGGTCCCTTTTAATGATTTACCCACTACTACGATGAGCAATTGCAAATTTCTATGGCGGATTGCATCATGAGGTATGACGCGTGCCTGTTCCGCTCTCTACATGTAGATTTTATTGGGTATTATGAGAAAAATTGCAACAGCCTTTATAGATGTCTGATAGTGTTTAATTGTGTGTGTGTGCGTGTGTGTGTGTGTGTGTGTGTGTGTGTGTGTGTGTGTGCCTGCATCTGCTTATGTGTACACACGTATGAATGAATGCCATCAAGCTTCAATAAAATTACATTCAAACATGAATACAAAAGTACTTTGGTAATACCTAAAAGAGTACATAATCCAATACACGTAAATAGATGTCAATGCCATAATTGGTACTGTGTTGTAATGGATCTATTGCTAAACATAGATCATAGTAGTCAGAACTAGATATTCCATGATTAACTCTAGGAACCATGCACAATTGCATCTTCTCTGTCATCTTCTTCAGGCAAGGGTCCTCCATAATCAATTCCAAAATGCTGTGTTGAAAAGCCATGCACTGTAAATATCATGCTGTACATACATTCAGTACCAAAGTATTTTTTCCTCACATTAACCTAACCTAGAGTTGTTAATAAGATATGGCTATTAAAAAATTAACAAACATTCTATATTGTTAATTTCTAAGTGAACATTCAAACAACTGTAGATGGTCAATAATGCATGAATAACAAGTGATTATATAACTTACCTCATCAACATGAGAATTCCCTTCCATCCACAGTTGCAATGGACTTAAATTGCCAGCAGTACGTAAGGGGTGTTGGATCCAGGCTCCTTTCCACTGGTGAAGGTGATTATTGATTCGTGGTAGGAAAACAAAATGGAGACAGAAGAGATGAGCTTCACTAGTAGGGTCTAGAATATTGATAGTTTCCATGTAGAGAAAAAGGTCATGGTACATTTTGGTTACACCAATATAGACATCCCTCCATAGACGCTCTATGCGCTGATTATGTACACTTCTTCCAACCAACATTGAACCTCGATTTAGCCCACTTTGTGGATGGGTTAGCATGTACCACGAAACTTTCACATTTTCCCCACCCTTATCAGATCTGACGCAAAGTGGTAAACCATACTGCTTAACCGCTTGCAAAAAAATGTTTAGTACAGTCTGAGATTCATTGTTATCACTACAATGAAGATATACTGGAATCCGACTGTATCCATCAATTCCCCCATGTTTGACAAGCCTCTATCTAATTAAAGGTCAAATACATGTGTCAAAGGAAATCACCACCAAAACCAAGCAATATTATCCCTCGGTCACATGTAAAAAGAAATTTTTATAATCCCTAAAGCTTGTCAAGTTGAGATTGAGCATAGTGCTAGTCTGTGACTCAGGCTGTATTTCTATTCATAAACCTTAAAATGACATTTTTGTGACTTACATGCTTTATGTGCATGCAAAATTATAAGATTGGTTAAACAATTATGTATAGATGAAGCTGGGTACGAGAATAGATGTGAACTATAAGTTTAGAAGTAAATTCAGTAAAATCCACCAATTGTACAACAGCACAGAAAATTAATTGGGATTGTTCCAACAATGCTGTCTGAAATCTGTTCAATTCTCACAAAACTGGAGTTGCACATACTCCAATATACATAAACATACCTTATTAGTTTATGGTTTCCATCAATATGCCACAGTGCCAGTGGGGAACTAACACAATAGGCACGGCGAACAATTGTTTCGTTCCATCGTACAGCAATGCTTTCAGGTGCAATTCGATGGAAAGAATCCCTTTCTTTGTTGCTGTACGCGAATGTTTAAGCTTCTCAAATGACCTTCCATCAATCGGTACCCACAATTAGGAAAGCGCTGAATAATATCACTGGCAACAGCATCTAACTCATCATCACATATTGGAGAGTATAAGTCAGAAACATGGAGCCTGATCTCATTCATTCTTCTCCTAATTGTGCGTACCGACACTCCAAACAACATTGCTATTTGAGGAACTTTGAAGTGCAGCATGTTTTCTAGCTGAACTGAATCAATTACATATTTTGGTCGTCCAGGTGCCCCATTTCTCTGTAATGGGACGTTATGATTGGTTTCCGCATCATTCTGTGCAGCATTTAACAGAGCCAGAGCCTCTGCAACAAGATCAGCTGCAGCATTATTATTAGCTGCTAATAGACACCTGTGAAACAAGAAGCATGTTCATAGTGCACGTAAGCATAACTACAATATACATTTGACCAATAAAACATTATGGGGATGGGGGAGGGGGGGACAGTGGCGGTGATGGTAGTGTTGATCGTGGTGGTGATTACATGCCTTCAGAGTGCTGGCTGGCAAAAATGTTTACCACAGTGAACTAATGAAATAGAAATCAAAAACTATAATTGCAACCTCAACATAGTTACACACAGTACACAATATCGTAGTTGTTGTAACAGAGTTAACATAAAATGCCAAACTTTTGCACAAAAGCATGAAATAATTTTTGGTATGCTAGCTAATACAGGTTTTGTAAGTATCACGGTACAGGAAGAAATATTGTTTGCCACGCACGTGTACGCCCCCTCGTCTGATTTCCTGACACTGCCGAGAGACAGCACCGCAACGCGTCCGCCGTACATGGTCGCCGATGGCAACACTCCTCCCCCTCGTTGCCAGGTGAGTTGGGTCCCGCTGCAGCCACAGGTCAGCTCACAGGTAAAGCTGACGGTTGCATTTTCGCTGACGAGCACATTTCCCCGGGGTGCCACATCAATCGTGACCTTTTCTGGTGAAGAGGCAAGACAAAAAAAAGGCATTATTAACTCCGTGGGCACCTCAGATTAGCAAGCCTGCAGACATTATGTCTTAATTTGCTTGCAACTAGCGACCCTCAAGTTGCTGCATAGTAATTGTTCCTCTGTCAAGTGCAAACAACTCGCACCCCAGGAGAATTTTAATTAATTAAGAATTTGTTAGTGTCCCCAGACCTAATGACATAGCTACAAAGGTAATCTATTTAGCTGTAACTGGAAATATTCACACATACAGCTGGATCAGCTCTAAGCCACCAATTCAATCTAATAAGGAATTAACTTCTTCCGCATTCATTCATCATTCCAAGCAATAGATTTTACCACAACTTACCCAGAAACGTGACAGTTGCAAACTCATACACGGGGTCACCCCCTTCTGCCGCAGAGGAACATGCCGCTGTTGCCTTCGGTCATGTTGTGGATGGTTAGGGACGACTTGGTCGGACCGTCCGTCACCACTTCCAGGTTCCCGGGGAGGAGGCTGTTGAACCTGAAGAGCCAGGTAAGTTTGGTGGGGAAGGTGGCTTCACAATACAGTGTTGTGGTCTGACCAGCTGCCAGGTTAACACCTAACGGGCGCACAGAAATCTGTAAAAGGACATGTGGGGGGGGGGGGGGGGGGGGGGAATGGAAGGTTGGAAATGAACGGAGGAGGCCATGACCTTCAGTAATGATGGTGCTCCCAAAAGGTTTGGCGTTGGGGTTGTCGTGACAACAGGTGTTCCTGATGGAAACATGGCCGTTGGCTCGTAGCTATCATCAGGCTGCACCACAGAGGACGTTATTATTAGCACTAGCAGAAGAGAGTGTGCGCCACTTTATACCTTGAAGGATGGGCTGGGTACCACAGATGGCAGAAGGACTGATGCATCAAAGTGAACGGTCATCAAAAATAATCAACTATAAATACCTCGAGAGGGTGTGGTCACCCTAGATGACTGAAGGGAACTTGACGTGGACAAAGCTAATGTATAGAAAGAGAGAGAGAGAGAGAGAGAGAGAGAGAGAGAGAGAAGGGGAGAGAGAGAAGGGGAGAGAGAGAGAGACGAGAGTGAGCGAGAGAGAGAGAGAGAGAGAGAGAGAGAGGGAGAGAGAGAGAAAAAGAGAGAGAGAGAGAGAGGCATACCATAACAAACTACTCACCCACAGTGATGGAAATAGGGTTGGATAATACCCCATCTGACAGACACATCAGGGTCCCAGTGTCAATGGATGTGGTTTTGTAGATGGTGAGGACTGAAGTTGCACTGGAAATGTTCCTGACCACAAAATGGCCACTGGCATTATTAGATATGACTTTGCCATCATACGTCCAGTAGACAGCTGCAGTGCTCTCACTGGCTTCGCAGAGGAATCGGGCGGGGCTACCAGCCATCACGGGCAGGTCTTGCAGTGATGTAACCTTGACGACGATTGGTAGAGGTGGCTCTAAGGAGGTAGAATTAACTTAATTGGAGCAACTTGTGCCAATGCATGCAAAATGTACGTGTACATGTGTGTCATGACTTGCCATTAACTTTAAGATGGACTGCAGATTCAGCTATGCTGCTATAAAGAGTTGCTTGGCAGTAATACATTCCACCATCATCTCTTGTTACATTATCAATTGTCAGTGTAGACTGGTTGCCCTCTTGTTCAATCTATATTTTTTAAAATAAATCAACGTGATATCTAGGCTGCTGGTGGAACAAACCCTGACTACTGCTTGATTGCAAGCAAAAGGATAGCAAGGATTGCATTCAAATTAAAATTCTGTCCCCTTTTTATTTTTTATAGAGAACCCCAAGGCAGGTAACTTGATAAAAACTAAGACGTTTAAAAAGAGGTGTACAGCATTGACCTTTGCCAAGGGGTTAAGTGCCTTCATATTTTGCCTAGTCCAGTGGAGGTCTGGCTTTGACCCAGGGCAGTGACCTTGAGCATTGCAGGTGAGCACAACTGCTGCACCCTTCTGTGCGAGCAGGATGGCGGGCTCAGCGGATACAAACAGTTGAGGGTCTAGGCAAAGAACAGCACATGAGTTACTGGTCCCCCAGCGACATGCTAGCACCAGCTCTTGCACAACCTTACCAACAACATTGAGGAATGCTGTGTTGCTACTGGTAACAGGCTTGACTGTACCGTTAGCAACACAGGTGTAGAGACCCTGGTTATTCATACTGGTCCCCAGGACAACTAGTGTAGATGACGTGGGGCTGTCCTGTGTGGCATGCACGTTGACAGGCAGTGGACCATAGTTGAAATACCAAACAAAGCCAGCTGGTGCGTCTGTATGACACTGAATGGTAGCATTACACCCTCTGTTGATGAGCAGCTCCATGGGAGTGAGGGAGAGACCCAAATCTTGTGGACCTGGGGGGAGGGGAGGAGGGAGAGAGAGAGGAGGGAGGAGGGAAGGAGGGAGGAGAGAGGGAAGGAGGGGAGGGGGAGAGGGAAGGGAGGGGAAAGGGAAGGAGGGAGGTAGGGGAGTAGGGAAAGAGTGAAGGCATGAAGGTATTAACTTACTGGCTTAGCTTGCAATTCACTTACCATGAACCTCTACGTTCACCACCCCAGCAAAATTTACAAGCCCCTCACTTGAGTGGCCAATACATGCATACGCTCCAGCATTGTACGGTGTTGCATTGAAAATGGTAAGGCGAGAGTTACTGGCATCAAGAGCTTGTACCAGTGTGTTGCTAGGCAACAGTCCACCTTCAAACGTCCATGCCAGGGCTGCAGGTTGAGATGCTGTACATGTAATGCTTCCATTCTGTCCCACTCCAAGAGTCTCAACGGCTGGACGCTGGCTACGAGAATGGAGTGAGCTAGAAAAGCTGAAAGTGACAGGTGATTCAGAAACTGGTGTCAGGGCTAAAGGAGGAGGAAGAGGAGGTGGAAGAGGGCAGGAGGAGGAGGAAGAGAGGATGAGGAGGAGCAGGAGCAGGAGGAGAAGATGGACAAGGAGAAGTAGGAAGAGGAGATAACGTGACATGGCAAACATGAGGCAGCAAGGCCTCACCTGGAGGTGACGGGTGGCAGAAGGAAGAGGACACCTCCACACAATGAAGCCCTTGGACTGTGCAGGAGCAGTTGAGGCAGGTCTCGGTTTGGGCCACAATCTCCCCGACATTTGCCTCAACAAAGGCGCGACCAAATGCCTCGGTGACAAGTCCCCCCTCACGCAGAAGGCCAAGGTCCCAGACTGCGCCCCCAGAGTTCCACGCCAACTGCGTGTAGTCCTCCCTGGTGTGACCGTAGCCACCATCTGAAGGTAACACTACACCCCTCCTTCCTCCCAAGGTGCGGTGCAGGGACGCAGTGGAAGGGTCAAAGACGTAGGCAGTTTGGTTCACGTCCACGCCCATGGCTCTCAGGTCTCCGGCGTACAGCCGCTGAACCACCGCTGCGTTCAATACAACATTCATCTGGGTCAGGGCACCTTGGATGTATGACCGGGTCAAGTTGGGGTTCAGGATTGAACGGTCTTCGTCTGTGATGAGGATGAACAGCCGAGATGCGTTGCCGAGGACGTAGCTTTCCAGGGCAGTTTCCACGGCACTGTAGCCGTCTTCCACCTGGCCGCCATCTTGCAGCGATTGTATCACTGCGAGGACGTCCTCACTGGAATAGAAGCCTTGGCTACTGCTGGCAGAGTAAACAGCACCCAGTGTGGAGTGGTCTGACTTGCAGTTCCCTCCAAATCCAACGACGCCAAACCTATTCCTGGTGCTATTCCCAATGTCTAGCTCCCTAAGCATGCTGTCTAGCTTCACTGCCATGTCGGGTATCCAGCCGTGTTCCATGGACATCGATCCTGATTCATCGACGAGCAATATGATGTCAGCTGTTTGACGCGTCTTCAGAATGAACTTGCTCCCTCCCACAGCAATGGTGCCATTGGCTTCAAGCAAGCACTGAGATACTGCCGGGAGAATGTGCTGATGGATAAGGCTGGAGATGTCACTACACATGTCAATTTAAGGCAGACTCAAAATAAAAGTTAATGCTACTCTTTTGGTGTAGCACCCACAAATCAAGATCTCATTGATTAGGAATTCACACATCCTAAGTATCACACAGTGCACTCTACTTTATGAATTTACAGTAACTATTATGGAAACTCACTAGAAACCTTTACAGAAGCACTGGCCTCTCCAGCAATGCTGTTGGCAATGCACAGATACACTCCAACGTCAGACGCACTGAAATCACGTATGGTAAGAACGGCTGTGCTGCTTTGGACAGCGGCCATAGCTGAAGGAGGTAGCGGCTGTCCGTCTTGTCTCACAAAGTGCACGTGCGGTAGGGGCACTCCGCTGACATTGCAGCTCAGGCTTACGACCGACAGCATATTTAGCTGAAGCATCACATCGCCATATGAGGCAACAACACTTGGAGGAACTGAAAGGGTTTAAAAATAAAAAAAAAAGCCATGAAGCCTCACTTCTAACTAGTCACCTACCTAAAACATCCAGCAAGCCTGACGAAGACTGATTATTAACAGAGCACGTGTACACTCCACCTGAGCCCAGGGTCACATTCCTGATGGTGAGCTTGGAGCCCACTGCTGTAACCCTGCTGCTCTGGGTGGTGGGGTAGGTCCAAGAATATGCATACTCATGTCCTGGTACCCCGTTCCTTGGGATCACGACTACACATTTGAAGGTCACTGCGTTTCCAACGACGACAGAGGCAGATGAAGGGCTGACAGCAACGACTGCTGCATGAAAGCAGATATATACTTTCAATTAATCATAGATTGATCAAGATTTGATAACTCCAGTTATCAAACTTCAGCAGTACATTTTGAGCTTCCAGAACTAGATTTAATAATTACAATTGCACTAAAAGGTGTATCCATGATCTTATGAAATATAAATAGTCATTAGTTGTAATTACCTTATGAGAATTATGATTGATGCATGCACATTCACAACCACCTTATTGTGGTTACCTTTTAGGTACAGCTAGAAAAAAGCAATGCAATCTTAGCCTCATTATGCACAATATTCATGTTACTATACTTGTATTACACCTATACAATGTCATTCTTAAGAGTATTTTCATCAGGGTGATCAATGATATAGCAGAAAGCAATATTGAAAGGAACCGTTTATTGGTCTGAATACATGTACGTGTCAATTCCCTTGGCACAAGCATTTCAGGATTAAATACTCGCTCCATGCATGGTGATAATTGATGCACCTTGACTTGCGTGCAGATGTGATGCTGCACACAGCAATCACCATTCGTTGGTGTTGTGTGGTATACACATTGTTCATGTCTTGCAGTACATTGCAGCCATATTCCTGCATACATATCATGACAATCTAAATAAGGCCTTCTTGCTACCACTGCTGTCTTCTTATTTCTAACATACCTGCAGGGGTGTTCAGCAAGCAGAACAATATCATGAGCCAATGATTCATCTACATCTATTATCGACTATGCCTATGGTCCATTCGATGCCTTTGACAACTAACGGGTCGATTGATGGTGGTTCCCCGCCTTTTTCCATTTCTGGTTCCGCCTCTGCTAGCTCTTCTGCGGCAGCTCTTCGTCTGAATCATGTTCAGCTATGACTACATCATCTTTCGATCTCCTCAACAGACCCAGCATTCTCCAGTACCTTAAAACTGCGAACGGATTCGCCGATTTTGACATCGTCCCAGTGTACCCTCCATTTGCACCAACGTCCACTACCCTCTGAAGCTATAATTTCACCTGAAATCTTTTTGGCCTTTGCATTAGCCCCGTAGCATTGTGTAGCTAGCTTTTTGCCCTTCGCCGCTGCTGCAGTTGGCTGTACTCTGTCCCCGACCTTTGGCGCTTTCATTGTACCGAAGCGTAAATTTTCAGTACAACTGCTGCCCTATTTTTATTCACACCCCAACTCCAGGTAATGAAATTGGCAAAACACTTCCTGAATACGATCATTAGTACGCTAGAGATCAATGCCAATAGGTTTTTAACGCAAATCACTCTACCTCCACGAAAGACAAATCGAAAACAAAAATTGATAACCCCGGTTATCGTACGATAACTGGGGTTATCATTGATCAATGTATGGTTAACAGCTAATTATTTTTAATGCCAAACAATAATGGTAACCATGGTAACTGATAAGTACCACAAAAATGGCTCTGGATGCTGTTGCACTGGCTGTGATATCACTCACCTCTCCACCACACCACTCACCTCTCCATCACACCACTCACCTCTCCATCACACCACTCACCTCTCCATCACACCACTCACCTCTCCATCACACCACTCACCATGTACTTAAACTCTCTCTCTCTCTCTCTCACACACACACACACACACACACTCACTTGTGCTCCAGCTGATCCTGGCTCTCCTGGATTTCCATCACGACCATCAAGACCCTGTGAGGGGGTAGAGGTGGAGGAGGAGCAAGAGGTGGAGGGAGAGGTACAGGATTTAGGGATTTACTGCTCCCACCCCCTGGTTTGCCACTAATTTGACTAACCCACCCCCTGGTTTACATGCTAAAACTACATGGCATACCATGTAACAGTGCGGAGCGAAGACTTTCACCCCCTATATTTTTATATATTCCAACACCCACCCCCTGTTGCAAACTTGGCGGTAAATCCCTGGAGGTGGAGGAGGAGGAGGAGGGAGTATAGAGTCATACATGTACACAAGTCATACCACACCACTCACGTTAGGGCCACGAGGTCCAGGCTCTTCTGCAAATGAATCCCTTTGGTCCAACAGGGCCAGGTTGACCCTGAGCTCCTGCATTCCCAGGTAGACCCACATCACCCTTCTTCCCCTGGGGTTCTTGTAACCAAACTGGAATGTGGTGCCATCTGCTGCCTGAAGCTACATGCTGAAGCTGACTTGTACCCTTGTTCCCAGACCAATTTCTCACCTGCAGTGCCACAAGTGGATTTACCCTGCAGCTGTGACCGAGGACGAGGGAAGGCAGAGGGGGCTAAGATGTGTAGAGAAGGAGGTGAGAAGCGCCTGCCCTTGGCCTCTCCCGCTCACGACCACACAGGCTTGCCGGAAGAGAGAGACCTTTGTCAAAATTTGAGATGTTTGCCCCCCATGCATGATACATATGAATACATGCAGCACATACCACCATCACCTTATCAGAGAGAGGAGTGCACAGAATGTATCAATAGTCACATGGTAACCTTTTCACCTTACCCCACCCCCTCCCTCCAATCTCTCCTTCAACTTGTAAAAGTCCTTGCAACATACCTTGACCTGTCGGCCATGCTCATCCTATGAGGGAGGGAGGGTGGAGAAGGCACTAGGCCATCTGGTGGCTAACTCATCCAAACTTTACCAGGGGTCAGTGATCTCATCTGTTGTCCTTCACAAACTTGTACACACACAACTATCCCACTAGACCATTGGAACCATAGGGATGGTTTACCCTTCAATTCACAACACAGATACATGATTTGATTTTGATAAATATGATACCTGATATACAATTTTGGATCAATGAAGCATGGTCTGGATACGTGTCTGCAGCAACACACGGTGGATTCAAGTCCGTTTTTGTGGCTGTCCAGAATAGCACATCATGACAAAGGCATCTCCACGATATCAACTTCTGGAAGATACGAACCTCCCGGCCCATGGCCGTCCAACACTATTGACAGAATCTCTCTTGGCGCGCACGCCCACTTTCAAATAGTGCAGCCCCTCGGGAGACAATGTCTGCTTCACGTTTTCGTAGATCCTGCTGCCGGGGTTGCCTGTCAACTGTTCCCCGTTCGTGAGGACGTTCTCGTACAGGTCGCTGTGCGCACTCCCCACTCTGCTCCTCTTGGCTGCCTCCACGTTCGCGTACTTGGGTTGGAAGGTGACGGGGACAACGTTCTGCAGGTCCCGGGGGAGGGGGTGGTTCTCGTAAGGGGTGGGCCTCTCCACCTCACTGATGGTGCTCAGGGAAGTTGCCGCTGGAGGTACGTAGTCATAGTTTGAATACGGGGAGTCCGGGATGCGGGCCACTGCAGGGTGCATGTACACATAGTCAGGGTCCTTGTACACCGCCCGGTGTACAAACGAAGGGTGGACCATCTGTTCATACTCGTCACCGCCACCATTAACGCTAACGTCACCGTTGGCACTAACACCAGTCCCACCATTAACACCTACACTACCACCTCTGGGCGCTTGACACGTGGCTGTCGTGTGACAACGATTCTGGGTGTGCCCCCTGGTTGCGGACGTACCGGAAGGCATGGTGGCGCTCCTACGCTGGGCTTGGGGGCCATCCACGCCATCCTGGTCCAGCTGGCCTGCCGGGTATCCCCCAGCGTTGATGAGGTCGTCCTCCGACGGCATGGAGCAGTCGAAGAATGCCGGGTCGTCAGAGTGGCAGGAGGAGCGAGGGGTGTGGTTACGCGAGAGGCTGGAGGTACTGCTGATCGGCTGGCTGACGGTGCGACGGGGCATGACGGGGTTGATGTCGCACGGAGCGGAGATCTGGCGCCCAAGCCTGCCCGGGTGGTGGTCTCGTTGGACGGGCGGGATGGTCTCCGAGTGGACAGACGGGGACCCGGAGGTACTCACGGGGGAGGTGATGTTGGTCTGGCTTTGGTAGCCGGAGGAAGTGGAAGCAGAGAGGCGTCTGTTGTAGAATGGTGGCAGGGAGTCAACTGATGGCTTTGGTGTGTCGTAGATTGGAACCTTCTGCTGAACAGGCATTCCAATGGCTTTCCCATCTCCGTGGAACAGGAAACTGAAATGGAAGCAGAAGATTTTAGATAATTGCATTTGCACTGTTTGGAACAGTGGTGACAATGGGAAGTTACAATAGCAACATGCACATATGTGGGTAGTGACCCCCATTGTGTGTGTTTCGCAGGACCAAAGCGAAAACCCTAGTGTCTCTATCCAGTGTTTTTGTTTGTCTTCTGATCGCACATAGGATGTTTTGTGACCACAAAAAATGGGTGTGGTCTGTAAGAAAACTGTTACGTGCCCACCTCCAACAGGATTAGCCCATTCATAAACAGATCAAGGCTACACAGAGTCCCTTGACTGCTACTAGACCACACAGTGACCAAATGGAAGTCATCACATGTGTGTGTATGTCTGTTGTGCCGTCTAAGGCACACTTTCACACATAATAAGCCTAAAGGAGGTGTTCATGAATTTCATTACAAAAAGCACCCAGACCCCCCCCCTCCACCACCTCTCCCTTTCAGAAACAGCTATCCCATGGGTAGTATTGGAAAATGGTAGTGTTTTTTTGTACAGGGAAATGGACTTTTGCTTAGGAAATCAAGCTGCTGTTTTCTTTAAAACCACGAAGCCAACCCAGAGACTATATCAGGTGGGCCAACCATTGTAAACAAATAAACAATGGAGGCAAACTCTCCACAGTTATGGCTCAGAATGTGCACATGTCCAAAACCCACTTATTGAGTCATGAGGCAGCCAGAACTAGCCCATCACACACAAGAAACAAATGCAATCACAACATTCACATGCACGCCCCCCCTCCCTCCCACAAAATGCATTTGCACACGTGTACATCCACACCCACTCACTTATGAAGCGTTTCTCTGAGGGACTGTGCTTGCTCCGCCCCTGTGTAAAGCCACACAAGGCCCGGGCCACCCTTGCAGCGGCGACCAATCTCGACGAACACCAGGTTACCGGTCTTCCCCGTTCTCCTCAACTTGTCCCTCTCCCAGGCGACAGCTGCATTGTTGGTGTCTGCTGGGCTCACTATCTCCAAGGTGCCAACGGTTTGGTTAGGAACACCACCTTTGAGTACCAGGATGTGGAGGCCAATGATGTTCAATCTTGTACTCACTTCCTCAGCAAGGATAAATACTGGCCATACTGAGTCTAGTGATGCAAAGGGAAGGGTGGGGGGAAATTTTCAATTAGCAAGCCACAAACTTCCCTGTGGAATGGTGAAATCACCAAATCCACCTTCAAATACCACAGTTCCACACAGCATTCTTAAACAATAGACAGAAGCATGTCAACAACACACACACACACGCACACACTTCCATACGAGAATGAAGGAATGCACACGAGTACTACACCCCCTAAATTTAAAGACCTTCCGCTTCGATAGAAATTCCAAGACCTTAGATAGTAAGAACGAGCGCGTGCACAAATAACCACAAAATAATATTCAGCCTTATGCGCCTATCATTGTTACGTGAGACCCCCCCCCCCCCCCCCCCCCCCCCCCCCCCCCCCCCCCGGGGCATTAGGAGGGATTTGACCTTTATTAAAGCAAACTGCCCCTGGTTGGGGGTTAATAACTGGTCAAATGTCTATACTAGGTGATCTGATAAAAGGTCAAACACGTGCCCGACTATGGTCAAATGTGTGGCCAGTAATAATATTCACGCGTCAAATCCCCACCTAATCCCGACTTCCCCCCAGGAGAGGGGGGTCTCACGTAACAATGATAGGTGCATTATGTCTAACAATTCATGGGAAGTTGTACACTGTACACAAGAGCGTTACTATATTTAAAAATTCTCCCACTCCAAAAATAAAAAAACATACCAGCTTTGAAATCTTTCGTGCTAAGCTTGTTCCGAAATGAATCCTTAATGGGGTTATCCAAGGGCTCTTCGGGGATGTGTGTCGTGGGAAACAGGACTAGAAGGCCCAGTAGCTTCACCCACGAAGCCTTGTCCTCCTCGCACTCGCATTTGAATTCGTGCTGTTCCGCGCCCGACGTGATGTGGAAGTCAAACTTGTTGGGGTTGGGAGTAGACAGCAGGGTGCTGCTTCGGGGTGACGTGACGCTAACGACCGACCCTTGCGGCGACGAATCGTTCGGCGTGGATGGTGGGCTGATCGTATCGACTTTCGCGTCCGCGAGCGGGATCGTCCGCTTGGCTTTTACCTTCACGTCATCGCCGTCGTCAAAAAGCTCTAGCTGCGCAACTGCTCCGCCGGGCCCGCCGCAGTACGCGACGGCAGTGCGTTTCTGCGTTGCGGGATACATGCGTCACATAAAACACAAGCCGCAACAGAATACAAACCAGTAACGCTTCTACCCCCTCTCTAGTGATGCTCCTCACATCCACTTCACCTTTTAATTTTCATGGAAGAAACCGCACACGCACATGCAAACCCAAGAGGTAACCTCTCACATCCCGCCAGCATCGGAAGCTGATCCCACTATTAAAAAACCGCGATAGCTACTTATATTGCCTACCTTCCATTGGCCTGTTCCCTTTTTCCTGTGCTGAACAGTACCTTTGAGGACTTCCCGTCGTGGACTAAACATATCTATTTGGCAAAGCAAAATTACACGGTCAGGGATTTTATAATCAGGCGGTTACAATATTATCGCAGTTAATTAATTGTATTGCGGTGTATTGTGCATGAGGGTAGGTGTGCATGAGGGTAGGTGTGCATGAGGGTAGGTGTGCATGATGGGTAGGTGTGCATGATGGGAGGTGTGCATGAGGGTAGGTGTGCATGAGGGTAGGTGAGCATGAGGTGAGATGATATGCATGTGGAAAGGGCCGCAAATGAACAAATGCAGATAATTTTGCCACACACGCTCAATAGCTGAAAGGATTATTGGAAAAGTAAGGTGGCAGGTACCATGCTGTTAGAACATTATGTTAGGTAGGGGGAGTGGAGAAGCCTCAACACCTTATGGTAAGACTAGCCCAGTTGTGGAGGACTGTCAAGAACAGCTTACCTATGACAGTGAAGGTCAGCTTCTTCTTGAGATGAGGCTTTTCAGAAAGACTGGATTCATAGAAGTGCATAGTGGTATACAGATACGTCATGGGGTGCTCTAAAAGGAGAAGAACATGGGGTGCTCTAATAAGAGATGAAGCAAGAAGCAGGCTGCTGATCATACAAATACGTCCTTGAAAAAGTCTTTTCGGAGTAAGCCATGACAATGCTTACATGCAAACATGCATGCATTTTTAGTCAAAAGATCGGAAACACCCCATTAAACAACATCAGACATGTCCAATACAACACATTTGCTACTTACCATGGAACTTATACAGGTGGCCATAGCGATCCAACAGCTGCTCCAAAAACTGGGTGGTGTCAGAGAGCTCCAGCAGTCTCTGAATCAGTAGATCCAGCACCTGTACATTATAACATGTTACATAACATGCTGAAGAGATGGGTACACGTTGTACTCACAGGAAGGAACCGAAGACAGACGTTCCCTTAATAGCAAGCCAGAAAGGGAGAGAGAGTGGGGAGGTGGGAGGAGAGGTGGGAGGAGAGGGGGAGGAGAGGGAGGAGTGGTGAGGAAACAAGGAGTGTTAATCGAGCATATTAACTGAACCAGGGGTAAATGTGGGTTCACAACGTCAACGTGATGTTATGTGCTGACGTTGGATTAGAAGTCTAGTCTATTCCAACATAAACGTATCATCACCTTTACGTTGATGTTACACTGGGCTATCTTTATATTGTAACCTGCCTTTAGGTATATGGTGAAGTGACATATGGTTACCCTAGTTACCCCTGGTTACCCCTGGTTACACCTGTTATTATGGTGCCCACTGCATTTGGGCCAAATGGGAAGGGACTTAGGGAAACATACCAAAATACATTGGTAGCATGGAGACTTTTGGAGGAGGTGATATCTGTATAGTTAGCATTTGGCAGCTAGAAATCAATCGGGATAGTTAGCCGTTTGCAGCATTACCACAGGGGCGTAGGAACAGCCTTAATAGGGGGGGCCCAAAGTCATATTATTCATTGAATTTCACCGTACATGGTATCACCTATCACCATGTACGGTGAAAATCGATGAATAATATGACTTTGGGCCCCCCCTATTAAGGGTGTTCCTACGCCCCTGTACCAATGTTTTAGCGCTTCACTATCACAATAGTTCTTACCGGCTTGCTGCACTATCATGTACGGGCAACAAGTGAACATTTAAAATAGATAATCGAACTGAGAAAGCTGCGCCTCCTACGATAGAGGCACGCAACACGAAAGAGGTAGCCACATTTGAATCACCCTCTCCCATGCATTCGAGGTGTTGCAATAGTGAACACTTCTTCCGCGCTATAGCAGAGATCACACACATGACCTTTGGCATACTGCCGTGCACGTAGTACCCTTAAAGATAACATTGCTCACAAACACAATGTCCGTACTCTAGGTGAACAATATCATCCTTAACAGTTTTCCCGCGGCGAGAGTCGTCACGTGTGGTTTAATAAATTCTATAATAAATTCTATTTTTATTTCTAGGTCTTCATCCTGAGTGACTAGTCCCCACCAGAGAAAATATATTGATATAATAATATGGGACAGTTCACGAGAAACTGGCGTATCACGTTTATATATTTAAAGTTATAAAAATGATTCACTTTGAAATCGCTACCTCTCCCGAACGGTAAATGATATTAACTTCCTATTTTGATCACTTCATACTACATCATTTCTCTCTGGTAAAATCGATTTTGGGCTCTTGCATTAGCTTCGTGCCAGTGTTACAACGTCCGATACCCTGTAGGGTTCAAAACCGCCATATCTTTCGGTAGGAACATTCAATTCACTTCAAATTTCGTTTACAGGTTGATGGATCCTGTATCTATTGATTTGTCCTGTTCGTTATTTTTTACTTGTTCCGTTACGGAGATACAGCTGTGCAAAGTAATTGCACATTTCTCGCTCTCTAGGCGCCATTTTTCTATTACGACCTGGTTCCCGTCACTCCGAATTTGATAATTCTCGTGCCCACCCAGCTGAAAGTATCAATTTCGCTTCTTACAAACGCCTCAGTGGTTCTGTTTACACTTCGACCTATAGCGAACAAGATTTGTTAATGGTTAGATTCAGCTTCCATCGCCATACACAACACGGTACGTTCTACCAGTACCCGCGAACACGACATCGTATGCCTGTGGGTTCGATCGATTCGGTCTATAAACTCTTAAGTCCTTTCGTAGTCATTTAGTAGGTGCACAGCGCTATACCATTGTACATCAGACCGATGCGATAAAGTGGAGAGGCGTAAATAAAGAACTGGGCAGCAGTCCTTATTAATTTGCATGCGCTCTGCTGGCCTGGCCGGGCTCAGGTAGTTTAACCGCCCAACGTTTTCATTTCATCTTCATTGTACACCCATTTGCAGCCACACACACACACGTACACAACTGTACGCACTATTTCCGCCATAGACACTGTGCTATTAATATTTACCCCTCCGTTGTTGCTACTGATGTACCCTCTCTAGCTTATGCTGCATTCCCTGAGATTACTATGATTGAAGCAACACATCACTTAGGAGGGACATGCTGGAAGTCGATGGTGGAAGTGACGGTGATGGTGGAAGTGATGGTGATGGTGAGAGTGACGGTGTGATGGGGGAAGTGATGGTGATGGTGAGAGTGATGGTGTGATAGGGAAGTGATGGTGATGGTGAGAGTGATAGTAATGGCCCAGGTGGTGTGCCAGCTAAAATAGCACGTGGGCAATGTCATCCCAGACAATTGCTCAATGTCTACCTCATTAGAGGAGGGTGCTGCAAAGACAGCTGCTTGATGATGTATGGTGATTTGGCCAGAAGACGAGCTCTCATTCTGCAAGGATGCTTTCTGTGGCATCATTGGCACAAATTACCGCACATTACAGCGCTGGATGCAGCTGGTGTGCTCTGACGCTGATGTTGAGCCCCATGGCAACTGTGGCAGGGCACCTCACAATGCCCTCTCTCGTTTGGACAAGAGCAGGGTGGTCTCATTCATTATGAATTATGCAGCCTTACATGCCCTACCTGATCCTGCTCGGTTGCAACCTTGGGAAGATCAGGGACTATGTTCTGGAGAGTGGCAAAACACTAAAGTCTGTGTATGCCAAGTATTCCAAGGCCATGGAGTCCACCACACCAGCACCACAGCAACCTTGCCCTTACAGGTTGACCAGTCGGCTGAAGCAGCAGTAAACCTTGCTCAATGTTCCTCCGGCTCCTCCAACACCTCCTTCTGCACGTGAAGTACTTGACTCTGGCACAAGAACTGCTCTAACATCAAGATCCAATGCAGCGATCTGTGTGACAAGTGTGATCAGATGTTGGTCACGTTGAGGCACAGCCTTTCTGACGTGCAGCACAAAACAATAAATGGCAAATACACCCAGCACCTCATTAAGGCAAAGGCATTTCGTGATGCCTACAATGCAAATATTGAAGAGGCTGAGAAGGAATGGGGAAGGAAGAGACAGAAGGAGCATGACCAGATCCTGGGTCACTTGGAATCCAGTGTTACACGCCTCTCGCCCAGTCCATGTAGGTGGAATAATGCATGCACCAAGCTGACCACCACCACAGCACCCTTGCCGGCCTGCTCTGCCTCGACAATTAAGAACACCTGGTGGCACAGCAGCTCACAACACACACCAAACACCTGGACCTTGTGAGGTGTCCTGAAATAAAAAAAGTGCCCCTTTGCTGTGAGCTATAGTGCAGTGACGCCAGCTGGCAGTAGTCAAAGGAGTGTACACTGCATCTGCATGTCCAGGTGGGCATGTGAGGTATAGGAAGACATCAACGTGGTATCCGATGAAGGCCGGAACGCATTTACGTATGTTTACCATGTTTACCACGTTCCCAGCCCTTAATGTATTCACGAGGGGTCCATTCGCAATATAATACAAAGTTGAAACAAAACACGTTACAAACAATTCAATACGCATTAAACACAATACACGTTTAAACAGTACATCATATTACACCAAATGTAGAGCCTTTCCATTGGTGAGTTTCCTTTCAATCCTCCTGGATAAATCCCTCTCTTCAAATGTGCTAGTATCCATGCAGTCATGGACAAGGGACACAGAACGCTTCACCTGGTTACAATCCACAGTACTTGGTTAAAGAAACCAATGGGCATTCGTAGTCACTCAAGACAGGCTGTCCATTTAAGATGTAATCTTCACAGCCTTGCAGCAGACAGAAGCATTGCCCAGAGCGTAACTGGCATGAGCCAAGAACAGGGAATACCTGTACTGGAATGACATTTATCACGTGAACATACAGCAGTGGATCGTGGAGGGGTGTAGTTACAGTGAGTGCGTGCCCTCGCCAAGGTAATAGGCTATAACTGGGGCCGACTGCTAAACTTTGAAATGAATCCTCCTAGTACCCTCCATCACCACACCCCTACCCTCCATCACCACACCCCTACCCTCCATCCCCACACCCCTACCCTCCATCACCACACACCTACCCTCCATCACCACACCCCTACCTCCATCACCACACACCTACCCTTCATCACCACACCCCTACCCTCCATCACCACACCCCTACCCTCCATCACCACACCCCTACCCTCCATCACCACACCCCTACCCTCCATCACCACACCCCTACCTCCATCCCCACACCCCTACCTCCATCACCACACCCCTACCTCCATCACCACACCCCTACCCTCCATCCCCACACCCCTACCCTCCATCACCACACCCCTACCTCCATCACCACACCCCTACCCTCCATCACCACACCCCTACCCTTCATCACCACACACCTACCCTCCATCCCCACACCCCTCCCCTCCATCCCCACACCCCTACCTCCATCACCACACCCCTACCCTCCACCCCCACACCCCTACCTCCATCACCACACCCCTACCTCCATCACCACACCCCTACCCTCCATCACCACACCCCTACCCTTCATCACCACACCCCTACCTCCATCACCACACCCCTACCCTCCATCACCACACCCCTACCCTCCATCACCACACCCCTACCTCCATCACCACACCCCTACCCTCCATCACCACACCCCTACCCTCCATCACCACACCCCTACCCTCCATCACCACACCCCTACCCTCCATCACCACACCCCTACCCTCCATCACCACACCCCTACCTCCATCACCACACCCCTACCCTCCATCACCACACCCCTACCTCCATCACCACACCCCTACCCTCCATCACCACACCCCTACCTCCATCACCACACCCCTACCCTCCATCCCCACACCCCTACCCTCCATCCCCACACCCCTACCCTCCATCACCACACCCCTACCCTCCATCCCCACACCCCTACCCTCCATCACCACACACCTACCCTCCATCACCACACCCCTACCTCCATCACCACACCCCTACCCTTCATCACCACACCCCTACCCTCCATCACCACACCCCTACCTCCATCACCACACCCCTACCCTCCATCCCCACACCCCTACCCTTCATCACCACACCCCTACCCTCCATCCCCACACCCCTACCCTCCATCACCACACCCCTACCTCCATCACCACACCCCTACCCTCCATCACCACACCCCTACCCTCCATCACCACACCCCTACCTCCATCACCACACCCCTACCCTCCATCCCCACACCCCTACCCTCCATCACCACACCCCTACCCTCCATCACCACACCCCTACCCTCCATCCCCACACCCCTACCTCCATCCACACCCCTACCCTCCATCACCACACCCCTACCTCCATCACCACACCCCTACCCTCCATCCCCACACCCCTACCTCCATCACCACACCCCTACCTCCATCACCACACCCCTACCCTCCATCACCACACCCCTACCCTTCATCACCACACCCCTACCTCCATCACCACACCCCTACCCTCCATCACCACACCCCTACCCTCCATCACCACACCCCTACCTCCATCACCACACCCCTACCCTCCATCCCCACACCCCTACCCTCCATCACCACACCCCTACCCTCCATCACCACACCCCTACCCTCCATCCCCACACCCCTACCCTCCATCCCCACACCCCTACCCTCCATCCCCACACCCCTACCTCCATCACCACACCCCTACCCTCCATCACCACACCCCTACCTCCATCACCACACCCCTACCTCCATCACCACACCCCTACCCTTCATCACCACACCCCTACCTCCATCACCACACCCCTACCCTCCATCACCACACCCCTACCCTCCATCACCACACCCCTACCTCCATCACCACACCCCTACCCTCCATCCCCACACCCCTACCCTCCATCACCACACCCCTACCCTCCATCACCACACCCCTACCCTCCATCACCACACCCCTACCTCCATCACCACACCCCTACCCTCCATCCCCACACCCCTACCCTCCATCACCACACCCCTACCTCCATCACCACACCCCTCCCCTCCATCACCACACCCCTACCCTTCATCACCACACCTACCCTCCATCCCCACACCCCTCCCCTCCATCCCCACACCCCTACCTCCATCACCACACCCCTACCCTCCATCCCCACACCCCTACCTCCATCACCACACCCCTACCTCCATCACCACACCCCTACCCTCCATCCCCACACCCCTACCCTCCATCACCACACCCCTACCTCCATCACCACACCCCTACCCTCCATCACCACACCCCTACCCTTCATCACCACACCTACCCTCCATCCCCACACCCCTCCCCTCCATCCCCACACCCCTACCTCCATCACCACACCCCTACCCTCCATCCCCACACCCCTACCCTCCATCACCACACCCCTACCTCCATCACCACACCCCTACCCTCCATCACCACACCCCTACCTCCATCACCACACCCCTACCCTCCATCACCACACCCCTACCCTCCATCACCACACCCCTACCTCCATCACCACACCCCTACCCTCCATCCCCACACCCCTACCCTCCATCACCACACCCCTACCCTCCATCCCCACACCCCTACCCTCCATCACCACACCCCTACCCTCCATCCCCACACCCCTACCCTCCATCACCACACCCCTCCCCTCCATCCCCACACCCCTACCTCCATCCCCACACCCCTACCCTCCATCCCCACACCCCTACCTCCATCACCACACCCCTACCTCCATCACCACACCCCTACCCTCCATCACCACACCCCTACCCTTCATCACCACACCCCTACCTCCATCACCACACCCCTACCCTCCATCACCACACCCCTACCCTCCATCACCACACCCCTACCCTCCATCACCACACCCCTACCTCCATCCCCACACCCCTACCCTCCATCCCCACACCCCTACCCTTCATCACCACACACCTACCCTCCATCCCCACACCCCTCCCCTCCATCCCCACACCCCTACCTCCATCACCACACCCCTACCCTCCATCCCCACACCCCTACCTCCATCACCACACCCCTACCTCCATCACCACACCCCTACCCTCCATCACCACACCCCTACCCTTCATCACCACACCCCTACCTCCATCACCACACCCCTACCCTCCATCACCACACCCCTACCCTCCATCACCACACCCCTACCTCCATCACCACACCCCTACCCTCCATCCCCACACCCCTACCCTTCATCACCACACACCTACCCTCCATCCCCACACCCCTCCCCTCCATCCCCACACCCCTACCTCCATCACCACACCCCTACCCTCCATCCCCACACCCCTACCTCCATCACCACACCCCTACCTCCATCACCACACCCCTACCCTCCATCACCACACCCCTACCCTTCATCACCACACCCCTACCTCCATCACCACACCCCTACCCTCCATCACCACACCCCTACCCTCCATCACCACACCCCTACCTCCATCACCACACCCCTACCCTCCATCACCACACCCCTACCCTCCATCACCACACCCCTACCCTCCATCACCACACCCCTACCCTCCATCACCACACCCCTACCTCCATCACCACACCCCTACCCTCCATCACCACACCCCTACCTCCATCACCACACCCCTACCCTCCATCCCCACACTCCTACCCTCCATCACCACACCCCTACCCTCCATCCCCACACCCCTACCTCCATCACCACACCCCTACCCTCCATCCCCACACCCCTACCTCCATCCCCACACCCCTACCTCCATCACCACACCCCTACCTCCATCACCACACGCCTACCTCCATCCCCACACCCCTACCCTCCATCACCACACCCCTACCCTCCATCCCCACACCCCTACCCTCCATCACCACACCCCTACCCTCCATCCCCACACCCCTACCCTCCATCCCCACACCCCTACCCTCCATCCCCACACCCCTACCCTCCATCACCACACCCCTACCCTCCATCACCACACCCCTACCCTCCATCACCACACCCCTACCTCCATCACCACACCCCTACCCTCCATCACCACATCCCCTACCTCCATCACCACATCCCCTACCTCTATCACCACACACCCTACCTCCCCCATCACCACACACCCTACATGTACCTCCATCACCACACCTACCTCCCCCATCATCACACTTCCTATCTGCCACTATCTGCATAACACATTAGACTTTACCTGATTAGAGACAGTTTCAACGAAATCTCCTGCGTTCACTAGTTCTGAATCACATGCTATGATCCCAGCAAAAGCTTAACATAACCCTCAGGTAGGCAGTGCAGAAGCTGAGTGTTGACTCCTTGATCGTTCTGAAGTCCTTCAATACATGTAGTTGGGTACAATTCCAAGGTTGACATGTTTGAGGATGTTTGGACCTAAGCTGTATGTATCATTATGTAAATGTACCTTATGTATGTACAGATAGGTGTGCTCACTTTCCTTAGTGCTCCTGGATGATGTATACTTTTGCCTGCAATAAGTTCTTCAATGGGAACATTATTGAAGAAATGTTGCATCATAGGAGAGGGATACATTCTTTTCACCACATCTAAATATGAGAGACACATTATTTCATATTCCAATACAGCTATTATTTGTTTCGTACATTGCCAGACGATGGGGCATCACACAGGTAACACTGTACAGCAAAATGATGGCAGATATCACGACTAGTTGCTGTATATATTCTGCGCTCTCACTGTTGTATTGAATGATTCACATGTAAAAAATAAACAAGAATGTCTCAGCCACTTACCTGTAAAGATTTACACTTATTTCCAACATAGGATTAGCTGTAGCTCTTAAGCCATACAGTGTCTGCATTTCCTTAGCACTCTGCACCGTTGGTTGAGAACGAATAGCTGCAATCTGATTGAGACATTTTTCAAGTGTTCTTTCTTCATCTATCTTGGACACCTTTGTCAACCTAGGAATATGCATAAGTACTATAATCCAAAGGTTTTTCAACGTACCTCACAGATACAGCAAAACTTATTGGCTGCACTACCCAGATGGCTCACCAGTTGAGAGGCATGTGGATTGTCACAAATAATGACCATCAAAGGCGCCACAACCAAAACTTTCTCCTGTCTGTACATGTCCACCCAAAAAGGTATCAAAAGCTGTTAGCCAGGTATATGCTTAATTGAATATGCGATCCAAAATGAGCATACCATTTACTAGCTCTTCATCATGTGCATCACATTGATCATTAGTACTGGAAGTATTATCATTAACCTCAGGTTCACCTTCGTGCTCTGAATGTGAGAACATGCTATGTATGACAAATGAATATAAAGTATACCTGCATTTCTGGTGGTGAGGAATTAAATAGGCTCTCATCAAAATCAAGCCATACCTGCCGATAAAGATATACTTTTTGTATTAGGATACCTCTATATAGCGACGGAGGGACATTTTCAGGGGTTTGGTTTGGTACTTAGGGTTATGCCCTTCGTACTGCCGATATGGAATGGAAGGGTTAACAGCTACGTACGTAAGGGTAAAATTTTCACCCTGTCCGCCTCAAAAAAAAAGGTCTTGGGGTATTAACTCCCTACATTACATACCTCGCGAGGCGCATCCTTCAGTATTGCGAGACTGCTAGCAAAAGAAGTGTGAGACGCTCTCGACATAATAATGTCGATCGAGATTGAACTGGCGTGTAAAGGTCTCCTCACACACGTGGCAACAGTACAGAACTAACAGAGATAATGTACATATAATGCAGTTATTTAATCGATAAACTTACGTTTTCGATCACCAATATACGCCACGGTTTACGATGTAGCCATGTTTTTATTATTCGAGGCGTGCTTACCGTAAATTCGTTTTTTTTTTTTTTAATGCCACTCACAACTGGATGGGTACGAAGGTCAATTCATAGGCGGTCCCAAGGGGGTCCTAGCAGTGGCGGCGGAAGGGGGGGGGCTGGAGGGTCTCGAGCCCCCCCAATAATGACATAGGGGGGGCTCAGCCCCTCCTAAACAATAACCGGTATAGTATAATTGTTATTCCTTGCCCGCGAGATTGCTCGCGTATACCGTTACCGTTCGCCTGTGCCCGCGCATTTATATAATGACATCCAGAAAAGTCACCGTTGGCGACCGCTCGATGGGGGCCCCCTCTCAACTAATAATATTCATAGAGCTGGTTTTCTTGAATCGTATGAGTTTTTTCATAATTAGGGCATCGAATCGAAAGCTTCCACAATTCGCGCGGGAGGGCACACCTCCCCCCCCCCCCCCCCCCCCCCCCCCCATTAGCGTGCTTGACAATGTGAAGCGAAGGCTGTCCCGATTGATTGTTAGCTGTATGCCAAATGCTAATAGTACAGATAAATTGTAATGGGTTGGGGAGTTCTTACTCCTCCCCCGGCAGACAAAAGGAATAGTACTGTGAACAAATGCTCTCTTTGAATTCATGAATTTAATTATCCTCGCTTTTAGAGCCCCCCCAATCTTATATACCTTCCGCCGCCGCTGCCTAGGGGCCCCCTCCCCTGGTTTTACTGCATGTATCTATGTGTTTCTAAAGTAAAATAGTTACTAACACCAGGGGCGGACACAGGATTTTACAAAAGGGAGGGTTTGGACCCGCGATACGAAAAGCGGGGGTGGGTGTGGGGGTGGGGGTGGGGCTGTACGCTTCAGTAAAAGCGGGAGGGGTGTGTGTGCGAAAGGCGGGGGGTAGGGGGGGAGGGGGGTTGCTTAGCGAAAGAAGGGGAGGTTACATGAAAGGGGGGTTGCAACCCCACCCCCCACCCCCCCCGCGAACATATCAATAATGCCCCTACCTTTTTAATTGGCGCCCGTCGTGGGGGTAGGCCCCTCCCTTCGGTAAGCGCTGGGGCCACCTATGGTCAATACCTATTTATTGCTGCGGCAACTGCTGTCAATGTGCATTTTCCTCTTGTATTCCTGCTGTATTACTTCCAATGATAGCGCTTCGTGTATACCTTCCGCATGTCATCATTGCTCTATAATCCGAATGATAATTAACAAGGCTCGAGTGCAACGTTTACCGTATGCGTGGCCGTCTATTACAGAGACTGGCTGTAAGGATACATCAAGAAGCAACGTTGTCTTACTTGTAATACTACGGGTCTGCGATCAGTGAAGCAGTGTCTGGGCACGAGATAAGCACGTGATCATTACCTTTGAATCAATCCTGTAACAACGAGCTGGTTCAAACTGTTAAAACATCTGGTTCAGATTGAGTCAAAAAGTCATTATCAGGTTGTAATCAGTTTGAATCAACCTGGTACAACAGCCCACAATCAGACTGTGATTATCAACAGCTTTGGTTCAGACTGTGACCCACCTCTGGTTCAAACTGTTAAGCACCACCAGTTTTGAATCAGATTGGTAACTTCTGGCTGTGTACCAACGCCGGAAAGATATCGCGACTGAAAAACCCCATCCGCAGCTTCAACAGAATGGGTGACCCAGACCCGGGCGTCGACCAGTCTCCTTTTTCAACCGAGCAAATGGCCTGGCTGTCCCGACATATTTTACCTACGAGCGCCGCAGGGACATCATCGCAGCTCCCCTCGGGCAGTGAGTTCTTTGTTACAACCGGGTGTCCCGTATTTTAGCTTAGGGAGACCCCTCCGTAACTGCAAGTCGGCGCCGCCACGACCGCTTCGTCCGCAACCGGCTCGGGGATGGGCAGGCATGTAGCACGTGTTGAATTTGTGCATATATAACTTGTGTATCTAACTTGTACAGGGGACCGCGATCCGCCTCCGCAAGCTGGCAGCGCCATGGCTGCTCCGCCAGCAATACGGCATGCCCGGGGTTTAGTTGTAACCTATTCGGTACAGGCAGCCGCGCCCGGCACCACAAGATGACATGCCAAGGCCGCCCCGCCCGCAGCGCATTTTCTGACCTAACTTGTACCTCATTTCATACAGGGGCCGCGCTCCGTCATCGCAAACTGGCAGACCCACGGTCGCTCTACCTTTAACGCATTGCTAATCATACATCATGTTATGTAGGGAGCCGCGCTCCGTCATCAACAAGGCTGGCAGCGACCGGCAGGTGACTCAAAGGCCGCCGCGCCCGCACAACATAGGTCCAATAAGAATGCTTGTGGATGGCAATTCTACTTGTAGCGAGTTGGTTGTGTTAACGTGTTTACAGGTCGTGGAGTGCATGTACTCTCCCCTATAATTTACCGCGCATGCGCAGACAGTGGCGTATAGTGTGTACAAATATCGGTTAATTACACCCCGCACAGACCCGCTCCCAACGTTTGATGATGCACACGATGCCACAGCACCGCAGCCCCTCGCTGCTACACTGCCCAATATGGTGGACGCCGACCACGCAACAGCCGCGCGTCCGCACGCACCCGGCGGCCCCACAAACCGCCTGTCGGCCAGGCTCATAGCTCGTATAGAGTCTCTGGAGTTTATAGAGATGTATGAACTGCTGCAGGAGACCTGGCTGCCCTACACTACCGCAGACACGTCAACCCAGGCAATAACGCTCAGACTGCCCCGCCGTTCGACCCCAGTCACAGACATCTCAGTTTGGGTCGAGTGCTACTGCCTTATGGCAGCTGTCCTGGGTGCCAGATACCCAGCGAGTGCCTCAAACTTCTGGGCATATCTGCGGCGCATTGTGCGGTGTGCACGCACATTTGACTGCCAGAATTGGGTGACGTACGATAGTCTGTATCGCAGGCAGGCGGCAGCCACCCGCAGTCTCAGCTGGGCTACAGAAGACCAGTCGCTGTACAATGAGTCGTTTTCCGGTAGGGCAAAGCCCGTAGCCAGGTGCAAGGTCTGCCTCAGCGAGTACCATAGCTCGGACGCCTGCCCAGACGCCCCCCGTTTCCTCGTGCTCAGGTATGTTAAGACTGGCTACACTATATTTGGAATTTGAATTTTCTGCAAATTCAAACATTACAACATGCCGCTTTTCTGTTTGGGTACTTCTTGTAG
The DNA here is from genome assembly GCA_963681505.1 of Eunapius fragilis. Taxonomy (NCBI): domain Eukaryota; kingdom Metazoa; phylum Porifera; class Demospongiae; order Spongillida; family Spongillidae; genus Eunapius; species Eunapius fragilis. The sequence continues at coordinate 3,462,326 of OY811979.1, read as the reverse complement.
CTATTCTCTTTATACCAAATCTTTGTTCAATGATCCCGCAAATTAAATTAATTGATAGTTGTCATAGCAACCTTAGTAGTTTATTGTTGCGCGCTCCGAAATATGGGGGCGTTTCCTTACGTTTTCGCAAAACCCGGGTGATTGAATATCGTTGTTTGTGGACAAAAGCAGTTATATATTGTTTATTTGATACTACTCTAACTAATGTGGGTGGGCACTACGAAATATAACATCGTTTGCATAAGTTGCACAACGAAAATGATGAATTTTGTGCTCAATTATTCGCATTTCTAATGTTTGTCTGCAAGCGCTCGAAGCGTTTCGAAATAGTGATTAAAAAGCCTAGTATAATGATTAAATGTGGGTATCCCAGAAGTAGAAGAACTGCAGAAACATGCGAAAAACTATTCTTTTATCGCCCGGGTTTTCAAATCTAACATTTAAGACAATTATTTCACCGTGCGTAACTGTTGTCATGGAAACAATATTGTATATTAATTGCGCGCTATCAATCCAAAGTGTATTGGACATTATTAATCTGTGGTAACGTCTGTGTATGAATATTTATGAATAAACGCTTCATTTGGCAGCCATTTAATAATTTTAGGTGTAGTCAGTCTTAACACACCTGAGTGGGTCAGCCCGACGCTCCTGCCTCTCAGCCCAGTAGCCAGGAAATATGCCGCCGGTTCAACGAGGCGCGGTGCTTCGCCTCTTCGTGCGAGTACCGGCACGCCTGCTCCATCTGCTCCGGCAACCACCCCGCTACAACCTGCGGGTCCCTACTGAGCCCGGGCCGGGCCCACCCGTCCTTACCCTCGCAATTGAACCGCGATATATCTAGACATTGCTGCAATGCACGGTCCATTAATCACGAATGCATGTGTAGTCCTGGTGCGTGTTATTATCAGCACCATGTCACAAATATATCATCTGCCCTAACTATGGTTACCAAGCAACCTTTATATGTTGCCCGCGCAATACACAATAATATCTTACGTAACCTATGCTACACATGTACAGATGATCTTTCCCATTACACTGGCAATACCTATACACTCGCACGTATCTATATATACCGCGCCGACCCGTTGGTAACAATGTACGCATGACTCAGTTTGGCATCAACAATACACGCACTTAGGTATAGTGTCATCGCTCCACTCGCAAGGGTGTGACCTACGTATACGATGATCAAATAGGGCCTCTCATGCACCGACTGTAATTCAGCACAAGGCAGGTTTTGACTCGCGCACGCACTCATAATTAGCACGCATGAATGCTCTCATTCTCCCATTTAGACTCCTATCAGTACACTGAGCACCTGCTCGGCCTGCAAAGCCACCTACCACACCAAGGCGAAACCGGCCGGCACAATACTTATTTTCAGGGTGGTTCCACCCCGCCGGATGATTAACCTCCTCTCCGGAGCGTCATGGGGCCACCACCGCATCCGCCGCGGCAGGGAGTTCCGCGCAGACCTCGCCTGGTGGCGCACGTTCGTTGCACAATGGAATGGTATTGGCCTAGCGCCCTCCGCGCGTGTCTGCTCCATGCCCCCGCTCTACACAGACGCATCAGGGTCGTGGGGATGCGGGGCCTCCTGGAACCAGCACTGGTTCCAGCTGAAATGGGATGTGAGGTCGCAATCTCTACCCATTCCTGTGAAAGAGATGTTACCTATCATCATCTCCGCCGCCATTTGGGGCCCACAGTGGCGCGCCGCTAAGCGGATCACATGCTGCTGCGACAACGCGGCAGTCGTAGCCGCTCTGTCTTCACGCTCGTGCAAGGTTGACCACATCATGCACTTGATGCGCTGCCTGTTTTATGTAGAGGCATTTCATGAGTTAAGGTCCATCTCAGCTTTGCTAAATGCGACCAGTTCGGGAGAGGCGCCGATATATACATTGGCCCGTCAGGCAACGTCATCTGTCCTGTGGCGGCGACCGTCGCATTCACAGCAGTAAGGGCTACCTCAGCCGGTCCATTCTTCCGCTCGAAGAGCGGCAGACCACTCCAAAAGTCCCACTTCATAGCAGAGGTCAGGCGGGCCCTAGCCGCACTGTCACTAAGTTCTGGGGACTACGCGCGGGTCACAGTTTTAGGATTGGCGCGGCGACAGCCGCTGCAGCTGCTGGAATCCAGGACTCTACAATCCAAACGCTCGGGCGTTGGAGTAGCGCAGCCTTCCTAACATACGTCAGAACACCGCGTCAGGACCTCGCTACCGTGTCTGTCGCCATAGCCCACATCGCCTGATCAGCCATCTATACAATGGATAGACATATAGGCTAATCCATGTTGTATAACCGTGCATCCTAATTTCACAAGTAAATAAAAACATTCTCTAACGAGAGAGTTGTTGGTATATAGGATTGACCAATGGTGGTGTAAAAAGCATGGAAACAAGAGTGACAGAAATATTATTGGAAAATTGAAATAGGCCTATATTTAGCACACAATACAACACACATGCCTGAATAATGGGCTAAATATAGGCCTATTTCAATTTTCCAATAATATTTCTGTCACTCTTGTTTCCATGCTTTTTACACCACCATTGGTCAATCCTATATACCAACAACTCTCTCGTTAGAGAATGTTTTTATTTACTTGTTTCATAAGTTTTTTTTCACCCTGTCATAGCAGTATCATAGTCTATAATCAAATGTAGGAAGAGGATGGACGATCCCCTTTATCTCTTAATGCAAGAACAAATAACTTTAATAGTACTGCTGGTGGTGGGGGCAGCACTGGTGGTGGGGGCAGGGCTGATGGTGCAGGCAGGAGAGCCGGTGGGAGCAGCGCTGGTGGTGCCGGCGGGAGTAGCTGCTGGTAGTGGTGTGGGCAGTGCTGCTGGTGGTGGTGGCAGAAGCGGGGCTTCTGGAGGTGGTGGGGTGAAGGGGAGAGGAGTTGGAGGATGAATGTACTCTTCCTCCTCCGACCCCTCGTTGGTGAAAAACCCGCAAAGGTCGTCAGCCATCTACATATACGTAACAGAGAGTATGATTAAATTTTTACTTCTTTATTTTTTAAAGCAAAGTGCAAAGCCTTTACACATCCACATAGAGTATTAATTTTTACCTCTTTTTGCTAGTGGATGAGTGGCTTTTATACCTGCAAAGCCTTAACACGTGTGCAGACTGTGCTATAATTATATTAGTCCAATTCCATCATATTAATGACAGGGAGGGAAGGGGTGTATGTGTGTCAGTTGTGCTAAAATTCTATTGGTCAAATTTGATCCAGTAAAAATGGTCCCATCTAAACATGGAGGTGTAGCCTACTGTACATGCAGTTAAGTTGTATAGATGGGTAGTGTGGGAACTAAGGAAGTAGACTACATGGCAGTACATGGCAGCATGTAGATCGATCGATAAGGATATGTTCTCAGGTGAGGTCATATCTGTGGACAGGGTCTGCAGCTTTATAAGTGTGGGCAGAAGGTCTGTTTTTATTTCACTATACATAAATGCGAGTGTGCTGCTAGAAGTACCTGATGGTGGCTTATCTTACTTACTGCTGCACAGGCAGATCACTATACCCCTAAGAATAGCTTTTTCAAGACCACCATTATACTCCATTGGTGCATGAGATTTGGGTTCATACAAGGAGTAGCTTTATGGGAAAAGGATATAGTTGCAGCTATTTAGTTCTCAGCCCTTGCAACTGTAACTATATTCATACAGTTGCAACATTCACAGTATACATGGCTAGACAAAGAAGTCTTCAGATAAGGAAGCTTTATCAGATTAAAACACTACTGTACACACAGTTGAGTCACCATGCATGCTTTACAAGTGAAGTGAATGGTTTTGTGCAGATCCGTGCTGTACATAGTCGGGCGGGCCCTACTACCTAGGGTGACAAACCAGACCAAACGCGGTAGTAGGGCCGCCCGACTATGCTGTACAAATGCTGCATGCACAGCTTTTTAATGTTAATACAACATGCCATAACATACCTTTGGGTGGTAGTGGTAGTTCTGTGACCTCTGCGGTACCGCGTCCTCTCGGCAGCACATTTAGCCAATCAGACAGCGGGATCATTCCAATACCGACTCCTTTCAGATGCTTTAATGGTAGCTGATATTTCTCCCTATTAGCAGCGCGATTTCCCTCGAGATCCTCTTCATATCGCCGCCTTTAGTTTTAGCAGCACGGTTCTCCTCGAGGTTCTTCATATCGCCGCCTTTTAGCAGCACGGTTCTCCTCGAGGTTCTCTTCATATCGCCGCCTTTTAGCAGCACGGTTCTCCTCGAGGCCTCTTCGTATCGCCACCTTTTAGCAGATCGCTTAGATTCAATATCGGCCTTGTAGTTGTCGCATACAGAGGCCTTCTTCATTTCTGTCGCGTACAGTGGCCTTCTTCTTTTCAGGATCGGCCTTGCAGTTGTCGCGTACAGAGGCCTTCTTTTTTTTGGGATTGGCCTCGTATTGCTTTTGGAGGTATTCCGCTCGTTGCTTAGATCTCTTCTTTAGCATTTTTAGAAAAAGAACATATTAGCCAAAGTAACATATTAAACTGGAACACCAAATAAATTTAGTGCAGGTTAGAGTATTTATAACTGCCTAAAATTATTAATAAATAGAACTTGATATATGTATGACTATATGACATGTAAGGATAACGTGCCGGTAAATTTCGAAGCGATTGGTACTATTCCCGTCCTCCAAAACCGTTCCTAGCTCGAGTTATACCTTCCTAAGAAGAAGAAGAAGAAGAAGAAGACGACGACGACGACGACGACGACGATGGAGAATTATTTTAGGACTGGGCACGAGAAACAGGAAATTGTTTGTTTCTCTATAACCACACCGTTTTATGACACGGAACAAACGTAGAACTGTAGATCGTTGTGCTCTCATTCCATCGGGATAAATAGATAAGCGATCCGTTTCTCCGTTGTCCCTCCAGACGCTAGTGAAGTTTTATTAATGACATTCATCAACCCTCAATCAATCCTATATTGAACCTGCTGCCGCAGGTTCAGATATTTACTGCACCTATAATCTTATACGTTTGGGGTTGTGTACGGGGGTTGCCTTCGCCGACCTTTGGGGTATCGGACCTCGAGAACCCGGAGCAGGGTACTCGCAGGTCCGCCCATACACACCCTGCTGTGGGGCGGGGCTGAACGCCCTGCAGTGGGGGCGTGTCACGCTAACCCCGGCATCCCCCAAACATAGATAATACCTGCTCGGTTCAAAGGGGGCGCGCCGCCCCACCCCCAAATAGTGCGGTACTGCTAAATATATATAATATCAAAAATGAAGGCCTTGTGTGGTGTGTGTGTGTGTGAAAAGCATGGACTCCCATCCTGGCCCAAACGGACGTGCTATAATATTTTATTTTTTAATCTTGCACTCGTATACACACATACACACACAAACAGAAGTTGAAAGCGTTTTTACTGAAACACAAAGAATCAGCTTTATGTATATAAACGATGAACTCATTGTTAAATTGGATTAACGGTATTCCTCCGGCTATGTATATATAACGATGAATTATTATAAACGTACATCCTGAGGAACATGGATTTAGTAGTACCGGTAGCTGCAGTGTTGGGTAAGCCAGTGTGAATTATTTAACATAGCGCGCATGTTAGTGTGCACGCCAGGGGCTAAAATTAGCGGCACTGTAAAATGATTCGCTGGCAGTGTAGGGAGTTTTCAGAGGCGCCCAAAAAGGCTTTTAAAGTTGGTTACAGGCCGGGAGAGCTTGGAAACGCGCCACGTGAGCCATACATGCAGAAAAGGATATGCGTCCGCTCATTTATTTTCATGTTGGACAATCAAGACAAGAACCAGGAGAGTAGGGAAGCTTTCGGCAGAGATCATCTATATATAATCTCTGCTTTCGGTGCACCACTATTTTATTGCAGCAGCGTCGAAATCAGTGAACGTCTTTTTAAATATGGCGTTCAGAAGGGAAGTTACAGCGCATAGCCTCTAATAAATGTATGAATATGATTAGACTATCTGAACCTAACTACACAATCCTACATAGGACCTACTATCGTAGGTCCTGATGTAGGCCTGTCACGAATATTTCGGTCCGCGTCCGATTTTCAGAGGCGTATTTAGGGGGGGGGGGGGGGGGGGGCTCAGGGGGCTCGGGCACCCCCCTCCGTCTTAAGAATGGGCGTGGTTGCCAAAAATTTCGCGCGCGCAAGCTTTTCAGCACCCTCCTCCAGCACATTTAGATACGCGCTTGTAACCGGGCCAGAAACCGACCGCACCCCCCCCCCCCCCCCCCCCGGCTTTTCGTACCGGGCCAGAAACCGACAGCACCCCCCCCCCCCCCCCCCCCCCCGCTTTTCGTATCGGGCCTGAGCTAAGCACCCCCCTCGCTGAAATCCTTGATACGCCACTGATTTTGGTCTGGCCGGACCAAAACGCGCAGTCTAAAATGGTCCGGCCGGACCGAATTGAGTGCTCGATTAGGTCCTATGCGTCAGTCACTTTTTGGTCCCATCTATTTACGTCCAGCGATTCGGAGCCAGAATTATAGGCGCCGTGCACGCGTGTATTACCTTTATGATGTAATCAAGACTACGTCATTGAAATTATATGATCGAGCATTCGATATAACCTTTGGACGTAACCAATGGCTCTTGAAAAATCACTGTTCCATAGAACTGAAGGTCTATATCGAGCTGTATCGTCTATACTCACTAGTAAGTCATAATGGGTGCATTGGTGGAGGCATAGGATATCTTTGGTCGCGCGAATATAAAGCGTGCAAGCCGTCTCCCAGTCCACTGGACACGAGAGGCGGCTAGATGGGCAACGCCCTACCTTAGCGTGTCGTACTCAAGCTAGTGGGCTGTTACAGTAAATAGCGTACACCCCTACTGATGACAAAAACTTATGTCCTAGGGGTGGGGGGAATGTAAGTCTACGCAAACCATCCTGGGGAGATATGTCCTGGTGTGTATGTGTACAAGTATATATCAATCATGTCCTGGGGGTAGCTGTAAATCATGCCATACGGGATGTGATGTGATCTGGAAGGGGGGGGGGGGGGGGGGACCATGTAATACATATGTCTTGGGGGATCATATGATGACATCAGTACCTGTTATTGACAATGTCAGGTGAGCATGTAGAAGGTTCGAAGTACTGTAGGAGTGTTCCGGTGGGGTACACGTTTTATGCATGTGGTGCGTCTTTTATGTGATGTGACAGAGCATTGGTGGGCGTTCCCTGCCTCCCCTCCCTCCCTCCCTCCCTCCCTCCCTCCCTCCCTCCCTCCCTCCCTCCCTCCCTGCCTCCCCTCCCTCCCTCCCTTGCCCTTTATGGCTGCATAAAAAAGAATAAGGAAAAAAGAAAAAGAAAAAAAAAGAAAAGAAAATTTTATAGCCATTAATGCAGACCACAAGTGTAGTTGTGATTGACCTGAGGACCAAGGTAAAAAAAAGTGTCTTTGGCTGGTGTGTGTACAATCTCTCTTGCTCTCTCCTTTTGGTTACAGTTCAACAGGAGACAAGGTGAACTCAGTAGGGCTAGCAGCTATGAGAAAAGTGGTCAGGAGAATGGACGCCAACCACGATGTCACCAACACCAGCCAAAGGAGTGTAACACAACCTTCAGACTCCAGTAGAGACACTCCACACCCACTCATCTCCTCGCCTACCTACGTCTGGACCAACTGCACCGATGCCCACTCAGGCCACACTAACCAGCGAAGCGCAGACCTTCTGAACACAGCAGCCGGCTGTTTCCTTGCACAGGACTACAGCGGGGTGGTCCAGCTGCTTGAACAAGCCTCTCCTGGTGAGCCGTCTTCCACCCCAGACGTGGCGTCTCTCCTGGGCTGTGCACTGGCCTACTACAAGTTGGGGGACTACCAAACGTCAGCAGCAAGGTTCAGAGTACTGGAGAGCTTGGATTCTCCCTCTGCCGATGCGTGCGGAGCTCGTTTTCTTGCCTGCTTGTACCTCGGGGACATCCATAGCATCGAAGGGGACTACCTAGGAGCTGTCTCATATTACGGCAAGGCTACATTCTGCTACACCTCCTCCCCTCCCCCCTCCTCTGTTGCTGCCGCTTATTGCCCGCAGACCCCATCTCTGTCCTCGCTCTACTTGAAGCAAGGCGCCAACCTCAGGAAGGCTTCAAAGATCATGGCGGCCATCGAAGCGTACAGAAATGCCATTAAAACCGCTGTCCACAACAGGAAGGATCGTCTCGCGGCATATACCGGTCTGGGCACCCTGCACCACGCCCTCGGTGACCACACTTCCGCGGTGCAGCAGTACACAGAAGCCCTAGGTCTGGCGGAAGAGGAGGGGGACTTGGTGTCCCTGGGTCATGCGCACGGGAACATCGGCAATGCGTACGTGGGGCTCCACCAGAGAGACAAGGCTCTCTTCCACCTCGTGAAGAGTTTGGACCTCACCCTGGAGAACGATCCAGTTCCCCAGGCCATAGGACGTGCCTACAATAACCTTGGCACCGCTTACCAGTCGCTCGGGGAGCTGGACAGAGCAGAGGAGTACTACCAGCTTGCCCTCGGACAGTGCATCTATGGTAAGGACCCAGCGGGGCAGGCCCGCGCCTATGGTAACCTGGGCAACGTAGCAATGCTGAAGAAGGACCATGACGCAGCCATCGCCAGCTTCACCGAGACATTGCAGATCAGCAACGATTCGGCAATTCTAATTGCTGCTCATCACAATAGGGGATGCTGCTTGAGTGAGAAGGCAAGGAAGATGACATCAGGGGCTATAGATGACACCAATAGGATCACGTTCCACGGTCCATCAATGGCGTGTGACCAGCGTCTCCTGTCGGAGCCGGTTCGGAGTCTGTATTCAGAGGCATTGGGTGACCTCAAGGATGTGATAAAATCACACGAAGATACACTGCACAGCATAAAGGGGTCTGGGGAGGGCTTAGGCCTCTCTGTGTCCCTTGCTGAGAGTAGCTCACGGACCTTCCACCACATGCAGGACTGTCTCTGTGCCCTGGGAAGATCCTCTGATGCCCTCATGTATGCAGAGCAAAGCCGGGCTCGATCGCTTGGTGAGCTTCTGTTGAGAAAGAAGGGTGCCCAGTTTGGGCGTCTGTTCTCCCCTCCCCTCTCCTCTGGGGACATCAGCTGCATAGTCCTGGAACAGAGCGTCGATGTGGTCTATCTCTCCTACACCGGTGCCAGCCTGCTTGTGTGGGTGCTTTCACCCTTACGCGGCAGGGTTGTGGAGAATATGATAGAGGTGAGGCTGGATGGCGTGCTCTTTAACGGCAGTACGCTGGAGGTGTTCCTCCACAACACAATGTCAGAGCTAATTGCCGAGAACTCTCTAGAGATGTTTGAGTTCTGCGACTACTCCTCCCCATCCCCACTTCTTCCCCTAGGCAGCATCCTGGTTCAGCCTCTCCTCAAAGTGCTAATGGCAGTCCACTTGGGCCGCCTTCCCAGTGAGATTGTACTGGTACCTGACAGCCACACATTGATTCCATTTGCAGCACTCCTTCATCCTGACCGTTCTGGGTTCCTAGGGGACAGGCTGCGACTTCGTGTTATGCCATCCCTTCTGACGATGGGGTTGATGTGTCACACCCCCTCTACCCAGCAGTTGCTCACCCGGGTCACAATCCCATTGGATAGTCCCAACTTCTGCATCGTGGGAGACCCGGCCATCCCTCCCTTCAGACACAACGGAGAGGACTGGAAGCTGGGGCGCCTCCCCCACGCCCGAAAGGAGGCGGAGTGGGTCGCCCACATTCTTGGAAGCCACGCCCTTCTGGAGGAGGAGGCCACTAAGGTGAAGGTGTGCAGGAGGCTGGTGGAAGCCAAGCTGATCCACATTGCGACACACGGAGGGAGGGTGAGCGGGTTCCTGGCACTGGCCGGGACCCAGTGTGGGTCTGGGGACTGTCCCACTGAGGGCACCGACGTCCTTCTCTTGCCCAGTGAGGTGGAGAAGCTGACCATCAGAGCTGCCATCGTTGTCCTCAGTAGCTGTGACAGTGGGCGTGGTATGGTGCGTGCTGACGGCATCATCGGCATGGGAAGGGCCTTCCTTCTTGCGGGTGCCCAGTCCGTCCTCACCACTCTGTGGAGGATCCCCGATGAGAGTGCTGGTATGTTCATGCAGTTCTTCTACCAATACCTGGTGGATGGTCTGGGCACCACACATGCCCTCCAAAAGGCCACTCTGAGTGTGAGGTGTTTCAAGAAGTATTCCTCGTATTCACACTGGGGTGGGTTCCAGCTGATCGGAAGGGATGTGCAGTTTGTGGTGGAGAGGACCTCAGAAGACATCATGTTGTGTACGAGGGTAGGAGGAGGCAGTGCCTTCCCCCGTCTGGACCTGCTGAACAAGATGGAGGATGCCATTGTGTTGTGTACTGCTGGCAGAGCGTCAGATGTCCAGGTCAGTTGTTCATGAGGTGATTGGTCATGAGGTGATTGGTCATGGGGTCAGATCATTTATGAGGTGATTGGTCAAGGGGTCATGTTGTGACTACATCACAATGTGTGTCATCACAATATGTCATTATACTGTTTGATTAGGTCAGGGGTCAGAACACTTGCCTATGTATAACAACAATGCCATGGGGATGTTGTCATGGATGTCATGGCGACAATGACAGGACAGTAGTTTGTTAGTGAGGGGGTGACCCTAAGGGGGTGGAGGGGGCTAGCCCCATCAATTTGGTGAGGGGGTGGAGGGGGCTTGCTGGTTGTAGGTCCATAAAAGCTTCCAATAAAAAGATACTTGTGACAATAATGTTATAAGGTGCTCCTATAAGGTGCTGCCATAAGGTGCTGTTATAAGGTGCTGCCATAAGGTGCTATTATAAGGTGCTCCTATAAGCAGAGATCATGTATTAGATAATATATTATCTCTGCCATAAGGTGCTGCCATAAGGTGCTATTATAAGGTGCTGTTATAAGGTGCTCCTATAAGGTGCTGCCATAAGGTGCTGTTATAAGGTGCTGTTATAAGGTGCTCCTATAAGGTGCTGCCATAAGGTGCTGTTATAAGGTGCTGTTATAAGGTGCTCTTATAAGGTGCTCCTATAAGGTGCTGCCATAAGGTGTACCTTCTTAACATCAAGATACCTGAAAGAAAAACTTTTATAGGTACCATTTAATGTCTATTGTCCTGACAGTCCACGGGGAAAGGGGGGGGGGGGGGGGGGGGGGTTGCATTGATGTGGTGTTAAATGTAGACCTCATGTTGTACAGGTGTCAAGACCTCTGCCTCTGTTAGTTGTATCGAAGTTCTCTACCTTACTTCCTCTCCTCCCCTCTCTCCTCTCACCTCCCTCTTGTATTACCTCCTTGAATTACCTCTTACCTCCTCCACTTCCTCCTTCCTCCTCTCCCTCCCTCCTCTCCTCCACTCCTCTCTCTCCTCTCCTCCACTCCCCTCCCTCTCCTCCACTCCCTCCACTCCACTCCTCCCCTTCCCTCCCCTCCCCTTCCCCCCTCCCCTTCCCTCCCCTCCCCTCCCCTCCATGATTCCAGATACTACATTCCTGTTCCGGTCTTGTACCTGAGGACCCTGTTATTGATTTCATCATTAAACACCACACCCACTTTGGGGGAGGGATATTCTGGGTGAACGGTAGCTTGGAGCACCTCTTGCAAGGCTCAGTGAGCATACTGAGTGCCAACATGCCCCAACCACAACACTTACAGGAGACCCTCCCACTGGCCCCTCCCACCAACCCCTTGGCCCCTCCCACCAGCCCCTTGCTGATCGTCCTTGACAACCTCTGCACTGATGTGATGCCTGAAGCCATGCTGTCTGTCCTGGCAAGCTGCCATACCCACATCATTGTGATCACCACCAGTCCAGAAGCCATGCAGGAAGAAGCACGCACCAGGCTCCACAGGGGGTCCTGTGTCCACAGGGTGGAGCCGTTGAGCCCCCTCCAGGCAACACAGAGGCTCGTGTATACGTTGCAATCGAGGGTTCATCTCGTTCCCCTCAACAGTGACCAGGAGCTATTGGCACGGGTGGTGGGCGTGTCCCACGGCTCACCTGAGCTGGTCGACGCCTTCTCATCGTTGCTGTTACAGCGCGGCACCAGGAACAAGAGAGACACGGAGCCAATGGACGAAATAGCATTACCCAGCGAGGATGTTCTTTGTGGCGATTCGGGGGACTGGCTGGCTCAGGTGTCCCATTCTCTGCTGGGAGGGTTCAACTCAAGCCCCGCCTACCTCAGTCCAGAAGAGCAGCTGGTCCTGTCTAGCTTACTTCTCTTTGGGGAATCCCCCATACCAGAGGTTGTGGTGGATGCAGTCCAAGAGATAGTTGGACAGGCGTCTCCTAGGGGGAGTTGCCCCCCTCTGGTGGAGGGGTTGAGACAGCGTCACCTTATAAGGCAGTACCCCTCCCCATGTGTGGTGAAGCCCAGTACTGCAGCCGTGGTCTGTGAAGGAGGGGGAGGAGGAGGGGGAGGAGGAGGAGGGGGTGCCATCCTGCTGCGTGTGCCGCAACTCATCGCTGATGCCTTGTGGAGTGTACTGGATGAAGGGGGGCGTGTCATGGCTGTTGCCATGGCGCACAAGGCCCTGAGGAATGCATGCCAGCGTGTACCAAGAGAGGACGATTACACGTGGGCGGTCTGCAGTGGAATGGGTGTGGCTCTTGCGGAGGCAGCAGGGGGCGTGGCTGGGCTCACAGAGGACTGTTACCACCTGCTCTACCAACCTGTGTCCCGTGAAGATGTTATGATGTCATCATAGACAGGAGGTGTGTGAGAGGCACTGTGATATGTGGACCCTGGTGTGGAAACAAGAGGGAGATACCATCAAGACGTGTGTACACAAAGGATGAATAATAACTGGCTGGAGCCAACTCCCATTGTGTGACTCCATAACTACTCTTGCACTAACACTGTGGTAAATGATACTGTAACATACAAAACACTATAGTTCTGAAATATGATTTATTGATGACATTGCATGTAGATATTTACAAGTATTTTAGACCTACTACATGTATTTTAGCTTGTCAACAGAACAAGCACAGCTGAAGTCATTGTTGACCTGTTCCTGTTAAGTGATTTCATAGTGATCATGATATGTCACGGTGGTCCAGACGCGGACATTAGGGTTGTATAATTAGAACGAATAGTTCTAATGCGGTATACGTAATCGTTTCATATTTTCGTCGAAAAAAAAACGGCGGTCTTTCAATGCTTATAGTTCTTTCGCACAACAACCAAATGCCAAAAGAATTATATGAACCTATTCACAAAGTAGTGCGAACATAAACTCTTTCAAGTCCGCATTAAAAAAGTACCCTCTTGATAAATCAGAAGTCCCGCGCATTGGTGTACCGTAAAGACAGCCATTTTGGTGACTTACTTGGAGAGGCCTTTTGCTTCCAATCCGCCAGAGGGTTCGTGCTGTCTTTATTAGCGTACATTTAGTGGTCCAGGTACAGCCTCTTAAGCATGTTTTTTTGTGTGGCCATTGCTTTCTTGACCTCTCTTTTATGCCATCAAACCACACGAACAACTTGAATGGTGTGCTCACACAAATCAAGGATGCAAGGTGACCTGTTATGTGATCTGAGCAGTCATTGCAGAGTTTGTGGTTTCAAGCAAAGAAAATAGTGAAGGCTAAACGTGTATTTGACTGTGCTTCACATGCAGTCGATTTGCAATGGCCTTTGGCATTGATATCACCAACGACCTGCAAATGAGCCTCTCTGTAGGCCATGTTACCAATCAATGGAAACATGCTGTTAAGGCAATAGAAGCTAACTTGGTTTCAAGATGCATGGTAAAAGTTTATGACTGGTCTAAGCATGCTGCCAACAATTGCAAGGTAAACATTGTAACCCCATCACCAGCCAAACACTTTACACATGCATTATATATATATGGGAAAGTTTCCGAGAAAAGGGACCTAGCGTGTATTATAATAAAGCATAATAAAAATGCATTACGTTTGAAATGCTATAACTTCCGAACGGTTAACGCTATCGTCTTCCTATTTTCAGCACTTCATACTATACCATTTCTCTATTGTAAAATACATTTTGGGATCTTGAACATGCTCCATGCCAGTATCGCGATGTCCGATACCCCAAGGGGTTCAAACCCGCCATAACTTTCGGCAGGAGTAATCAAATCGCTCCAAATTCGGTTTGTCGGTAGAGAGGTCCTGCAGCTATTGATTTGTTCTGTTCGTTAATTTTTATGTTATCCGTTGCGGAGATACAGCTGTGCAAAGTAAGTACAAGTTTCCCGCTCGAATCGCGCCGTTGTATCTGCGCGAACCGATTCCATTCACCGATGTATACATGAATATTCAACTACATCCACCCACCATCACTGTGACGCAATGTAAGTTGTCTGGGGACCTGAATAATTTGCTTTTCGCCTGTGATTTCGAAGACGAAGATCGAAGAAGTCAAGTTTGAGAGCGGTAGCGGTAACTAGCTGTGGAGCACCGCAGACGAGTTCCCGTAGTGGACAGCTGTGGAGTATGGCAGACAGTGGAGTAACTACATGCAGTACGCAGCTACTATCCTACGGCAGACAGCAGTGGAATGAGCACCGCAGCAGACGGCATGGAGTAACCCTAAGGCAGGCAGCTATGCAATGGACCCTATGGCAGAAAATACGACAGAGGATAAGTATAACTGTGAAACAAAACCAGGCAGAGCTGTGGAATGGACTCCAGCAGTAAACAGCTGTAGAGATGGCAGGCAGATAGGTGTGTCCAGAAGATAGTGGAACAACTACAAACGAGTGTGGAGTAGACCAAATAGTAGACAATACATGTAGGTAGTGGACATCAACACTGCACCATATGGAATAGACTCTACTGCAGATATCTACCTGAATACTGTATCGAGTGAACCCTACTGAGTGGACCCTGTGGCAGACATCTACTGTAAATGGACATCTACTGTATGAAGTGGACCCTATACTGCAGACCCAGTGGACAGACATCGACGATAATGAGTGGACCAGCATACGGCAGGCAAACAGCTGTGGAGTGGCCCATATGGCAGAACCACACAGCAATGACATATGTGAAGCAGACAGACATGTGTCTAACTTATAGCAAGCAGCTGTGGAGTGACACTACTGCAAAAAGCCATAATGTGACCCCTATGCCAGATACATGCACATGTACAGCTATGACCCCTCCACCCTACCTCCCGCACTGCACCCTACACCCATTCCTTACAGTGAACAGTGTTAGCGATGGAGTGGACTCTCTTTTGAGTGGACTCCACCCACCCTACAGCTACATGAACAGTGTCAGCCATGGAGCAGGCGCTCTTTTAAGTTAGCTATTGAGTGGACTCCACCCTACCCCTGTGCTGCACCCTAAACACATGCACACACAACACGTACACGCATGCACTTGTACACAGCACCTATGCACTGCCATGTGTGCTCAACTTGTTTCTTCATTCCGTCAACAGGACTGTTTAGAACAGGAGTGATTGCAGGTTTTCCCTCCCTTAAAGCCTACCTACACCCAGTGGACTGCACCTTCGTACATGTACGTGTACGTACACAGTCATTTGCTAGTAGTTTGTTATACATCTAGTTGTGCAGCTGTGCACACAGTACAATGTACGTTTATCATGTCCCCATAGGATTGAACCTCTACGCGTGCATGCTTCTTGTCTCCACACATACATGCGCACAACACTTGTACACACAGCACTTGTACACAGTTTCGCTGCACCTATGCACTGCCATGTGTGCTCAACTTGTTTCTTCATTCCGTCAACAGGACTGTTTAGAACAGGAGTGATTGCAGGTTTTCCCTGCCTTAAAGCCTACCTACACCCAGTGGACTGCACCTTCGTACATGTACGTGTACGTGCACAGTCATTTGCTAGTAGTTTGTTATACATCTAGTTGTGCAGCTGTGCACACAGTACAATGTACGTTTATCATGTCCCCATAGGATTGAACCTCTACACGTGCATGCTTCTTGTCTCCACACATACATGCGCACAAGACTTGTACACACAGCACTTGTACACAGTTTCGCTGCACCTATGCACTGCCATGAGTGCTCAACTTGTTTCTTCATTCCGTCAACAGGACTGTTTAGAACAGGAGTGATTGCAGGTTTTCCCTGCCTTAAAGCCTACCTACACCCAGTGGACTGCACCTTCGTTCATGTACGTGTACGTACACAGTCATTTGCTAGTAGTTTGCTACACATGTATTGTTACGTGTACATGCATACATGTAGTAGCATGCATTCAGCTGACAGTTCTCATTTTTCCTCTCTAAATACTATTCCTATGTTCACCTTGAATTTTCTTTAGCTGTTTCTATGTGCACACATTAGTGTCTTGTGATTGGTCCTCTGTGCATAGAAATAGTGGTTACGGTTACATGTACATGTAGTTGTTCCATGGCAAGGACACAGTGCTCGATTTACTGAAGTGTCATATCATGAGCATTATGTTTGTCCTCAAAGTACATGTATGTTGCTCCTTACAACTGGTCCTCTGCCACGTTCCCATATGATGGTGCTTCCTAATGTGTCACCAATGTGTGTTTGTAAAATGTTGTCAAACTTGTACATATACCCCCTAAGGATGAGTTTACATAAGCAAAATTGATTAGGCCATGCCTATCAAGATAAGATAACCCAGGCAGGTGTCATGTACCTTACAGGGTCTCTTTTGGCACAATAGTATCTGTGGATGCCTTTTGGCACAACTATCTGTTTTGTAGCTGGATGTATGTGTAGAGCATACCTTTACATGTATACCTTTATCTCACACTTTTACAGTTGTGACCAACTGTGTGCTTATGTGTCTGAATGTGCTATCAAAGACGAATCGTCATCTAGCAACAACTAGAGCTAACTGAGACTGAGGTTGTGTTATGATGGTGTGTTTATGTCACATGATCACTTCCTGTCATAAATGTTGTGGTCCCTCTGTGTAATTGGCTGCTGTTACTTTCAAAATCGTACATGTATGTTGTATTTAAGATAATACGACAGATCTACAAAGTCACTTTGGTGCCATGATGCGCTCACACTCTTCACTGTCAGGAAAACTAATGTCCCACACACGAGGGTCACTGTCAGGTGGTAGGTGAAGATGCTTGTGTCTGCACACACTCCTGAGATGTTCTCTTTGATCTTTGTGTATACCACCGGCTCCTGATGCAAACCACTGCATTGGAACTAAGTGTTAAAGCTTTTGAGTATACAACGTTTTAAACAGTACCTTTTCACAATCATGGCAAGGTTTGGCATTCAGCTTGTCGCGATCTTTTTTTTTTCTGATAGGGACCAAGTACTTGTAACTAGGACCCTTTACTCTTTTATTTGTTTGGTTTGTGTTCCTGCAATTAATGCAGCAATATCATGCCGTAAAAAGTATTGCTTTTGCTGAATGATCTCACATGCTAGTCCATGCACTTACTTATTTTCTGGCATGTTGACATCTGTATCCTCCAGGTCGGTTTCCTCTACTACAGTTTTCTCTGGGTTTAACTCTTCATCATCTGTATTCAGGAGCTCCTGTGATCCTTCCCAGACCTCAAGCTCATTGCATTTGTGATGAATAACTCCAACCTGGTTATGCATGGTATCATTACTAAGACCACTGTACCTGCTACTACAATAACCTACCCTACTGCTACCAATGATAGGGGATATTGGTTCACATTGAGATTCAGTACTCGTAGTGGGAATCATTGGGGTGGAGGTCAGATATAAGGCTTCCTTGGTACGTTCGATTTCGACCTTTTGCCTACATGGAAGTACAGCCATGCCCATGCGATACTATTGATCACTACATGTAGTATTCAAACTAACTTTGATATAATCGCTTCTAAGTTCGCAATTTTTTCTTTGAATTCCTTGTTTCTACTCTTCTCATCTTGTAGGTTTTGTTTGAGGGCTTGAGCATAGTAATTGAGCAGCATGCACGCATGAAACTGTATATGCGCTTACACTCGTTCTCTTCAAGATATTGGATTGCCTGCTCCATCGCTGTGTCCAGAAGCTGTTTTCCTTCCCTTATTATTGCTGTCAGACTCATAGCGGCTATACATGCAGGAGTTTCAATTATATGCGATGCGTTATGGCTATAAATATCCGCACGTTCTGAATATTAATCACATACGTTTCTTTTCTATATTTTCGCCGTTCTTAGTTTCGAAGACCTTTGTCTGCAGAGCCATTTCAATTCCAATTCATAATAATAGCAACCTGTTACGCTCTTGAAAATGCAAAAACCCTTCCGACCGATGGAATCCGAGTTCTACAGTGCCAAAGAACAGGGCAGTGGTGTTTATGATTTTCAGACTGATAGCGATGCAATTGACGAGGACTGTGAAGACGAAGCGGTTTGTGAAAACGAAAGTGATGGTCCTGACGTGGGTTGTGAAAATGAAAGTGATGGTCCTGAAGAGGCCAATGAGAATGATAGTGATGACCAGGAAAATGATGAGGTTGACATGGATTATGAACATCTGCAAGTTGATGAGGGTCATGATAGTGATGAGCAGAATGATGACCACAAGTCTGATGATGGTGATGATGGTGATGATGATGATGATGGTGATGATGATGAAAATGAAAATGCCGAAGATGATAATGAAAATGACCAGCGAAACTCACACAGACCAGGTAGGCTCAGCAGTTTGCTTCGTGAGTACTTAAAAAATGGAGGGTGCTGTAGTAGTAATTGCCTGATTAAGTACAAAGATTTGGCTACAAAGCGTGCTTATGCAATGTCCCAACTAAGGAAGGCTACAAAGAAGGCAGTGATATTAGGGATGCTGGCTATGATCCATGTTGAGTCTGAATTTGTTTCCCGTGGTGAACGTTCTCGAAGATCTTTCAACTATTGCCTTGACTGGACTTCTCGGATTTGCTATTCAGCATTCTGTGCTGTAACTGGTTTCAAAGTTAAAACTATGAAGTTATTGCAAAAATCCTTTTCAAAAAATGATGTAGTACCTCAAACGCATGGTAACAGTAAAAAAATTCCTCACCATGCATTGTCACTACGGGATAAGAGCATTGTAGTGAATTTCATACGAAAGTATGCAGCAACGAATGGTCTTTCAGACCCTGGACGCCTAAAGGGACCGATACGAGATTATGTGCTCGAGAGCAATGTCACTATGAGAGAAGTGTATAACAAATATTGCCAGGCAATACAAATCCAAGCATCCCCACCAACTCAGCCATCAAAGGTGCAAAATCTAACAACACTGACCGAAAAAAGAAGGCTATACACACTTGTGCATACTACTACTCAATCAGAGTCACCTACTCCAGCAGCATCTACAGAACAGCAATATAGATGTGTCAGCTACATTGCATTTACTCATTTATGGCACAGGTTTTGCAGCAATATAAAATTCTGTCCCAGCAAAAGTGATCTGTGCGATGTTTGCGATATGGCTTTAGTGTCATTACGACACAGCCTAAGCGAGGGTGAAAGAATTAGGATCAACACAAGCTACATTCAGCATATAACTGAAGCTAAAGTGTTACGAGAGGCCTACAATACCAATATTGATAAAGCCACACTTCTATGCCGTGCTCTTTGTAGACAAGGGGTGAAGATGGATGAATTGCAGAATCGGTCTAGTTACCCCTACTTGAATACACAAATGCAATATTCCTTTGACTTTTGTCAAAATGTATCCATTCCATACAGTTCCCAGCAACGAGGCACATTTTATTTTGTATCTCCTCGTAAAGTGCAGGTTTTTGGTGTCTGCTGTGAGCCCTTATGCAGGCAAGTTTTCTTTCTCATTGATGAGTCAGAACAGATCGGAAAGGGATCCAATTCAGTTGTCAGTTTATTGCATGCATTCTTCGAACTTCATGGGATAGGGGAAACGTATGCAACATTGCAAGCTGACAACTGTGTAGGACAGAATAAAAACAAAACAATGATGTGGTATCTAGCATGGCGTATAATAACTGATCAGCACCATAGAATTGATATCCAATACATGCTACCTGGACACACAAAATTCAGACCTGACTCCTATTTTGGAATATTTAAAAGGCAATACCGTGTGCAGAACTGTATTGACACACTTGACGAACTAGTGAAATGCGTCAAAGAGTGCGGGAAAGAAGTATCATGTATACCACAGCTTTGCAGAGATTGGAGCTTTTACAATTGGGATGCATACCTAAGCAAATGGTTTGTTCCTTTGGTTGGGATAAACAAATACCACATATTTTGTTTCGATAAGCATAATCCAGGAGTTATGATGATGAAAAAAACACCAGATGATGAAGGTAGAGAGATAAGCTTGCTCAAACA
The DNA here is from genome assembly GCA_963681505.1 of Eunapius fragilis. Lineage (NCBI taxonomy): Eukaryota > Metazoa > Porifera > Demospongiae > Spongillida > Spongillidae > Eunapius > Eunapius fragilis. The sequence continues at coordinate 3,442,048 of OY811979.1, read as the reverse complement.
AGGAATCAAGATTTGTGATATTGTCAACGCTTTCCACAACAAAGAAATGCCCCTAACTATTGTTCCGAAAGGACTTACTCCAGCAAGAGAGCAGTACCTGTATGAAAAAGTAAGAAAATATGTGCATTGTCCATCGAATAGAGACAAGGTTTGTCCCAATCCAAATCCATATGAAGAATCAAATACTGCCCATCCTACTGTGATTGGGCCAGATATCATGGTAAGGGAAGAATGTGATATGCAAGGACCATCATGTCAAAGCTCAACACTATCAAGTACATGTAGCAAAGAAATTAAAAAAAGAGGCAGACAGATCAATCAAGATGAAAACGGTGAACAAATATCAGTGCGAAAAAGAAGGAAAAGGTCAGAGTTGGAATATAATCATCTATGCCCACTATGCACTAAAAAGTATGCAAGCTACCAAGCATTGTATAGCCATAAGAAGAAGAATCATCCACTGCAATAATGTGCTGACTTGGATCATAACATATTATACAGCACACATTATGCACAGCCCCAGTGCCAATTTGTAAATGTCCCATACATGTACAATTTAAATACAACCTACAATTCCGAAAGTAACAGCAGCCAATTACACAAAGAGTGACCACAACATTTATGACAGGAAGTGATCATGTGACATAAACACACCATCATAAACACAACCTCAGTCTCAGTTAGCTCTAGTTGTTGCTAGATGACGATTCGTCTTTGATAGCACATTCAGACACATAAGCACACAGTTGGTCACAACTGTAAAAGTGTGAGATAAAGGTATACATGTAAAGGTATGCTCTACACATACATCCAGCTACAAAACAGATAGTTGTGCCAAAAGGCATCCACAGATACTATTGTGCCAAAAGAGACCCTGTAAGGTACATGCATACACAACACCTGCCTGGGTTATCTTATCTTGATAGGCATGGCCTAATCAATTTTGCTTATGTAAACTCATCCTTAGGGGGTATATGTACAAGTTTGACAACATTTTACAAACACACATTGGTGACACATTAGGAAGCACCATCATATGGGAACGTGGCAGAGGACCAGTTGTAAGGAGCAACATACATGTACTTTGAGGACAAACATAATGCTCATGATATGACACTTCAGTAAATCGAGCACTGTGTCCTTGCCATGGAACAACTACATGTACATGTAACCGTAACCACTATTTCTATGCACAGAGGACCAATCACAAGACACTAATGTGTGCACATAGAAACAGCTAAAGAAAATTCAAGGTGAACATAGGAATAGTATTTAGAGAGGAAAAATGAGAACTGTCAGCTGAATGCATGCTACTACATGTATGCATGTACACGTAACAATACATGTGCAGCAAACCACTAGCAAATGACCGTGTACGTACACGTACATGAACGAAGGTGCAGTCCACTGGGTGTAGGTAGGCTTTAAGGCAGGGAAAACCTGCAATCACTCCTGTTCTAAACAGTCCTGTTGACGGAATGAAGAAACAAGTTGAGCACACATGGCAGTGCATAGGTGCAGCGAAACTGTGTACAAGTGCTGTGTGTACAAGTGTTGTGCGCATGTATGTGAGGAGACAAGAAGCATGCACGTGTAGAGGTTCAATCCTATGGGGACATGATAAACGTACATTGTACTGTGTGCACAGCTGCACAACTAGATGTATAACAAACTACTAGGAAATGACTGTGTAGGTACACGTACATGTACGAAGGTGCAGTCCACTGGGAGTAGGTAGGCTTTAAGGCAGGGAAAACCTGCAATCACTCCTGTTCTAAACAGTCCTGTTGACGGAATGAAGAAACAAGTTGAGCACACATGGCAGTGCATAGGTGCAGCGAAACTGTGTACAAGTGCTGTGTGTACAAGTGTTGTGCGCATGTATGTGTGGAGACAAGAAGCATGCACGCGTAGAGGTTCAATCCTATGGGGACATGATAAACGTACATTGTACTGTGTGCACAGCTGCACAACTAGATGTATAACAAACTACTAGCAAATGACTGTGTACGTACACGTACATGTACGAAGGTGCAGTCCACTGGGTGTAGGTAGGCTTTAAGGCAGGGAAAACCTGCAATCACTCCTGTTCTAAACAGTCCTGTTGACGGAATGAAGAAACAAGTTGAGCACACATGGCAGTGCATAGGTGCAGCGAAACTGTGTACAAGTGCTGTGTGTACAAGTGTTGTGCGCATGTATGTGTGGAGACAAGAAGCATGCACGCGTAGAGGTTCAATCCTATGGGGACATGATAAACGTACATTGTACTGTGTGCACAGCTGCACAACTAGATGTATAACAAACTACTAGGAAATGACTGTGTAAGTACACGTACATGTACGAAGGTGCAGTCCACTGGGGGTAGGTAGGCTTTAAGGCAGGGAAAACCTGCAATCACTCCTGTTCTAAACAGTCCTGTTGACGGAATGAAGAAACAAGTTGAGCACACATGGCAGTGCATAGGTGCAGCGAAACTGTGTACAAGTGCTGTGTGTACAAGTGTTGTGCGCATGTATGTGTGGAGACAAGAAGCATGCACGCGTAGAGGTTCAATCCTATGGGGACATGATAAACGTACATTGTACTGTGTGCACACCTGCACAACTAGATGCATAACAAACTACTAGCAAATGACTGTGTACGTACGCGTACATGTACGAAGGTGCAGTCCACTGGGTGTAGGTAGGCTTTAAGGCAGGGAAAACCTGCAATCACTCCTGTTCTAAACAGTCCTGTTGACGGAATGAAGAAACAAGTTGAGCACACATGGCAGTGCATAGGTGCAGCGAAACTGTGTACAAGTGCTGTGTGTACAAGTGTTGTGCGCATGTATGTGTGGAGACAAGAAGCATGCACGTGTAGAGGTTCAATCCTATGGGGACATGATAAACGTACATTGTACTGTGTGCACAGCTGCACAACTAGATGTATAACAAACTACTAGCAAATGACTGTGTACGTACACGTGCATGTACGAAGGTGCAGTCCACTGGGTGTAGGTAGGCTTTAAGGCAGGGAAAACCTGCAATCACTCCTGTTCTAAACAGTCCTGTTGACGGAATGAAGAAACAAGTTGAGCACACATGGCAGTGCATAGGTGCAGCGAAACTGTGTACAAGTGCTGTGTGTACAAGTGTTGTGCGCATGTATGTGTGGAGACAAGAAGCATGCACGTGTAGAGGTTCAATCCTATGGGGACATGATAAACGTACATTGTACTGTGTGCACAGCTGCACAACTAGATGTATAACAAACTACTAGCAAATGACTGTGCACGTACACGTACATGTACGAAGGTGCAGTCCACTGGGTGTAGGTAGGCTTTAAGGCAGGGAAAACCTGCAATCACTCCTGTTCTAAACAGTACTGTTGACGGAATGAAGAAACAAGTTGAGCACACATGGCAGTGCATAGGTGCAGCGAAACTGTGTACAAGTGCTGTGTGTACAAGTGTTGTGCGCATGTATGTGTGGAGACAAGAAGCATGCACGTGTAGAGGTTCAATCCTATGGGGACATGATAAACGTACATTGTACTGTGTGCACAGCTGCACAACTAGATGTATAACAAACTACTAGCAAATGACTGTGTACGTACACGTACATGTACGAAGGTGCAGTCCACTGGGTGTAGGTAGGCTTTAAGGCAGGGAAAACCTGCAATCACTCCTGTTCTAAACAGTCCTGTTGACGGAATGAAGAAACAAGTTGAGCACACATGGCAGTGCATAGGTGCAGCGAAACTGTGTACAAGTGCTGTGTGTACAAGTGTTGTGCGCATGTATGTGAGGAGACAAGAAGCATGCACGTGTAGAGGTTCAATCCTATGGGGACATGATAAACGTACATTGTACTGTGTGCACAGCTGCACAACTAGATGTATAACAAACTACTAGGAAATGACTGTGTAAGTACACGTACATGTACGAAGGTGCAGTCCACTGGGGGTAGGTAGGCTTTAAGGCAGGGAAAACCTGCAATCACTCCTGTTCTAAACAGTCCTGTTGACGGAATGAAGAAACAAGTTGAGCACACATGGCAGTGCATAGGTGCAGCGAAACTGTGTACAAGTGCTGTGTGTACAAGTGTTGTGCGCATGTATGGAGACAAGAAGCATGCACGTGTAGAGGTTCAATTCTATGGGGACATGATAAACGTACATTGTACTGTGTGCACAGCTGCACAACTAGATGTATAACAAACTACTAGGAAATGACTGTGTAAGTACACGTACATGTACGAAGGTGCAGTCCACTGGGGGTAGGTAGGCTTTAAGGCAGGGAAAACCTGCAATCACTCCTGTTCTAAACAGTCCTGTTGACGGAATGAAGAAACAAGTTGAGCACACATGGCAGTGCATAGGTGCAGCGAAACTGTGTACAAGTGCTGTGTGTACAAGTGTTGTGCGCATGTATGTGAGGAGACAAGAAGCATGCACGTGTAGAGGTTCAATCCTATGGGGACATGATAAACGTACATTGTACTGTGTGCACAGCTGCACAACTAGATGTATAACAAACTACTAGGAAATGACTGTGTAAGTACACGTACATGTACGAAGGTGCAGTCCACTGGGGGTAGGTAGGCTTTAAGGCAGGGAAAACCTGCAATCACTCCTGTTCTAAACAGTCCTGTTGACGGAATGAAGAAACAAGTTGAGCACACATGGCAGTGCATAGGTGCAGCGAAACTGTGTACAAGTGCTGTGTGTACAAGTGCTGTGCGCATGTATGTGTGGAGACAAGAAGCATGCACGCGTAGAGGTTCAATCCTATGGGGACATGATAAACGTACATTGTACTGTGTGCACAGCTGCACAACTAGATGTGTAACAAACTACTAGCAAATGACTGTGTACGTACACGTACATGTACGAAGGTGCAGTCCACTGGGTGTAGGTAGGCTTTAAGGCAGGGAAAACCTGCAATCACTCCTGTTCTAAACAGTCCTGTTGACGGAATGAAGAAACAAGTTGAGCACACATGGCAGTGCATAGGTGCTGTGTACAAGTGCATGCGTGTACGTGTTGTGTGTGCATGTGTTTAGGGTGCAGCACAGGGGTAGGGTGGAGTCCACTCAATAGCTAACTTAAAAGAGGGCCTGCTCCATGGCTGACACTGTTCATGTAGCTGTAGGGTGGGTGGAGTCCACTCAAAAGAGAGTCCACTCCATCGCTAACACTGTTCACTGTAAGGAATGGGTGTAGGGTGCAGTGCGGGAGGTAGGGTGGAGGGGTCATAGCTGTACATGTGCATGTATCTGGCATAGGGGTCACATTATGGCTTTTTGCAGTAGTGTCACTCCACAGCTGCTTGCTATAAGTTAGACACATGTCTGTCTGCTTCACATATGTCATTGCTGTGTGGTTCTGTCATATGGGCCACTCCACAGCTGCTTGCCTGCCGTATGCTGGTCTACTCATTATCGTCGATGTCTGTCCACTGGGTCTGCAGTATAGGGTCCACTTCATACAGTAGATGTCCATTTACAGTAGATGTCTGCCACAGGGTCCACTCAGTAGGGTTCACTCGATACAGTATTCAGGTAGATATCTGCAGTAGAGTCTATTCCATATGGTGCAGTGTTGATGTCCACTACCTACATGTATTGTCTACTATTTGGTCTACTCCACACTCGTTTGTAGTTGTTCCACTATCTTCTGGACACACCTATCTGCCTGCCATCTCTACAGCTGTTTACTGCTGGAGTCCATTCCACAGCTCTGCCTGGTTTTGTTTCACAGTTATACTTATCCTCTGTCGTATTTTCTGCCATAGGGTCCATTGCATAGCTGCCTGCCTTAGGGTTACTCCATGCCGTCTGCTGCGGTGCTCATTCCACTGCTGTCTGCCGTAGGATAGTAGCTGCGTACTGCATGTAGTTACTCCACTGTCTGCCATACTCCACAGCTGTCCACTACGGGAACTCGTCTGCGGTGCTCCACAGCTAGTTACCGCTACCGCTCTCAAACTTGACTTCTTCGATCTTCGTCTTCGAAATCACAGGCGAAAAGCAAATTATTCAGGTCCCCAGACAACTTACATTGCGTCACAGTGATGGTGGGTGGATGTAGTTGAATATTCATGTATACATCGGTGAATGGAATCGGTTCGCGCAGATACAACGGCGCGATTCGAGCGGGAAACTTGTACTTACTTTGCACAGCTGTATCTCCGCAACGGATAACATAAAAATTAACGAACAGAACAAATCAATAGCTGCAGGACCTCTCTACCGACAAACCGAATTTGGAGCGATTTGATTACTCCTGCCGAAAGTTATGGCGGGTTTGAACCCCTTGGGGTATCGGACATCGCGATACTGGCATGGAGCATGTTCAAGATCCCAAAATGTATTTTACAATAGAGAAATGGTATAGTATGAAGTGCTGAAAATAGGAAGACGATAGCGTTAACCGTTCGGAAGTTATAGCATTTCAAACGTAATGCATTTTTATTATGCTTTATTATAATACACGCTAGGTCCCTTTTCTCGGAAACTTTCCCATATATATGTATATTCATATGCAGGAGTACACATCATACAGATAACGTTGCTGGACAAAGATAAGCAGGTATCCTGCAAAACAATCCATGGACATAGCATAAACCAAGAACCTTATCCAACACATTGAGCAGATTGCCCCACAAAAACTCATCTCTTCCAACGAACATCCAGCAGTATCTGCCAACCAAGTCCTTTCTGTTGCTGAAATGCTGTTATGTGCCATATGCCAGAAGACTCTTGATCAACCATTACAGCTGTCATGTGATACTCTGGTGTGTACAGGATGTTTGGTACAGCAATTAACAGCTTCTGCACAGACATTCTTCCCTTTCTGTTCTCCACCACATCAACTGGCGCCAGAGACCATCAACCAGCATCACAGATGATACTAAGGTTGCTGCAAGATGTACTGGTGAAATGCATGACATGCAAACGAGATGGGGCATTCATTGGAAATCATGTCAACAGAGCACTACAGGTAGTAATTAATACACACTGTGCGAATTCATGTCTGGTTTTGAATCTGGATGTATGAACATTTCAAATACTTACAGCTACCCTCAAGTATGTAATTCTTCAATTGCTCGAGTATCTACTTCTGATGAGATGCTAAAGTTTACATTGTTTGCTGTAAATGGATATGGAAATGGTGCAAACTCAACCACATTTCTGAGTATTAAAGGTACATTATCAAGTCAATGCAACACATGTAAATACACATAAATGTGTGTGGGCTATAGCATGCATGTACATTTCCAATTCATTTATTCTTATCAGCAAAAGCACTTAGCAGGGAACTAAATGGTTCGATGGATGCAAATAATCTTTTTAAAAAACCATAAAGTGCAGCACTAACAATGGCTGTCATGTTTTTCACAGGCATCGCAGATAGCAGCAGCATATCTATCATCATTGGTATGTTTTGATTCCTTGCTTGACTTCTATACATACATCTGCATGACTGTAAATATTCATGAATGTTTGAATTAGCTTATTCACACAGCTTATTCACACATTGTAGGCTACAAATTATTGTACATTAATTATAATGTATTTTAAATATTGGTTACCAATTTAAAAACACTAAACACAATAGCAAGCCAACATTGCTGATGTTTAAAACACTAAATACTATTCTTTCTTATCAAGGCTTTAGAAAGTCCTTGAAATTCGTATACTTGAAATTACTTTGGAAGAAAAAATATGGGTATCCCATATATGGCATGGTAACAATCATCGATTTTATTTATCAGGTTGTTCATGGATACAATTGTTAACAACTTCATTATTTGCATTTACATACAACCATTAGTAGTGTCAGTAATCATCCTTAATCTATCCTGTGTTATCCCTGGTCTGGTGCTCTCAACTTTTGACACATTTGAACATCAAACTTTAAGAGACACGTACATACTACTAGCTTATAGAAATAGCCATACTCAGTCTGTGGGTGTTAATGCCATGATGCAATCTGATTGTACTGTAACTATCTTTGTACCAGAACAAAACTTGCAACCCAACTACCCAGTGGATTGCAATATTTGGGCCACCCCAAATATTTGTTTATCATAGGCACACCTTCCCATCCGATTTAATAATAATAATCTTAATCTTAATAAAGTTCCATTAATTACAACTGATAAGTGACAAAGTTACCCCTGTCACCGCTGCTTCTGCGTATGTGAAGGTGTAGAGGGATCGTCAACTGTTGGAGCAGGGGTGTGGGGGTGGAAAGGGGGGGGGGAGCATCCTGATGTTGAAGTGAGGGCATCAACTGTTGGAGGCGGGGGGATGTCCCAATGTGCAGGAGTAATGGTTAAAATCACGATCAAAGAAAGCTGCAGAGCTGATTAACTGAACAGCAAAGCATATGCCAACCCAAACTCACATCCTATGATTAGTATTTGCCCTCACCTCCATATCAGGATGCTCCCCCTCCTTTTCCACCCACACACCCCTGCTCCAACAGTTGAGGATCCCTCTACACCTTCACATACGCAGAAGCAGCGGTGACAGGGGTGCAGGGCCGTGAATAAAACCTGTACGGCTAATGGATGGAGGCGTGGCCAAGATAGTCGGGGTGGGTGCTGGAGGGGGGTACCCTTCCCACCCCAGCTAGGGGGTATGCGCTCCCCCATCAGCTCTAGCCGCTTTGCAACTTTCACACTGTTTACGTCACAAAACGTATCATACCAAAACATCGCCTGTGATTGGTTTTTTAAGCTTTCTGCTGTAGATCTGAAGCAGAATTCAAACCTGCTGCTAACTTCACAATGAATTTTTCAAATTGATTAATAATTTGTCATTAATACTTATGCTCTGGCCAAAAACCTGTACGGCTTTGGCCATATAGGCCGTAGCGGTTGCTACGGCCCTGGAATGGAGCTCCTAATTTAAGTCTTCTATATCTATTGATGCCATTAATTTACCAATGGAATAAAAACATCATCATGATTAACAATTGCAATCATATAGACTATTCTAATTTCGACCAGGTGAAGGGCAGGGGGAAACAATGAATCATTTTTTTGTGTATGGTGAGACAGATTTATTTAACAGATCAAACAGTTGAATCTCCATATTGTTCACACCTCACACCCTTGATGCACTCAGTTAGTGCTGGCTTTCCCACTATAACCAGATTGGATAGGCAATCAAAAAAAATCAAATTCAGAAGTCTTTTTATGGCTGCATTTCCACTAGCAGAATTGTGCTCTATTAAGACTACTCTGCATGACAAAGACTTTTACTGCTCTAAACCGAAGCTTGGCAAACAAGACCATTATGTTCATAATGCTACGGTATAGCACTTGGTCTTGCCATCTTTTACTATTGTTATTTGGTATTCTGAGGTTACATATGAAACGAGCCTATTTCCATTGAGAGCATTCATCTATGTTCATACAGTGACAGGGCTGCGGGTTTACAAATAATTTTTACCAGTTCTAACACACAGACCTCTTCAAACCTGCTATACTATATTGAGCCTTTGTAGTTGATCTCACAGCAGAAATTTACTGGGTTGTAAAATAGGTTTCCAAGGATAGGTTCCATCTAAGAATGGTGTTGTTTGATGGATATCTTATTCATTCAAATCCAATGGAAAAAAATCAACAGCCTAGGTTTCCAGATGGCAAAGTGGCAAAATTGTTCAGCTGGGGTGTAACGAAGTGTGCATATTTGGTATAGCATCACATTTTTGTCTCTCTTTTGAAGAGCAAGGTTAAATCTGGCAGAATCAACATTTTTGATGAATATTTTCATAAACAACTGAACATTCCTGTAAGATATAAAACTGAAGTTATTATACTTCCCACTTTTTGGGCCATGTAAGAGCTATTGATATTCAAACAATTTGACAAAGTGCAATATAAAAGGTTGACATTACACTATACCTAAAAGCATAAGTATAAGTATATATTTATATATTAGTATGTATAGTAAGTCGCAGATTTTTCAAGGAGTGTATAAAATTGGTAGCAGTTACTGCAATATGGCCTCGTGGTGTACATATACAGGGTGTCCATGAAAGAATGCAACACATTTAAATTCCTTTATAAGATTGTGAATCTAAATGAATGATGAATATACAAAAACCACATTTAGTCAAATGCAAATTACATTATCAAAATTGGCTAACCGTTCATAAGATAAAATCAAATAGCTTTCAATTAATTAAGACACAAATATGCATGGCAACTTTTAATCAATAAAACTACAAGTCAAACTTGAAAATGCTGAATAACAACTACAATTTTAATTAACTTTGAGTTTTAATGAGTTACCATTACATAATCTAATACCAAACCATATGGTGATTTTACTTCATTTTAATTAGTGATGTTAATAACATTAGTTATCCCATAACCGTTCAAATTTAAGCACATTATTGTCTTATATGTTAGTAACTCATTATTGAACTTACTAACTTGCAATCAGTGCTGTTCCACCACATATTTAGATCTTTTTTTACTTACTAGTAGTTATTAAAATCAATTATCTCTAATCGTAATCTTGAATATCTTTGATAATAGCGGGCTTTGAATATTTTGATTTATAATGTGATAAGCGGAATATGATACATTTGAAATCAATATGACAGTTTCTTGTTCCCACAGGGTAGGTGTGCACATGTCAGGATGGGGTACCCAACACCACACGTAGCTCCCCAATGCCTGACTGACTAGTTAGTGACCCCCAAATGAAATGATTCACATATCATCTACACTAAAGATGGATGCCACCTATGAAAGCAGATCCAGACATTCTGATGACAGTTCCATGTTCCCACAGTGTAGGTGTGTACATGTGAGGATTGGGAACCCAACGCCACGCGTAGTTCCCCAATGCCTGACTGACTTATGAGTGACCCCCAATGCAATTATTCACATATCTTCACTGAAGATGGATGCAACCTATGTAAGTTCTAAAGCAGATACAGACATTCTGATGACAGTTCCGTATACACAAAGGGTAGGTGTGTACATGTGAGGATGGGGAACCCAACGCCACGTGTAGTTCCAAAACGCCTAGCCAACTTCTGAGGAACCTCAAATGAAATTATTCACATATCAACTTCACTGAAGATGGATGCCACCTATGTAAGTTCTAAAGCGGATCCAGACATTCTGATGACAGTTACCTGTTCCTACAGGGTAGGTATGTACATGTGGGGATGGGGAACCCAACGCCACGCGTAGTTCCCAAATGCCTAGCCAACTTGTGAGGAACCTCAAATGAAATTATTCACACATCAACTTCACTGAAGATGGATGCCACCCTTTGTTAAGTTCTAAAGCAGATCCAGACATTCTGATGACAATTCCCTGTTCCCACAGGGAAGGTGTGTACATGTGAGGATGGGAAACCCAATGCCACACGTAGTTCCCCAATGCCTTACCAACTTGTGTGTGACCCCCAAATGAAATTATTCCCATCTCATCTTCACAGAAGATGGATGCCACCTCTGTAAGTTTTATAGCAGATACACACATTCTGATGACAGTTCCCTGTTCCCACAGGGTAGGTGTTTACATGGGAGGATGGGAAACACTATGCCATGGCTAGTTCCTGGATGCTGACTCTTTCCTGGGACCATCTTTTCAATGGCCTACTTGACAACGCTTTCAAGTATAACCAAGTAATCTGAATGGTGCTGCCAGACCGATGTATTATAATTTGGAATATGCAAAACAATAATACATTTCAGTGCATGTTTATGCTTTTAAAAATCTGGATTCGTGTTGGTGTGGAGCATGTGTTAGTTGAAAGGTTTAGTGTGCAGGTATTAATAGATGAAATCTGAGGAGTTACTAAGACCAGTTGCTAAAGTGTTGTCATTAATGTTACAATTAGAACAGAATGTATGGATCTGCTACAGAGGTGGCATCCATCTTCAGTGAAGATGATATGTGAATAATTTCATTTGGGGGTCACTCACAGTGTGGCCGAGCATTTGGGAACTACGCGTGGCGTTGGGTTCCCCATCCTCACATGTACTCACCTGCCCTGTGGGAATAGGGAGCTGTCATCAGAATGTCTTGATCCACTTTAGAACTTACAGAGGTGGCCTCCATCTTCAGTGAAGTTGATATGTTAATAATTTCATTCGGGATTCACTCACAAGTTGGCCAGGCATTGGGGGGGAACTACGCGTGGTGTTGGGTTCCCCAGCCTCACATGTTCACACCTATCCTGTGGGAACAGGAAATTGTCATCAGAATGTCTGGATCTGCTTTAGAACTTACGGAGGTGGCATTCATCTTCAGTTAAGATAATATGTGAATAATTTCATTTCGGGGTCACTCACAAGTTGGCCGGGCATTGGGAAACTACGCGTGGCGTTGGGTTCCCCATCACCACATGTACTCACCTCCCCTGTGGGAACATGGAACTGTCATCAGATTGTCTGGATCTGCTTTAGAACTTACGGAGGTGGCATTCATCTTCAGTTAAGATAATATGTGAATAATTTCATTTGGAGGTTCCTCACAAGTTGGCCAGGCATTGGGGAACTACGCGTGGCGTTGGGTTCCCCATCACCACATGTACTCACCTCCCCTGTGGGAACATGGAACTGTCATCAGATTGTCTGGATCTGCTTTAGAACTTACGGAGGTGGCATTCATCTTCAGTTAAAATAATATGTGCTTAATTTCATGTGGGGTTCACTCACAAGTTGGCCAGGCATTGGGGAACTACGCGTAGCGTTGGGTTCCCCATTCTCACATGTACACACCTACCCTATGGGAACAGGAAATTGTCATCAGAATGTCTGGATCTGCTTTAGAACTTACGGAGGTGGCATTCATCTTCAGTTAAGATGATATGTGAATTATTTCATTTGGGGTTCACTCACAAGTTGGCCAGGCATTGGGGAACTACGCGTGGTGTTGGGTTCCCCATTCTCACATGTACTCACCACCCATGTGGGAACATGGAACTGTCATCAGATTGTCTGGATCTGCTTTAGAACTTACAGAGGTGGCATCCATCTTCAGTTAAGATGATATGTGAATTATTTCATTTGGGGGTCACTCACAAGTTGGCCAGGCATTGGGGAACTTCGCATGGCGTTGGGTTCCCCATCCTCACATGTACTCACCTCCCCTGTGGGAACATGGAACTGTCATCAGAATGTCTGGATCCACTTTAGAACTTACAGAGGTGGCATCCATCTTCAGTTAAGATGAATGTGAATTATTTCATTTGGAGGTCACTCACAAGTTGGCCAGGCATTGGGGAACTACGCGTGGCGTTGGGTTAACCATCACCACATGTACTCACCTCCCCTGTGGGAACATGGAACTGTCATCAGATTGTCTGGATCCACTTTAGAACTTACGGAAGTGGCATTCATCTTCAGTGAAGATAATATGTGAGTAATTTCATTTGGGGGTCACTCACTAGTTGGCCAGGCATTGGGGAACTACGCGTGGCGTTGGGTTCCCCATCCTCACATGTACACACCTCCCCTGTGGAAACAGGAAATTGTCATCATAATGTCTGGATCTGCTTTAGAACTTACGGAGGTGGCATTCATATTCAGTTAAGATAATATGTGAATAAATTCATTTAGGGGTCACTCACAAGTTGGCCAGGCATAGGGGAACTACGCGTGGCGTTGGGTTCTCCATCGTCACATGTACTCACCACCCCTGTGGGAACATGGAACTGTCATCAGAATGTCTGGATCCGCTTTAGAACTTACAGAGGTGGCATCCATCTTCAGTTAAGATGATATGTGAATTATTTCATTTGGGGGTCACTCACAAGTTGGCCAGGCATTGGGGAACTTCGCATGGCGTTGGGTTCCCCATCACCACATGTACTCACCTCCCCCGTGGGAACATGGAACTGTCATCAGATTGTCTTGATCTGCTTTAGAACTTACGGAGGTGGCATTCATCTTCAGTGAAGATAATATGTGAGTAATTTCATTTGGGGGTCACTCACAAGTTGGCCAGGCATAGGGGAACTACGCGTGGCGTTGGGTTCCCCATCCTCATATGTACACACCTACTCTGTGGGAACAGGGAATTATCATCAGAATGTCTGGATCTGCTTTTGAACTTACAGAGGGGGCATCCATCCCCAGTGTAGAATAATGTATTGCTTTTATATGTTTGAACTGATCTGCACACATGCAGGCTACCAATATATGTACATGACAGAACAAAGGATTGTGTCATTACAACTATAGCACTGCATGAATTCAGTTCAATGCACTATTTCATAAGATGAATGGTGGTTCAGAGCATGGTGCAACTCAGTCCCTCAATGTTGTAAACCAGTGGTGCATGCACTTTTCATATACATGTAAGCTGGGTACATGTTACCCAATCATGAAATTGATTTGGTTGACAACCTGAGCTATGAATAACTGATCAATTGGTTTTGACCCCGTCGCATACATTGGTCCAACACTAAGGATGTTTGCTACATTTTTAAAGCATCTAGGAACTGTAAGCATAGCGTATGAGTTGCATGTTGTGTCATATTTGATGTTTGATTGCATTCGTGTATAGTCGTGGGCGTTTTATATTATATTCTCTGAGTTTGATGAGAGCTGAGACTTAGATGCGTTGCGTACCCACCATGTCCTAAGCATCGCCGTTAGAATGGTCATATCGACAACCGTGGACCAACCTCATACAGTCATCAAACGCACGCATCCGCCGCCCGCCGCTATTGGAATGTTAACTAGTTTAATCATTGTAAAATGTGCGGCTGAGGAATGTGCGGCTAACTTCAACGGGGTGTTTTAAGGCTTCACCTGGCTGGATTTCTAGATTCATGCGGCGACACAAGTTTGTCACGAGGGTAAAAGACAACAGCTGGCCAAAGTCTCCCGAAAAATGTGAGTGAAAGAATTGTAGACTATGTAACAACGTGCAGCAAGCGCATAAGAAGGAATCAGCCAACATGGACGAAACAGCAATTTGCATGGGCTGATATGCCAGGTAATTCCACTATTGAAGTACGAGGGGCCCACACTGTACAAATAGCAACAACAGGACATGACAATCAAAGAATATAACAAGGTGTTTGGATCTGTGTTTGGTGTCAGTAGTTGCTGAATCCTGGCTTGATTAGGACTTCGGTCTTTCTTCCTGCTCTGATTCAGTTTCCTCTGAACAACCCAATAGGGCTGAGATTGCGGAGTCAAGCTTTTTGATGACCTCACAGTCGTGTCGAGGATGACGCTGTTTTGAGTACTCCAACTTCTCTTGCTGCTCACCATACTTGCATCTACACTTCGCAATCAATAAAATATCTCCCTCCGTCCTTCCGAATGCTCTTCCTGCGCTTTTCTGAAGTGCAAACCTCTTCCATATCAACAGCGCTGCCAACACTCTCTTCTTATGTGCCTGAGTCTTTGTAGCTATTGCTAGGGCTTTGAGGCCCTCTAACTTGTTCTGGAATACATCTGGGCCGTAATGATATACCTTGATCTTGCTATGAATATCGTCTGTAGATCCCGCCACCTGGCAGACTCCCTCCACTGGTTGTAAATTACTCATAACTGTCTGGCTAAACGATTTTGTATTTGCCACTCATACCTGTGCAATGGCAGATGTGGGGCAACCAGCTCTGATGGCTGTGGGTGTGGTATATTACCAGTCATCATGAAGGTATTCCCGTTATATGTGCAGTTCATGCAAAAATACCTGCCTTTACAGCTGGCCCCACTATTTATATTGTGTCAAATGTAGTACAAAAACACCAAACATAATGTCTATAAAGTATATAGACATGCAAGTATAAGCCATAACGCTCTAGGGGTCGGTGAGGGCGGTTAGAGCGCCGGAGAGGAGGGTGGACAGCATCCAGACCCTCTATTAGAGGAGCAGCTTCTACTATACAGGTTCAAGACCCTGGTCAATATCTGGGATTAGAAGAGCTGGTGCCAGTGGTACATTTGCTTGTCTGTCTTCCGCTGTTACAATAGCTGGCAAAGAGTCCAACTCTGTCTGCTGAAAATATTTCGGCTCCCTTTCTCCCCCTTGAATCCGCGCTTTGACATGGTCAACATGGTAGCGGTTTTCCTTGCCATCATTCAACCTGATGATGAGGGACGCTGGACCCATGCAGTACTGCTGTGACTTTTTCTGGTATCCAATTAGGAGTTCCTATGTGATGAAGGGCATACACTTCATCACCCACCAATGAGCGCTGTCTTGTGTGCACGTCATGATTCTCCTTCTGTCATTCTTGATTTTGCGCCACATCAGTGTTGTTGCACCAATGGTAAAATAAAATCAAGATGAGATCGTGGTTTTTGTCCCAACAGCAACTCAGCAGGAGACTTCCCTGTGGTCGAATGAGGGGTTATTCGGTACTGGAAAAGGAAATGAGATAAACATGTGTCAATATTCCCTGCAGTCTTCCGTAACGCATTTTTCACCGTCTACACGGCTCGTTCGGCTAATCCATTAGTGGCTGGGTGGTAAGGTGCACTTGTTATGTGCCTAAAAACATTACGCTGAACAAAGTTCTGGAACTCAGCACTGGTAAAAGCTGTGCCATTGTCGGATACCAACACCTCTGGGAGTCCATGTACTGCAAAAACTTGCCTCAGCACTCGCATGGCCTGACTGCCTCGATTCCATACTGAGACGTGTCACATGAAAGGGCAATCTCCTTTGAAGGATAGAAGTGAACCAGCAAAACATCCGAGGTGAGCTGGGTCTTTGCATTCAGGAATGCTGTAGCCTGATCTTTACCCCAACACCATGCATGGTTGACGTTTAGTGAGCAGCTTGTAAAGTGGTGCTAGCGTGTCTGCAATGCAGGATAAAAATTTTGCATAATAGTTTACCAAACCCAAAAATGATTTTAGTTGTGAGATGTCTTGGGGTGCAGGTGCATCCACTATAGCCCTGTGCTTTTCATTAGTAGGACGGATCCCATCTCCCGAAATGTGGTAGCCAAGGTGTTCCACACTAGGCAACATGAATTTGCACTTTTTCCTCTTCAATTTGATGCCACTCTCTCCTAATTTTGTCATCACCTTTTCCAATGTTTCCAAGTGCTCTGTTTCAGTAGAGTCTGCAATCAAAATATCGTCAATGTACACATGTACGTGTGGAATACCCTGCAATATTCCCTCCATGGTTCGTTGAAAGATAGCAGGAGCTGATGCAACTCCAAATGTCATACGGTTTTACCGGAACAGGCCCTTATGAGTGGTAATAGTTACATATGTTTTCGACGTTTCGTCCAGTGGCAATTGCAGGTAGGCATGTGACAGGTCCAGTTTTGAGAAAACGTTTCCTCCTGTGAGGGATGCCAACAGATCAGTCATCAATTCTGGGAAGGGGGTATGATTCAGTATTAGCCACTCTATTCACAGTTACTTTATAATCACCACACAACCGCAGATTTTAACACTGGTACTATTGGCGCTGCCCAATCAGAAAATTTTACCGCTTCAATAATACCATCCTTCTGCAGTCTTTCCAATTCTTCTTCGATCCTTCCTTTTAAAGCAAATGGAACTGGTCGAGGTCTGAAAAATCGTAGTATTGCCGACTGTTCAACGTGGATTTTTACTTCAACCCCTTTTACTCGACCCATGCAGCTCTTCTTTGAAGAGATCTGCATGCCGATTAAGCAATGTCTCCACATGCCAGTGAGCCAGCTCATTCCTTTTAACATTCAATGGAATGCAGCTATGAGTGGGAACCCATGCTCCGATTGCCAGTGTGTGTGTGTGTGTGTGTGTGTGTGTGTGTGTGTGTGTGTGTGTGTGTGTGTGTGTGTGTGTGTGTTGTGTGTGTGTGTGTGTGTGTGTGTGTGTGTGTTTGCGCAGGGGCGGATCCAGGGGGGGGGGGGGGGGGGGGGGGGGTTGGGGGACAACCTGCTATGAATAATATTAACAAATGCAAAGTTCACTCGCACAGTTTTCATCAAACTCTGGGCCGTTTATTGGTCTTTAAATTTGTAACACTATTATGTACATGTAACTATTAAAAATTCGGCTAACTAAAAATGGCTGAAACACGCAAGGATAGCTGTGCGAGGAACAAGCGGCAAGGCAGCATCACGACTTTTTTGAAGAGGTTTGCCTAGTTGATACTTTATGTATTCATGAACTGAAGTGTATTTAGATACACATATGTATTTAGTCATCTTATGGACCACTTGACCACTGATACAATTATGCTTACAGTATATGCATTTGTGGCAACAGGTTAACTGTCCCAGGGTCAGCTGTGGGTGCTTTGGCTTCCACATTGTCCATTGAGCTTTTCTTTACGTACATGTCATTTTAGATCGCTAAAACATCCTGATGATTTTCATGCGAACCTGTAAAGAAGCAAAAGATACCTCACCTGTCTCCATCGAGCAGCAATGGTAGCGCATGTTGTTCCAGCAATAGTAGCAGTGTTTTCATGAGTGGCATCAGTGACAGTGGCAACAGTAGTGGTGTTTTCAGCAGTGGCATCAGTGACAGTGGCAATAGTAGCAGTGTTTTCAGCAGTGGCATCAGTGACAGTGGCAACGTACAGTAGCGGTGTTTTCAGCAGTGGCATCAGTGACAGTGGCAATAGTAGCAGTGTTTTCAGCAGTGGCATCAGTGACAGTGGCAATAGTAGCAGTGTTTTCAGCAGTGGCATCAGTGACAGTGGCAACGTACAGTAGCGGTGTTTTCAGCAGTGGCATCAGTGACAGTGGCAATAGTAGCAGTGTTTTCAGCAGTGGCATCAGTGACAGTGGCAATAGTAGCAGTGTTTTCAGCAGTGGCATCAGTGACAGTGGCAATAGTAGCAGTGTTTTCAGCAGTGGCATCAGCCAATAGTAGCAGTGTTTTCAGCAGTGGCATCAGTGACAGTGGCAACAGTAGCGGTGTTTTCAGCAGTGGCATCAGTGACAGTGGCAATAGTAGCAGTGTTTCATCAGTGACAGTGGCAATAGTAGCAGAGTTTTCAGTAGCAGCCGTGTTTTCAGTAGTAGTGGCAATAGTAGCAGAGTTTTCAGTAGCAGCCGTGTTTTCAGTAGTAGTGGCAATAGTAACAGTGGCAATAGCAGTGGTTTCAGTGGGGGGTTCAGCAGTGGCAGTGTAAATAGTAGAAGTCAGAGTAGTGTTATTTTAAGTGCTTTTGAGTCTTGCAGTACAGTGAATGCAGATGGAATTTATACACAAGGTGAGAGTGTTGACCTGGGATCCCTTTTACAAGCAGCACATGGCTTATGGGATGCACTTAGGTGCTTGTCGATTAACTTAAGTGATGCTCAGAGAATGCAGTATCTTACATGCCACTCAAAACCAATGACTTCAGATGATCTGCATTCTCATTCTGTCACAAAAAGTGGAAAATCATGGAAAGTTAAATTTCAGCTTATATGGTTAAATGAATTTCCTTGGTTGTCTTACAGTGGTCTGCTGAGAGGAGGAATCTGTCGCTGCTGTATACTTTTTACAGAAGGACCAAAAAGAGGAGGATCTCGTGGATCATTACCAGGCGTATTTGTTTTATCCCCTTACCAATATCCTTACAACAAAGCACTTGGTAAAGAGGGCATCCTTTCTTCTCATGCAAAAAATGCAGTTCATGTGCAGGCTGAGGAACGGGCAGATCTTTTTCGCCAAAACTATCGGAACCCTGAAGCACGCGTTGATACCCATCTTCTAAAGCAACAAGATAAGCAGGTCAATGAAAATAAGGAGATTCTTTGTCATATTGTAATGGCTGTTGAGTTTTTGGCAAAACAAGGTTTGTCGGGATGATAGAGTAGATTTTGGAGTTGTTGATGACAACAAAGGAAACTTCATTGCCACTCTTCAGCTCATGGCAAAGGATAGCAGTATTTTACAGAAACACCTACTAAACGCTAGTAAAAATGCTAAGTACACCTGCAAAGGTGTTCAGAATGAGATCATCCATATCTATGCCAGTAAAATTAGAAGCAATCTGACACATCAACTTAAAGAGCAATGCTTGCCCTTCACAATAATTGCTGATGAGTGCACTGATTCTTACTCAAATCAAGAGATATTGTCAGTGTGCTTAAGATTTGTAGATCTATCGAGTTTGAAAGATCCTCACATCAAGGAGTGCTTCATTGGTTTCATTCATCTGGATAGGACAAATGCTGCCACAATATCAAACAAGATCCTGGAGTGCATTAGTGAAGCGCCTGTATCCTTGGACCCATCACTAATAAGAGGTCAGGCTTACGATGGAGCAGCTGTTATGTCCTCTGACAAAGCGGGTGTACAGGCTAAAATTAAAGAAATCTCTCCATTAGCAGTCTACACTCATTGTTATGCACACTGCCTGAATCTATCTATTGCATCAACATGCAACCTTCAAGAAGTAAGAAATCTTGTTGGAATAATTAATGAGGCATACCTTTTTATGCACAACAGTCCAAAACGTCAGCAAATGTTCCAGTTGACTATGTCGTATCACTTACCTGATTCATCTCATAGTAAGCTTCCAGGGCTATGCAAGACAAGATGGGTTGAAAGGCATACATGTTTTGAAGTGTTTTTTGAAATGTATGTTTTTCTTGTGACGTTTCTGGATGCTATTGTATCTCCTCATGAGTACCCAGGACTAGTATCATCCTCTGGTAGTTGGGATTGGGATCGAGACACAATAGTGAAGGCTCAAGGAATGAAAAGTGCACTCTCATCATTTCAAACAATTGCAGTTTTTATCATCACTAAGAACATTCTTGACATGGTAAAATCACTGGCTATTAAACTGCAGCAAAAAGATCAAGATGTACTTGAAGCTTACAAGATGATAGATGAGGTGGTTGAAGGCATACGGTACACAGGAACAAGCATTAATGAAAACTTTCATTTCTGGTATGCTGACATAAAAAACTTGGCCGACAGTGTTGGAACAGTTGAGGCTGTTCCTAGGAAGACTGCCATCATGAAAAATACTGAGGAGTAATATTCCTAGTGACAGTGCAGATGAGCATTACAAGAGAACCATTGCTATCCCATTTCTTGACAACCTCTCGGCTCAGATGGATCAAAGATTTAACAAAGAAGATCGCCATGCCTGTGGTATTCTTTCTCTTGTGCCATCTATGTTTCTAGACTTTGATGTTAATCCAGATGATTACATCAAAGATATGCTTAAATGGGAGAAAGACCTTCAATATCCTAAATCCCTAGGAAGTGAAGTAAGGAGGTGGAAGGGACTATGGATGAATGTAAAGGTAGGTAGAAATAAAAGTGAAATTCCTAAAACGCTTCTTGAAGCTTTGGCTGCATGTGACAAAGATTCATTCCCAAACATCCATTTCCTGCTTGTTACTGGCTGCACATTGCCTCTTTCTCCTTAATGAGAAGGAAAAAACATATTCGAGATCAGTTATGACAGAAGAACGTTTTTCTGATCTGGCTATGATTTCAATGCATTATAAAAAAAGAGTACCTGTGGATGAAATTTGCAAGGCATATGTGCAGGCGAATCCAAGAAAACTGTTTCAAGCATCCTTGTTTGATGATTGTGTATAATTATACTGTAATAATGCATTAAAGTTGTCAATAAAATATTGCAGCTGTGCGGGAAAACAAACGGCAACGACTTATTATTGAAGCTGAGGTTTGCCTAATTCATTATTTACATGTTATTACTGAAGCGTTGCCCACCACAGGGTTTTTGACGATTGTAGTACATAGATCCATAGATTGTTATAGATCCCGTAATTGTAACAAATTTGTGTTTTTCCAAACAGTTTTGTATAGCGTTCTGAGCGTGATATAGCAAAAAAAATTCCTGGGGCGGAGCCCCAGACCCCGCTCGGGGAGCTTACAGCGCTCCCCCAGACCCCCTAGCTGGGGGTGGGGCTGACCCTCCCCCTTCACAACCCCCCCTTTCCTGAATTCCTGGATCCGCCCCTGTTGCGTGTTTGTGTGTGTGTATATGTGTGCGTGTGTGTGCGCGCGTGTGCATATGTGTGCGCGCATGTGAAGTAAGGCAGTGACAATGATAAGTACTAAAGAGTATTGCAGCCAGCATCCCATGCATTGCTCAAGATTAGTACACACATTATAGATGATCTTAAAAAGTGCGACTGTTGCATAGCGGCTGGGGCGGAGCCCCAGACCCCTTTGGGTGAGCTTTGCATGCCCCCTTGCTGGGATGATCGAGGCCCGGCATATCCTTTGCGGCTGCCTACCAACCCTCGCTGCAAAATCCTACATCCGCCCCTTTACGCCCCTTTATTTGTAAAGGGGGGGGGGGGGGGGGGGGGCGGCGCGCCACTATCACCATTGCATAATGTCCCCGGGCGCTCAACAACCACACTACGCCACTGCACAAACTATCTAATTCCTTGTTGGCAATCAGGGCAAAGATTATTGGAGCGGGTAAGGCCAAGTGACGATGCTCAACTATTAGTGCCATGTTAAAAAGAACCTTTAAGAGATGATCATCCAGCCTGGAGGAAAGGCTCTTTTGGGTGACAGGAGTCAATAGAAGTGCCTCTGAGTTGATTGCCTCTGATGGTGGCACAGATGAATTAAACAACTGAATTGCTGAGGCAAGGTAGTCTGTAGTAATAACCGGGTCTGTAGTAATAACACACATATAGTTACGAAGACGGCACCATTGCACTATGCATATATGTACTCATCGTGCACCGTAGGTTCTAAGTCCCCTGTCTCTCCAGGAAAAGGCTGTTAGCTACATCCTGCATTGTGGAGTCACATGCCTTTTGATGATCAGGTGTGAGATATTTCACTGAAAAAAAGTCCACATTTCAAATACACATCTGAAACCATATGACCGCATATAAATATTGAATTATTGAAAGACACACAATGAGAGTTTAGTTTGCATTTAAATTCACCAACATTTTCTTTCCTCTGCACCTAACAACTTTGTCACTTGTTATTGGAAATGGCTTGAGACATTGGACCTCATAACATTGCAAAAGGTGAGTTCGCATCTGTTCTTCTTCAAAGCTCAGCAGACATAAATCATCACCATTAGCAGCATGAAAGGCATAAGCAATGGCATAGATTCCACAAATCATAGATCCTTACTTCTGCTGTTGCACTGGCAAGCAATGTATTGTTACCACATTATCCTCTGAAGTGTTCTGAAATAAGACTCTTATTGATTCTTCCAAGGTTTGTGTTAGTTTGTCACTGGCCAGGCTGTCACATAAATACAGCTTTCCTTCTGCGTACACTACTGTAACCCAGTGGTAGTGTCCATTGTAAAGAATCTGAATAGCTTTAGGGACAAAAATATAGGCACCCGTATCATAGGTGCGTGCAAGTATTTCAAACTTACCATTTCCATTCCCATTCACAGGAACAAATTGTTTATTTTGGCAGAGAAGTGTTGACTGACATCCCTGCAGTTGAGGAAACTGTTGCTGTATCACATTTTGAGCTGCAAACATATGTGTATCTTCTAGCATCTTCCCGTTTTGCAGGTGTTCTATATCACTTGGTCTTAATCCCAAAGTTGATACACATCTGGGTATGGTCACTGCCTGCAACAGTTATCAAAACTTAACACTACAATTCATATAGTAAAAAAGCACCTCATATATTTACCTCAATTAATCCTTTTGGACCATGGAGTCCTAAATTCGAGTATGTAAACATGTTAAAATCATAATTGACTTGGCACTTACTCTTGGTTCTCATTTTCACCACTTCATTATAAACTCCTATGCATGACCTGCAATACCAGTACCGAACTTTGGGTTTGGATTTTAGTGCCACACAGCAAAGATGATACCAGCATAGACAGAGCTCACAAAGTACTGATGGAGACTCATCAGCATCATGATTGCAACATTTGCAGGTGAAAAAGCAATTTTCTATTTTTAGTTTTACAGCTCCAGTCACTGTTTGCCAAGCATCCTTGCTAAAGTACTTCCAAATGAGGTGTATATCAATATTTTTGTCCAAAACGGCATCAGTTATTTTCTCAGGGCTTATCTGAACTTCATTTTGTTCAATCATTTGTTTCACATCAAGGACTGCTAATGCAATTTTCTTTTCTACAAACCACTGTAGCATAACTAGACAGATACATTCAATTAGTCATACTAGTGTTGGTCACACAACCACAACAGGTAAACTAAACCTACTGTTTTCCTTTATAGACGTATGAAGCTTTGCAAATGGTTTTGGCTTGGTGCTCTTTGAATTCTTAGATGGCAAGCCAACCACCGTGACTTCATGCCCCTTAGGTCGACCTCTCTTTTGAAGAATTGGTGGAATCTTTATGCCTACCCGGGTGAAAAAATACACGTTGTAACGCGTTATAACGCGTGAAAATGGGACATAAATAACGCCAAAACACGCGATTTTCAAGATGATTATCTCCTTGATTGTGCAATACAATAGAGTAGAATTTTGCCTATACACAAAGCGGTCCAGTGTGTATAAAGTTCCAAAGACTGGTTGGTTTGGCATGCATCGTTCCGAAGATATTCACATTCAAGTACGAACTTGATTTCGCGGGAAAGTATACAAAAGCCCGCGAAATTAAGCTAGTACATTGAATGTGAATATCATCGGAGCGATGCATGCCAAACCAACCAGTCTTTGGAACTTTATACACACTGGACCGCTTTGTGCATAGGCAAAATTCTACTCTATTGTATTGCACAATCAAGGAGATAATCATCTTGAAAATCGCGTGTTTTGGCGTTATTTATGTCCCATTTTCACGCGTTATAACGCGTTACAACGTGTATTTTTTCACCCGGGTACACAATTAATTTCACACCATACATTGCATTGGTTTCCCCAATTTAACTTACTCTGCAAGCAAATTTCATTTTCTTCAACACTCTTTTTTTCAGTTTGCCAAGTTTGATGTTCTTCTTCAATGTCAATTTTTACTTGAGCATCTGGAACACACATGACAGAATGCATAAAACATACATGTGACATAAAATGATATTAGCATGCGTACCAGGTGTATCATCCTTTTCTTCAGCTGGAATCTCGTTAACAATTTCGCCTTTTATAAATTGAATTGTATTATAATGCCTTCATAGTACACACACATATAATCTTACTTGCAGTTTGCCACTGCACAATTTCATCTTCAGTGTCACTGATTTCATCAGCAATAGCACACCCTCAAACAATGCTAAAAATAACCTTATACATACCTTGACTAGTCTCATGGTTGTCTGTTACATTGTGAACTCGTACATTAATGGTAATTTGATCTGCATGTATCAAACATTGTACAGAGCTTTAAAAGACCTAATTCCACTTTATCAAAAGCACACAATGACATAAAAGAATTTACACAAGGCACATAAACACACCTTTTCCTGGCAATTGATCTTCATCTCCTATATTATCATGTTGCTCAATTCTCAATCATACAATGCATGCATACATCATACCATAAACAAGTGTGACACTCAACTGCTGTTCCCATGCGTTAATCAGCCGTTTCAACAACTCACATCAACCAAAAAGTCTGAATATGAGCTTTCGGAGGCCAGCGAAGCTAACTTTGTTGTAATAGTGGAGACTTTGTGAAATTTTTCAAACTGCAATATGGACAGAAGATTTAAATCAAGTGCATGCATGAAATATAATGTAATGTACCTGAGACAAAACTTTTTTGCGTTTTTCTGGAAGTGGAACAACACTAACTTGTGCAGAATTTGAATGTGATGCACCCTTCGTCAAAACCACACGCTGATTGGACTCATATTACTGCATACTCCAACGTTGATCACAAATACATTCATCAAAAAAATCTAGTCCTAGGGTCTCTCTCACAAAGAAAATGTGGCAACATGGCAATTTCATAGATACCCATAAGCGGCAGCAACATTGATTGATTGTAACATTTTTGAAAATATGGGTGGGCGTGACCCCCATTCTGACTTCATACACTTCGGAGTTACAGCTATGCATTACTATTACAACTTGCTTCCTGAGGTGAAGCTGTTTTTTTTTTTCAACAAACTTGTAAGCATATTGAGTTAGGTATCGCATATACTTGGTTGAATATACATCAGCAGCTGAGTGAAATGTTGTAGGAACCTTTTGTGAACAGAGTGCAGCTTTGTGATCTCTTTCACATCTCAAGACTCTCAAAATCAAAAAGAACTTGTCCACAAATTCTTCAAGTGAGGAATATCGTGAGATTACAGACTTAAGTTTGGCATTAATACTTTCTAGTCTATTGTTTGTAGTGTTAAAAAAATTTCCAGTGGTGTATTTTAAACCCATTGACCACTGATCTCTAATTGAATGCCACTGCTCATTGAAATAATTCAGCACAGCAATAGGAGCATTCACTTGAAAGTTATGGTATAGGTCCATGTATTCATCCTCATCATGTGCATATGCCATCTGCTGCATTATCTCTAGACAGAGATTTCATTGTCCACTGGTTATCCCCATTTTTTCTAGGGTCACTTCACAGCGAAATGAGTGCAATGTATGAAATAGACAAATCACAGGTCTAGCTGATGGAATCTGTGCAGAGAATACTGATCTTTCAGTTACATCTTTGTCAGTCATGATTACGCGAACATGTTCCCATGAGGAATTGTGCTTTTTGAACAGATCAACCATTTTGGAAAATGTACTGTCTGTTTCTTGTAACACCATAAATGCTGCTACAATTTCACTCTGTCCATTGCCATCTTCAACCAACATTATATAAAGAGGAAAACGAAGCTCAATAAGTTTGTATGTCGCATCAACACAAACTAGCTCAGGATAGGAAGAAAAACATAGCCTCATTTCATGATCTTGGAAATTAATTCCTTGCAAAACATTGTCATTGTCAACTATGACATCTACACATGCACCTGCAAGTAAAAACATGCTACTATAGTATAAAATTCACAGAGCAAATAAGACAATATTATATTGTACAACTGTATATGTATAAATAAATGTGTAAGTATTTTATGTATTTTACAAAGGCCATTAACATACCATCTAAGCAAAACATTATTAACGTACCATATCTCTCAGTTAGCTTACGCACTGTTTCAGTTAAGTCATTCCTAGTATTTTTATGATCTTGCTTTGTTGATATGTTTGAAATATCTTTCAGAGTAACAATTTTTCCTGACATCTGCTCTAACTTATCTTTAACCATCTTTTTGTTTGCCTTCAAACTTAATAGCCTCTCAACTTCCATTGTTTCCTCCTTGGACAATTGTCGTTGGTGTGGCAACATGTCAAACAAGCCCTGTATGTTGACGGTAGTAAAGAACAAGTTATAAATATTACTTATCCAATAACTTTTTTTCTCTCATGGTTGTGATGAGCAATGAAATTCTTCACCTCTAACGAATTTCCATCCTCGGAGGCACGAAGAGAAAGTTCCATGGGACAATTTTGCCAAAACGTTCTATAGGACTTACCATCAACACGATGAATAAGATCATTAATAAAACCTACGAAGTCGCACGCTTTCCATTGCCGCGAGGTTTGAACTTTTTGCTTCCATGTATACAAGCGTATGTAATTTCGTAGTACTTGATCTGACTGCAAAGATACCTCGTCACGGGCTTTTTGGCTGCTGTAACTGTTCGTGAATCTCGTATCCAAAGTTCTACGAACTCTAGTTCCTCGTAGCGATGTACTTTGGCCTGTAATTCATCAAATGATTTGAACTTGTCACGAACTGAAAACTTTGCTTCCATTCCGTCCACATCCACACGTGTGTCTTGTATCACGTGACCACGAATTATAAATGTTTATGCATATGGTGTGTACGCTGCTTATGTGTAATTGTGTACCTCAGTTGTTGAGTTTATATTAAATCGGTACTGGAAGATTAGCATTGCCAAGTCAAGTAGTACCGGCTCTCTAAAGTAATAGACTAGAGTGCCCGTACCGGCTCGCTTAAGTAATTGATTAGAGTGCCGGTACCGGCTCTCTAAAGTAACTGACTAGAGTGCCGGTACCGGCTCTCTGAAGTAATCGACTAGAGTGCCGGTACCGGCTCTCTAAAGTAATCGACTAGAGTGCCGGTACCGGCTCTTTAAAGTAATTGACTAGAGTGCCGGTACCGGCTCTCTAAAGTAATTGACTAGAGTGCCGGTGTCACAGGAGTACGCGTCCCACCGGATTACGCGTCCGGCCGGACTCGTGGTCCTAGGATACAAGGTCCGCCATTAGGATTACGCGTCCGGCCGGACTCGTGGTCCTAGGATACGAGGTCCCCCGTTAGGACATTGCCCATCGTCGACTCGAGGTAGTTAATATAAGCCATATAAAGTTTATAAAGCAAACTTTAGACTTCGATAAGGCCCGAGAGAATGCTTTATCAAGAGGTGATGAGACCGCCTCACCGACCTTCAGAAGATTGCGACGTTGTGTTTTACCGGATGTCGAAGACCAAAATGCTACACTGAAAGTACGTAGTGTTGTATCACATGATATCTTTCAACCTGCTTCAATGAAAACATGACTGCCACTCCGATATCTAGCTGATTGACTTGGCCACACACCCCCACCCCCCCACCCCCCCACCCCCCCAAAAAAAATATTTCACTTTTCAAGGATAGCCAGTGACCCAATCAACACTCAATTAGTGGGTGTGCGGATGGAAATTTCGTGAAGTACAGGGGTCTATGGCTCACATGCGCCGTTTCCAATCCTCTACTATACTTAATATCAGTCTATGGTTTTACAGAGGGTAGCATAGAGCCTATCATGCAGTGCATGTCAACCACGATGATGATAATACATGTATAAGTCTTTTTATAAGTTGGCTTTGTTTTGAATGCCAAAATTGATACACGGTTTTCAAAAGGAGGAGGGAAATAGGTGATTCCTGGGATAATCCTACGACTTAAGTAAAAACCAATATAGCCGACTAAGTCTTGCATGGTGCGGATTGATGCATTCATGTACCAGGGGCCGATGCAGGATTTTGGGGCGGGGGAGGGTAAATGGATTAAGTGTACGTGGGTCAACAAAAGGGGTGGTGCGGGAGGGGGATGTGCCCCCTCCCGCACTGGGTGACACTGACTCTCTATCCATTACCACGCAAAGATCTAACAATAACATGCACGTAGAACCTACCCGTAACTAGCGCGCTAGCTATTTGTACCAGAGAAGCAAGATCACATTCCACGTCATGCCCCCCCCCCCCCCCCCCCCCCCCCCCTCGCTTCCTACGCCTTGCTCAGAAACCGATAAACGAGTGCTTACGTCACGTGAATCAGTGGCGGACGCAGGATTTAAAGAAAGGGGGGGGGGGGGGGGGGGGGGGGGGTTGTAGTGGAGGGGGGTCACCAAAAGGGGAAGGGTGCGGTAGGGGGATGTGCCCCCTCCCTCGCGAAGCGCGGAAGCTTTTGAAAACGTTAATTCGGTGTGCTAAAATGCATGAAAAAATTACGAGTTTTTTATACTTAAGCCGCATTTTGCGTATTATGTAATAGGAGGAAAGGGGGGGTTGCAACCCCCCCAACCCCCCCCCCCCCCCCCCCCCCTCCGTCCGCCAGTGCGAATAACGAATGGGGATCCGCTGCTGCTTTTATTTACGACGGTAATTCTACACAATGATACATGTAAACATGTATATATACATGTATAAAGCGTGCATACGAAGTCCTAGCTGAATTTTTATAAGATAGGTTTTGCGAGGGGGGGGGAGGGTGGAGTATACCCTACTCATCCCACCCCCACACCACACCCATACCCTAAATCCGCCCCTTTGTACTCAACACGCATAGGGAGACATACGATACGCTGTCCGGGGGGGGGGGGGGGGGGGGGGGGAGGGGGGGGGGGGGGGGACAGCAACTCCTAGGATACACTGTCCGGGGGGGACGGTTACTTCTAAGGGGGGACATGCTATCCTAGGATACGATGTCCAGGGGGACAGTGGCTCCTAGGACTGGCTGTCCGGCGGACGCAGAATTCTAGGACCAGCAGTCCGGCCGGGCGCATTATCCGGGGGACGCGTAATCCTGTGACACCGGTACCGGCTCGGTAGTTATATTAAATAAAGTGCCGGTACCGGTTCTGTAGACAGTTCGTTCTTTTATCCACTCACGAAGTAAAACCATAAGGTTCTACCTGAAGTAGTAATTTAAAATGGGACACAGAGTCCAAAGCCTTATATATTGCAGCATCCCATCGTCATGTTATTATCAAATTAAATCCATAAATGGAGCCCAAAATGATCATGCCACAAGTCTTGGGGAGAATAGGAGAGTGGCATTTGTTGAAGAGTTCTACGGACTTATCCAGGAAGTGCACGAAAAAGAGTTCCTTCAGTTCCTTCAGTTCATCTCAATTGCATTACTCGCAATGGTTCGGTTAGGATCCTGTTGGTCTATACTTGATGGACTTACATTTACTTCCCTTGTCTTACCACTATCCAAGTTATGTACGTTGTGTGCGTACAGCACCATGGAATACCAGGAAAAGTGTAACAGAACAGCGAGCAACCCCTGGGTGAAAATTAACGACGGTAGCTCATACGTCTCCCAAGGTACGTTGTCGGCGCAATATTTATTAAGGTAGGCTTGCTGTCCCGAAGTGACGCTGTAGTTCTTTACGATACACTGCACTGCTCCGTGTCCGTTTGGTAGCTGCTTGATGAAGGAATCGATAACGGTGGCGCCGAGGATGAGGTAAGAGAGGAGTACAATAGCCTTGTCGGCGAAAAACTGTACGACTTTACCGGTTTGATCAATGAATGAGATATCAAAGTCAGACTTCATGTTGTTTAATCCACGCCACAGGTATGTGGACCGAAGTGGCGGACTATTATTATGGCAGATATAATATATAGATGGATTGGAAACGAATCACGTGCGCCATACATTTGTATCGCATGCACATTTACAATGTCTACTAACGCCACGTTCCACATCCTCACCCGCACCTTAGGAGAATAAACTCGTCTTCTTCGGCAGAGTACAGATAGCGCAGCCTACAGTGCGTCAGGTAACGCACGGAGCAGGCGCTCATCGATCTCGACCTTGTCGCC
This sequence comes from Eunapius fragilis, assembly GCA_963681505.1. NCBI lineage: Eukaryota > Metazoa > Porifera > Demospongiae > Spongillida > Spongillidae > Eunapius > Eunapius fragilis. The sequence continues at coordinate 3,411,099 of OY811979.1, read as the reverse complement.
GATCGCACGAAAGGCGGTATCAGGAGAGATTGAGACTTGCACCGTGGAGACGCGCTGCTGCCCGTACGCATCCTACAACGACAAAGCGTGATAGCTAACCTAACCCTCCCCTCTCTCCGCCACGTACCGTCATAACCACAGTAGTGGCCCTCGAGAGCGGACAAGGCGAGTACGTCAATTTAACCCATAGCGCGCACCGCTTAGAAGTTAGCCGTACATTCCACAGCCGCACATTCCACACCAATTAACGGCCGTGCGGCCGATGACGTAATTGATTTTGCCGCTGGCAGGATAACAATTACCTAAGAAACGATATGATTTTCGGTACTTATGGGGCGCATTTGAATGTGCTTCCATTCTGGGCCTCACCCAGAGGTTGCCAGACGTAGCAAAGTCTAGCTCATGTAATTGACTCCTCCCAATTGAGAACCCATGGCAATGTCATCATTACACACATACCTTGAGTAAATTAGATGCTGCTAAATCACCAAGGAAGCATGGAACTAGTGAGGTTGTGCATTCTGGATCTCACCCAGAGGTTGCCTGACTTGGTAAAGTCTATCTCATGTCACTGGCCCCTCCCACCTGAGGACCCATGGCTATGTCACCATTACACACACATACATTGAGTAAAATATATACTGCTAAATCACCAGGGAAACATGGTACTGGTGAGGCTGTGCATTCTGGACCACATCCAGAGGTTGCCTGACATGGGAAAGTCTACCTCAGGTCACTGGCCCCTCCCACTAGAGGACCCATGGTTATGTCATCATTACACACACATACATTGAGTAAGTTAGATACTGCTTAATCACCAGGGAAGCATGGTACTGGTGAGACTGTGCATTCTGGACCTCACCCAGAGGTTGCCTGACTTGGTAAAGTCTATCTCAGGTCACTGGCCCCTCCCACCTGAGGACCCATGGCTATGTCATCATTACACACACATACATTGAGTAAGTTAGATACTGCTTAATCACCAGGGAAGCATGTTCCTGATGGGGCTGTGCATTCTGGACCTCACCCAGAGGTTGTCTGACTTGGTAAAGTCTACCTCAGGTCACTGGCCCCTCCCACCTGAGGACCCATGGCTATGTCATCATTACACACACATACATTGAGTAAGTTAGATACTACTTAATCACCAGAAAAGCATGGTACTGGTGAGGCTGTGCATTCTGGACCTCACCCAGAGGTTGTCTGACATGGTAAAGTCTATCTCATGTCACTGGCCCCTCCCACCTGAGGACCCATGGCTATGTCATCATTGCACACACATACATTGAGTAAGTTAGATACTGCTAAATCACCAGGGAAGCATGGTACTGGTGAGGCTGTGCATTCTGGACCTCACCCAGAGGTTGCCTGACATGGGAAAGTCTATCTCAGGTCACTGGCCCCTCCCACCTGACGACCCATGGCTATGTCATCATTACACACACATACATTATGTTAGATACTGCTTAATCACCAGGGAAGCATGGTACTTGTGAGGCTGTGCATTCTGGACCTCACGCAGAGGTTGCCTGACATGGTAAAGTCTATCTCATGTCACTGGCCCCTCCCACCTGAGGACCCATGGCTATGTCATCATTACACACACATACATTGAGTGTTGTAATCCCCTTTGGGAAGCATTGTAGTGGGTCTCCTACAGAGAGACTATCTGACCTGTGTCAAGTTTCTCTTTATTAGCATTTAATTGTATGTGTTAATTCTCTATTAGCACAGTTTGTGTGAGTGGCATGACTTGGTGTAGAATGCTTATTGTCTAGAATATTCCTAGATAGTATTTTAACACGGATTTTTTCCTTACTTTATTGTGTGGTTGAAATTGTATTAGCATGGTATGTTGCTGCTTAATGGTATCTGCACTGTTTATTTTGCAAAATTTTCTCAGGGAAGGACAAAATACAACATTGATCCTGCACGTTTTGTAGCTGTCCTTATCGATAGAGGCCAGCCCCCTCTTGATGCCTCAAGGAAAGCTCCATGTGGGTACTGGTTTTTAGTAGCTGCATCTCTCTCTGGCTGTAGCAGGCCATCAGACAAGTATGTACTGGCTGTGTACAAATACTGGAGAGTAACAGAGGCGATCTGCACACTTTGCTAGGTTATATGGTGTTTTACCAATCTGCACTAACTTATGTTTGTTTTTTGCTCCACTTTAGGTGAGGTTAATGACAGTACGGTTACCATTCCATTGATGGGAGATGAAATAGTTCCTGTGCCTGAGACAAATGATGTTGATGAAGTTGATGAAGGGATTATCAGAGTGCCTGAAGACGAGGGTGATAGAACAGATGCACTTGAAGCGTTTGAAAAAGAGGATACATTGATTCAGCATGGCACTGTTCGCATAATAATGTAATGTTGGTCTAACTTATTATATTGTGATTTTCTGTCAGGCTGAATCAACAAGTGAATTCCCACTGAGAAGAGATGACAAGGTGTGCAGACATTGGGTACTTTGTCAGTGATGCATATTTATTTAGGATTTATCACAGGGGGTGAAGATGGAATCATTACAACTGTATTGTTTATGTCAACAACCTTATGATCCATCAAAGTAAGAGTACTGCTAGTAACAAATTGCTTAAATACCCTTATTTATTTATTTCTAGATTCATGATTGGTTGTGATTATTGCAATGAATGGTTTCACGGTAGCTGTGTAGGTATTAGTACAGTAGAAGCTATTGAGACTTACAAATGTCCTACCTGCTGTAAGGAGTGTATTGAGGATCCTTTCTACATTGAAGGTATAAACAGCTTTACATAAATAATGTACTCCATCTGTACTGTTGCTACAGAATTATCAAGTGAATCAAGAGGCATTCCAACTTCTCAACAGGTTTGAATTTTTAAGGGTTCTATATGAGTTTGTGTGGTTTGCATTGTGAGTGTGTTCGTATTTCATTAGCTAGTGATCTAAACGCATAGTCATATCTGGTGTGCAGTGTATGCATATGTATTTCACTTTCCATAATCTGATGTACACATTTAGAGTATGTTTATATATGAGGGATTTGATACAATTAAATATCTGCTTACAACAATCCTTACATAGTTCCATTAATTACATTACCATAACTAGTAAAATGACTTAAGTGTGCAGAGTAATAATTATATATAACCTTTCCCTTCATTTCGTTCTGACCATGACAAGCAATAGGTTAATACATAGAAGGTATTATACAATTTGTGACAATATTTAATAGTGCTTTGTTTGTTTCAGCAAACAGATCTATGTAGAATTACAGCAGAACTGCTTGCCCAATCTGCTGACTTACCAACCAGCAACATGTTTTGTAAATCCACACTACATCGTGGTTCTTTTTCAATCACAAAGATAGTGTGGGATACAATCTGCATATATAGGGGACACTATGAACCCGTCTTGGGTGCATGTAATGGCAAATGGGCTATCTGAGATCAACCAGTGCTGCTGTTTTGCTTTTAAGCGACACTGGAAAAAGCAAGTCCAGTCAAGGAAACCGTTTAGTTCAATTTTCAGAGCAGATGCTTATTGCACCTTTTCTTCATGTCCAGTAACTGCAAAGCTTTCTATAACTAAACAAAACATTCATGCAGATAGTGTCATTGTTGAGGTTAAGTTCTGTGTGTGTGTGTGTGTGTGTGTGGGTGTGGGTGTGGGTGGGTGTGCACACATTGTAGGCCCATTTGCAATGCTGTGATTTCCAGGAAAAATTATGCAGGCAATGTGGTTTGAACGTCCGGGTCCAGTTCTTGCCCGCCCATCAAGAGAGTGAGTGCCCCATGAGAACAGCCCCATGTCAGTATTGTGGCAAGGCTGTTCCTGTGGAGCAGATGGAGGTCAGTGGTGCAGTAATGATGGCTGAACTGTTTATCAGGAGAGAAAAAAAAAGAACAAGCTGTAGTTTTAGTTTTAATTTTGGCGTCACTATCTAATAATGTTGTTAAATAAATATCAAATAAAGCTTTGTTAAGAACATGGTTTTCACTCTGTGGACTCCCAAGTATCTTAAATATCTTGACCCCACATTTGAATATCATTAGCAGAGTGCTCTGCAGATAACGTCACTGCTTAGCTATAGAGCCATGTGAACATTTCTAGTTCAGCTTGATGTGTACTATAGGATGTCAAGAGGAGGATTATGAGTGACAACTGCAATTAATAATTCATTCATAGAAATGTTTATGGTTGTGGGGTGATTATCACATGCAGAAGCATTTAGTGTAGGATGTTGAATTAGTAGCTGCAGCTTTTGTCTCCATTGTGTCTTTTTAGTTCTGTGGTATAATGCTGCACATGTGATGTGTGACAGAAAGGTGACCTCTGTGCTGTGGGAGCCCTGTAGGCATATTGCTAAACGTGAAGTATAATGACCGCAATCTTGATCAGTGCCTCACAGACCTGGGACCAGGACATCAGGATAAACACACACACGCACACACACACACACACACACACACACACACAATTATAAACCACCTACCATGGAGATTCTGATGTATTTAGTGTAGTTTTATTACGCTGAAGTGTAATTTTGCCTTTGCCTCATTCCCTTTTAATGGTCAATAGGATCACCTTCAACGGGTCTGTGTAGAATATGTCCACCATTGTCCCAATAACTGTGATCCGAGTCTTGAACTCAAGTTACTGCAGGTGGGATTAATGTTCATTGCATTATATGCTAGAAAAGAGAGATGCTGTATTTTGTGGGACACCAGAAAATCTTCTTTAAAACATAGATGATGCTTTGCTGAGTTTACGTGCAGCACATTGTGTAAAAGGCCTGCATTTAGAAGTCACCATCTGTGTATTGGAGGTTGTTGTAACACTTTGTGGGGATGTTTCTTAAAATGTTTAACAATCTTTGCAATGCTAGGAACAGTGCATTGCTGCTCTATTCTTACGCAGCCATTGATGAATCAATTTGTACATTGCATGCACAAATGTACAGCAGTTTATCCGTGGTGAAATTTTGCTTGCATTCTGTGTAGCTAGAGGTTCACCTTGATCCCAGGTCTGGGGACTGTCCACTTGCTGAGATTCCTTGTCCGTTCAAGCCGTTTGGGTGCACGTCCATGGTATGTATGCTGTAAAATGTTAGAAACTGATTTTAAGAGAGAGAAATGGGATTAGTTAAATCCTAATGTGGTTTTGTGTTAATAACTGAAATAGTACACATAACTGAGGAACCGAATGTCATGACACAGCTGCCTTGGGGATGTTGGGGTCATCTCATGCTAACCTAGGACCCCTTTTTTTATTTATAAGTGTCATGTGAGCTGGGATACAGTTTACTTTGACCTTCTGTTAAATCAAACCAGTTACACCAAACCACGATATGGACAGAAAGTCTTTTGTGCATTTAATCAATAATGAACTAATGTGTAATCATGGCATGCATGGTAAGGAGTGGCATAACTATGTGACTGGTTGAGCTACAGATTTGCATCTACGTGATCAGACTTATTTCTGTTCAAAAATGAAGGAGAAAAAGATACCACAGCAACATTAATTTACTATACTTAGAATATGCGCACCACTTAAATGGCAATTATATAAAACTTCAGTGGTTAATTTGGTTCTGGAGTTTCTTAATGTACTTATCAGAAAGAATTTACACGACGTTGTTAATGTACTGTAGCTAATTGTTCCGATTTAATAAGTAGTTTACGCAACCAATGTCTTAATACCTCAAAAAGATTTGTGTACTAGTACAATACTTAGGATGGATTTAGTGATTCTTACTTTTTACACGCAGCAAAGGGTAGAAATGTTACAGTGCATATTGATTGTAAAATGAGATTTAATGATGGGGTAGTAAAATGCTGTAAATTTGAATTTTTTTTGTTGTCCATTATTCCATTTCCTTTCCATCACCCTCATCACCTCCTCTCCTTGCAAAGTATACAAGACAAAATGTCCCCTCTCACCTAGATCAGGCAATAATAGTTCATGCCACTTTGCAAGGAGACAGCTGGGTACAACTAAACGACATTGTTACAGACAATAGGGCAACCATAGAACACATCAGCAGCCGTCTTTCTGTGATAGAGCCTGCTTTGCAATCAGCACTGGAGCTGCTAGGTGCCTTTGAGGAACGGCTGGAGTGGCTGGAGTCTGTGTGTGAGGGCAAAACACAAGCCACCTTGTCTATTGACAAGCTGCAGGCCAGACTTGTGGAATTGCTGAGCAAGATAGACGATGATGTAACGGGAGGAGGCCCAGTGCCACGTCTGGGGAACACTTCAAGGCCAGCGTTGACGGCTTTTGGTGAAGGAAGCATCGAACAAACGTTAAGTGTCTTCCAAACTAAGGTGGCTGAGGTGGAACATGGACTGGATCGGTGTCTTAGTAGCTGCCGGGACCAAGAGCTCCGATTGCAGCTTCTTGAGAGAGCTACCTACAATGGGGTCCTCCTGTGGAAGATTGATGACTTTGAGAGAAGGAAAGAGGCGATGGATGGAGCGACCATGTCTTTGTACTCTGTGCCATTCTACACCGGCAGACATGGCTACAAGATGTGTGCCAGGGTGTACCTGAATGGAGATGGGATGGGAAAGGGTACTCACCTTAGCTTCTTCTTTGTGGTGATGAAGGGTCCCTTTGATGCTCTGTTGCCATGGCCCTTCAAGCAGAGGGTGTCCCTGGCCATCGTGAACCAGGCTGGGAAGAAATATGTGACAGACACTTTTTGTCCTGACCCACAATCCAGCTCATTTCAGAGGCCGGTGCAGAAGGAGATGAATGTAGCATCAGGCTGCCCAATGTTCATTCGTAAGGAGCATCTGTTTAATGGAGGATTTGTGAAAGACGACAGCATTTTTCTTCGTGTGGTTGTGGACACAACAGGTGCAACCGCATTGTTGTGATACTGGTCTGAATGGCTGAAACAAGAAATAAGAGATCTGACCGATGTAGTGCAGCTCAAGAGAAAATGATTGCCAATGATTAGTAACCGCATTGATCGTGCCAGTGCATGGCTGATTCCAGCATATGTGCGTCACAGTATTAATCGAGTAGTTGTATTGAAGCTTCAAATCTGTGTAATGAGAAATTTTAATGTATTTTGTTTGTCATGATTTTACACGTGACGGCATGGGGAGGTGCTTGGCATTGTATCCGGCGATAGCTCTACCCCACCTCCCTCCATCCTCTCACACCTCTCCATCCCTATGCGCAGGTATTGAGGACAGGGGTCAGTAATCGACACGTTGGGCGTTTGGTACTAAACCCGTTGGTTCTCGTTCCCAGGTAGCTTTAAGATACAGTACACTCACACAACCACGTGCTCATTTCGATTCAATACACATTTCGCCCTTGCAGCACACTCATCTTTGCTGTGGCAACAGCCATTGAAGGGACACAGGTCCAGACCCTGGTCTGTTCCAATGCACTCCACGTCGTCCATCCAAATAGGCCCGGTCCACTGACCAAACTCTGCATTTATTGATGGTCGAGGTGCATAAGCGTACCGCAACTGGCGAAATATCACCTGTTGCGGGGGAAGGGGATGGGAGGGAGGGAGGGAGATTAAATAAACCATCATACCCCCATTCTCCAACCCCCTCACTCACAGTGGCATCGTTCATGCCCCAGATCAGCGATCATTGCACACAGTGCCCCACTGTCCTTGGTACTGAATCTCAAAACGTTCTTCATTGTCATTGGGAGTGGTTCCACCAACCATCCTAACTGCAAAGGCAGGCATTGTGGCATCTGGGTGTAGGAAGGAACGGGGAGGGCATGGGGAAGAGGATGAAGGACGGGGAGGGCATGGGGAAGAGGATGAAGGACAGGCATGGGAAGAGGATGAAGGATGAGGAGGGCATGGGGAAGAGGATGAAGGGTGAGGGAGGTATGGGGAAGAGTAAAAATTAGCATTTGTTCATCTTGAATATGTGGTCACAATATCAACGTGAACAAAATGCTAATTTTTACTCTTTGATATCGAACATTTTGTCTTTCTATTGCCTAGGCACTCCAGCTAGTAGTGTTGGAGAAAAAAGCCAGCCTTTGAGAAGCCATTTCACGGCAACCTTGCACGTGACGGGGCGGAGCTAGCGAGCGGGCGAGAAGAGCACGGAATGTGAAATGTTTAATCTCCCGCAATCGTTATTTAAGGA